>JAKSZT010053770.1:19458496-19673129 GCA_026826555.1 Tolypeutes matacus
TTGTAAGCAAATCCACATATATGCATATATATTTATATATCATTTTGGAAATGTTTGTATGTATTGTGAGAATTTTGATTTTTACCCATAATAAAAAAATAAATAAATAAATAAAGTTAATAGTAAGAGGGAAAAAAAAAAAGGATATTCACTTATGTAATCACCTTAAAAGTACAGTTATCAAGTTCAAGAAATTTAACATTGCTATAAAGCTTAAATCTGATATTCCAATTTTTTCTTATGTCCTAATCATGTCCTTATTTTTTTATTTAGAGAAATTGTAGGTTTACAGAAAAGTCATGTAATAAATGCACTGTTCCCATATACCCCCATATTGTTGACACTTGACATAAGTATGGTACCTTTATGACAATTGATGAAAGAATAGTAAAATAGTGCTATTAATGATAATACATAGTTTACATTATGTGTCTTTTTTCAATATACCACCCTATTATTAACAACTTGTATTAGTGTTTTATATTTGTAATAATCTGTGAAAGGACTTTCTTATACAGTCATACCTTGGTACTTGACTGCTTTGAAACTCATTGATTTTGGTACTTGATGCATTTTGATGCAAAAATTTTGTTCCTGTACTGATCATTTGTTTGGTACTCGACTAGAACTTGTCCGTGTCGGCTACCCTTTCCAGCCAAAACAAAGGGTCATGCATTAGTCACTCGGTAGTTCTTGCCCTATGCACATCCCATTTCCCTCTTATCTTAGCTTCTGTGATCATTTTGTGTATTTTTGCATTTTTTCCCCATCATGGGTCCTAAGAAAATGAGCAGTGATAGCGTTGAGCAGAAAAGAAAATTACTTCGCACTACCATTGAGCAAAAAAAAGAAATAATAGGTAAATATGAGATTGGTGTTTGCATTACTGATCTGCTAGGGAATACAGAATGCCTAGGACAACGGTCTCCACCATCATTAAAAATAAAGAAGTGATTAAAAATATGGCTGATATTGGAAAAGGACTTAAAGCAGTAACAAAGTGGCATTCCCAACCACTGGAGGAAGTTGAAAAGCTGTTATTAATTTGGGTAAACGAGAGAAGCAGTTAGCAGGTGTATTAGTCAGCCAAAGGGGTGCTGATGCAAAATACCAGAAAAGAGTTGGTCTTTATAAAGGGTATCTATTTGGGGTAGAAGCTTACAGTTACCAGGCCATAAATCATAAGTTTCTTCTGTCACCGAAAGTGTTGTCATGTGTTGAAGCAAGACAGCTGCCGATTTTTGCCATGGTTCAGGCTTCTTGGGTTCCTCTCTTCCTGGGGCTCCATTTCTCTCTGGGCTCAGCTCCTCTGTTTCCTCCACAAGGTCAGCTGTAGACTCTGAGGCTCTCTAGGCTTTGCCTCTCTCCACAAGGCCAGCTGTGAACTGTCAGGCTAACTGCCTGTCTCTATCCTGGGTCTTCTCTCCTGCCTCATGACCAAGCTCCTCTGTGTTCTTGCTTCCCTGGGCTCCAGCATTAAAACTCAGCTCAGAGCTCCAACTCAAAAAACTACTCCAACTCTGTCCTTTGCCATGTCTTTTTATCTTTGAGACCCCACCCACCAAGGGGTGGGTCTCAACGCCCTACTGACATGGTCCAATCAAATCACTAGTCATAACTTAATCATGCCCAGATGAACAAACCAGTTTACAAGCATAATCCAATATCTATTTTTGGAATTCATAACTATATCAAACTGCCACAGCAGGTGACAGTGTATCAGAAGCCAGGATATGTGAAAAAGTGAGAGTGTTGCATGCTGATCTTTTGAAAAACAAACCAGAACCAAGTGATGAGAGTGTTGAAGTTTTTAAGGCCAGCCATGGCTGGTTTGATAATTTTAAAAAGAGGACCAGCGTCCATAGTGTCGTGAGGCATGGTGAGGCAGCGAGTGCTAATAAAAAGACTGCTGATGAATTTGTTATTGAATTTCAAGACTATGTAGAGGCTGAGGGTTTTATTCAACACCAAGTTTTTAACTGTGATAAGACCGGAGTTTTTTCAGGGGAGGAGGAGATAAGGGAGGATGTCCCCAGTTCCTTGACAAAAGAAATGTGTGCAAAATGGGCAGAAGTTCAAAACATTGTGGAGAAGTACCATCCCGACAAAACTCTGACAAGCAGAAATGTAAATTTACTGAATGACCAAACAATTTCACACTTATGAGTAATTCTGAAAAGAAGTGAAGCAGTCCTCGTTGGATAAGTTTTTAGTGAAGGTGACAAAGAGTGTGTCAGGGCCTGTGGTGCAAGTTGAAAAAAGGCAGAAAAGAGAGAACACCTGAAGTGCAAGTGCCTGATGTTCCATTGGAGGGGGATTCTCCTTCCAAGCAACACTCCATGTAACCTCTCCTCTTCACCACTCTCCTCCCACCATCCCATTAGGCCATGGATTCTTCTCAGTACAGGTAAAATGAAGTTTTTATTTTATTTAATCTAATAATTTACTAATTTTTAGGCTTATTTCTCATGTAAAGTAATGATATACAATCCTATCTTTTTACATGTACATTTCATTTGGTTTAGGAATGCATTAAATGTATTTACATTATTCTTTATGGGAAAAATTTGTTTGGTACTCATCATTTTTGGTAGTCATCGTGCCTCTTGGAACCAATTAAGGATGAGTACTGATGTAACACTGTACTTGTACTATTAACCCTAATCCATTGTCCACAACTACTTTTGGGTTTTATATTTAACTCTATGATCCAGTTAATCTTTGTGAAAGGTATAAATTCAGTGTCTAGATTCTTTTTTTTTTTTTTTTCTTTTGCACATGGACATCCAATTGTTCCAGCATCATTTGTTGAAAAGACTGTCCTTTCTCAATGGAAGTGACTTCGCTCCTTTGACAAAGATAAATTGACTATTTGTTTAGTTCTAGTTCTGGGCTCTCCATAATGTTCTCTTCATCTATTTATCTATACTTTGATCAGTACCACACTATCTTTATTAATGTAACTTTATAGTAAGCCTTGACATCAGAGAGGATGAAACCTATGAATTGATTCTCTTTCTTCAGTTATATGTTTATGGTCAAAAAATAATTTTCTGAAATTTTGGTTTGGATTGTGTTGTATTGATAGGTCAAGTTAGGAAAAACTGAAATATTAACAATATTGTGTCATCCTACCCATGAACATGGAATATCTCCGCATTTATTTACATCTTCTTTGATTTATTTCATCAAAGTTTTGCAGTTTTCCTCATATAGATCTGTTCATATTTTTTTAGATTTTTACATGAATATTTCAGCTTTTGTAATAATATGTGAATGATATTGCATCTTAAATTTCAAATTCCAATTGTTCATTCCTGTATATAGGAAAGCATTTGACTTTTTAATATTAACTTTGTTTTCTGTGACCTTGCTGTAATCACTTATTAGTTCCAGGATATTTTTTGTTGATTCTTTGGGATTTTATATATAGATAATCATGTCACCTGTAAACAAAGACAGTTTTATTTCATCCTTCACAATATTTATAGCTTTATTTCCTTTTCTTTTCTTATTGCATTAGATATGACTTCCAGTATGATGCTGAGTAGGCATGAGGAGATGGGATATTTTGTCTTATTCCAATTTTGGGATAAAGCATCTTGGTTCTTACCAGAAATATGATGTTAGCTCTTGGGTTTCTGTAGATGTTATTTATCAAGTTGAGGAAGTACCCCTCTATTCCTACTTTGCTAAGAGTTTGGATATTGGATTTTTCCAAATAATTTTTCTGCATCTATTGTTATATGATATTCTTCTTTAGTCTGTTGATGTGATGGATTATGTTAACTGATTTTATAATGTTGAAGCAGGCTTATATACCTGGAATAAATCCTATGTATACAATGCTTATCCACAAGCAACAATGCAGTACATTCTTGCTATTATTATATTGAACAGTTATCTATTAGAGCAATTAAAAATAAGAAAAAAAACTTTTTTGCCTTCATTTATTCCTTCCCTAAAGTTTTCCCTTTCTTTATACAGCTCCAATTTTCTGGTCTATGTCATTTTACTTTTCTCTGAAGAAGTTCTTTTAACATTTCTACAAGGAAGGTCTTCTGGCAACAAATTCCTCAATTTTTGTTGTCTGAAAAATCTTTATTTCTTCATTTTTGATGGATAATTTCAAAGATACAGAATTATATGTTGGTGTTAGCCAATGAGGTTTATCCGAGGCACGATTATTGCTAATTGAAAACTTTTCCCAAGTGCCAACTGGCAACACAACTGGAAAAAGACCTTGAATAAAAGGGGGAAATGGTAAAGACAAATGAGTTCAAGTGGCTAAGAGACTTCAAAGAGAGTCGGGAGGTCATCCCAGAGGTAACTCTTACGCACACCTCAGTAGGAGCTCATAGAACATCTAAGTGCCTATCACCCCACTCAGTGGGGTTCCTGAGAGCTCCGGAGACACCCTGGTCCTATATAAGGGGGGATAGCTCCAGAGACTGATGCCTTATCAGTGGGTTCTATTTTGGAATCTGTGCTCCTGAGAGTGACAGAATTAGACTCAAATAAGTCCTCCCTGCACATGGTTCACCAGTCCCTTCTATTCAAACCTATATGTGATGCTGGAGTTTTTAGGTATACTTCCAGAGACTGGAGCCTCCCGCCTACCTATGTGCCAGGTGTGCATGAAATCTAGGTGGAGCTGCAACTCCTACCCTACAGCTCAATGGACTCATCCAAGTCACCTGGTGAGGAGACAACGGTGGGAAATGGCCATCCCAGGGAATGGAGAGGGCCTGCATCTGCAGGCAGGATCATCCCACCCACCATATCTATGGGATATAAGCCCTCTCTCACTTGGAGTTGGAGTGGACATCACCATCCCAGTCCCCTCAGGATTGGGGGAAGAACTATGGACTAGAGTGGACTTGATGGTATTCTCTTGTTCACATATGGTGATTCTAGCAATGCAAGAAATTATAACAATGAGGTGGAGCCAGTGGCCACTTGACACTTTTGGGGTAGGGAGGGGATGAGCAGTTGAAATACAGGGGCTTCTTTGGGAGTTGGAGGTTGTCCTGAGTACTGTTGTGGCAACGGATGTAGGCCATTTTAAATCAGCACACACCACTCAGAACTGAGTGGGAGAGAGTGTTGTCTACAGTGTGAACTGTGGTCTATGGTTGGTGGCAAGGCTCCAGGATGTGTAAGTTCATTGAGGGTGGTGGGCCACACTGTGGGAGATGTTTGTGTGGGATGTTGTGGGAGGTATGGGAGGTGGGGAACATGGGAATCCCAGTGGGTTCCATGTAATATTTTGGGTAATCTAAGCACCTCTTAAAATATATGTGTATATATATATAAATAACATTTTTGTAAGCAAATCCACATATATGCATATATATTTATATATCATTTTGCAAATATTTGTATATATTGTGAGAATTTTGATTCTTACCCATAATAAAAAAAATAAATTAAAAAAAAATAAAAAAATAAAAAAAAAAAAGAATTATTTGTTGGTGGTTTTTCTCTTTCAAACACTTTAAATATTTCAGTCAACTTTATTCTTGCTTGCAAAGCTTATGAAGAGAGAAGTCAATTATAATTCTCATCCTTGTTCCTCTCTAGGTAAGGAGGTTTATTCTTGTCTTTGGTGTCCTGCAGTTTTTATATGATATGCCTAGGCGTAGAATTTTTTAAAATATATTTATCCTGTTTGGTGTTCTCTGCGCTTCCTAGTTCTGCAGTTTGGTATCTGTCATTAATATGGGAAACTTTTCAGCCATTAGTAGTTCAAATATTTCTTCTGTTGTTTTCTCATTTTCTGCTAGTAATCCCACTATGTGCAATTACCTTTTGTAACTGTCCTTTGTATATTCTTGGATAGTCAGTTCTTTTTTTTTTCCTTTGTTCTTTTTTCTCTTTGAATTTCAGTTCGGTAAGTTTTTGACATATCTTTAACTTACTGATTCTTTCCTTGACCATGACCATTCTTTTCATGACCCATCAATGGCATTCTTCATTTCTGTTACAATGCTTTTTATTTCTAGCATTTCCTTTTGATTCTTTCTTGGTATTTCCATCTCTCTTCTTGCATATCCATCTGTTCTTGTATGTTGCCCTTTTTTTTTTCATTAGTGCTGGTAGCTTTAATCATAGTTATTTTAAATTCCCAGAATGATATTTCCAAAATCTCTGCCATATCTGAGTCTGATTCTGATGCTTTCTTTGTCTCTTCAGATTGTGTTTTTCTTGCCTTTTAGCATGCCTTGTAGTTTTTTGTTAAAAGCCAGACTTGATGTATCAGGTATTAGGAACTAAGTAAAAAGTCCTTTAGTATGAGGTTTTATGTTAATCTAGCTATAAGTTGGGGTGTGTTTAATGTTTACTGTAGCTTAGGTGTCAAAGGCTTCAATTTCCACTAGTTTCCTTGTTTATGTCTCCCCTGTTTTCCTTGGGTTTCCCTAGAAACTCCTTTCTTAAATAGAGTCTGTATCTTGCAGCCCTCTCCATTGTAATTCACTGTTATTATACTGGAGCTTTGTTGATGTGGTGGTAAGATATTGGGGAGGAAGATTGTTTGTCTTATGATTAAATCTTCATTTCTTAGTGGGCCTGGGTCACTGGGCCGTGACTTTCAGAAGAGTTTCTTAGCCATCTTTGTTTTCTCCCCTTATGTGACACAGGAAGGGCAAAGTAGACTGAAACAGTCCATTTGCCCTCCCACTCAATCAGACAAGGCTCTGGCAAAGTAGTTTCTCCTAAGGGAAGGTCCCAGCCAGGGAGAGAAAACCATTCTTGGTGTATGTCAAAATGGCTACTTTGCCCCACGCATATTTCAAAATGGTTATTTTCCTCTTTTTTTGCGTCAAGCAAAAGGAGTTTTTTTTTTTTTTTTTTTTTTTTTTGCAGTCTTCACTGATCAGGCTCCTAGAGGTAGAACTCACAAAAGTGTTTGCAGTCACTTCTAAGAGTAGGCCCCCATGAGTTTTGAAAACTCCAACTAGTCCATACTCCGCTTCCTAAAATTTGTCAGTTACAAGTATTCTGACCAGTTGATGGCTCCTTCTGTTCCCAGTAAGCTGTGATTTTCTGTATTCGCCTCTCTTTCCAGTTTTCAGGGTAGTGGCTTTCTCTGTGACCTCAAGTCTCTGGTCAATCTAAAAGAGTTGTTGATTTTCAGTTTGCTCAGTATTTTCCACATTATGAAGATGTGTGTGATGAGTTCCAAGGAGAAATGATTTTACAAAAGACTTTTTCTCCTTAACCAAAATGACCAATAAACTTTTGATTGTTAGATATGTATCTGATTTTCTTTTCTTAAAGAAACCAAATTAGCAAAAATTGTTTTAGCTCATCTGTCTTCTCTTTCTCTTTCAGTTGGTACCTTTCCCACCATCAGTGGCACAGCCTAAGATAACTACTGGTTTTAGCCATTTTTTTTCCTCTTGACATTGAGATAAAAAAAAAGTCCTTTTAAAAATTAGTAACCTTTTTGTAATTAGAAAATATTGACATGCATCTTTTGCATAGTTGCTTGAATTAATTTCATATACTTTTATCCTTTGCTATAATTTATCTAGTTCCATCTAGATAAATTCTAAGTATGAATACTTGAGCTTTTTTTTTTTAACTTTATTTTCAAAGAAGTTTTAGATTACAGAAAAATTACATAAAAAATATGGGGGATTCCCATATACCCCACTCCCTCCCTCTCTCACATGTTACCCCATTAATAACATTGTTGCAGCTGTCACTATGGGAAACCCAAAAAACAGAACTGGGAGGGAGCGGAAGAACCAGGCTTTACTACACGTGCAGGCCCTGAGGAAAGTTCGGTTTCCAAATTCAGGGCCCCCAGCCCCAGTTTTCTGGAGTTTTTATTGGGGTGTGCAGGCTCCCATTCATTGGCTAGCGAGTTGGCTGGTGGAATTTTCCATTACCTTAGGCAACTAAGCAAGCGTGGTTACAGAAGCAGAATTTGCAGGTCACTAAATCAAGTGGGCAGGGTTACAGAGCCAGAAGTGCAGGTTCCAGTCCTAAGGCGTGAGATTCTTGTCAGGAAAAGAGGGAGGGGGAGGGTTGCAGTGACTTTTCCTTATGAACATCTTATATTAGTGTGGTACATTTGTTACAACTGATGAACAATTATTGAAGCATTTCTACTAACCATGGTCTATAGCTTACATTATGGCTTACACTTTGCACCACACAATTTAATAGGTTTTGACAAAATGAGTAATGGCCTGCATCCGTCATTGTGATGCCATGCAGGACAATTCCAATGCCCTGAAAATGCCCTATGTTCCATGTATTCTTTCCTCCTCCTCCACTCAGAACCTCTGGTGACCACTATCTTTATATCAATGTTACAAGTTCTTACATTACTACAATAATAATGTCTACTTTGGTCATAGTTGCTTTCCCCCTTATGTTTGTTCATTCCTCAATCTTGAGGATTTTGGGATGGTCATGCCTGCTATGCTTCAGGTTGAGGGGGGCTTAGATCTTGTGGGACAGATGGAAGGAACTGTTTTGCTTGCGGTTGTAGCTACTCTTTGCTTTTGGGGATGGGGGTTGTCCATCGTCATCATTTTGTTAGTTGTCCTGGGTGAGTCTGATGAACTGGAGAGTAGGTGTGTGCCATAACTCTCCTAAGATTCAGGGTTCAACCAGCATATGAATAGACCAAAGACAAGTCTCTGAGACATGTATTTACTGGTATAGTGTTAATTATAGGTACAATTAAAAGGGGTGGAAGAATCATTTACCAGTATAGTGCTAATTATAGGTTCAAATAAAAGGGGTGGAAGAATCATGTGTAGCGGAATTATAAATGAGTCTAACTCTGTTACCTTGGGGAAATAGGTTATCATGTATTCCAAGGCCTACTGACAGGGTACTGATTTCATGTGGTTGTGTGTCTTGTCTATAATGTCAAGCTCTCTCTAGAGCCCTCAGAACTTGAGCTTTTAAAATCGAAAGCATTGTTCTAATGTTTTTAATGGACAAGGAAATTTAGTTAACTTCTGTTTGTTTTCTTAGTCTTCCCGGGGGGGGGGGGGGGCCAATATGGTTTAAGAAATGCAAAGGAAGTAGGTGAATTGATTTCTAAACAACATCTGGAAGAGGACACATTATAATTTTGGAGCTGTTGATGACAGATGTAAAGACAGTTTCTGTAAATTTAATCTCTATATTAGTGAACTGTTAGTACAGTTGTAGCACCAATGAAAGGATAAATTATTTTTCTCCAATTGTGTAGAAAATGATATGAATAATAATCCAGTTACATGAATCTCAAAGCAAAGCTTCTGATAATACCTGTATTATATTACCTATATGATATTGACAGACATGCTTTTAAGAAATACAAAATCTTTTCTTTAGCTTCCAGAAAGTACATTTTTCAATCCTATAAAAAGTGTGCCTGTGAACATTAAATTGGCCAATAACAGGTATTTCCTTCAACTTGGCATTGCTTTTTACCTAATCTTAGGGAATCCAAGAACACACTATATACACAAATGCCTCTCTATCAGAGATAATATTTATATATAATTTATCACTCTTATTATAGCATATTCAAATGACTAAAATATTTTATAAATGTTGCGATAAATGGAAAATGTACTCTTTATAAGTTGGATGCTTTAATTCTCTTATTTCCTCTTTTCACCAATCGAGTATGTTTACTTTTCCCAATCTCTAATTGCAACATAATGCTGTACAGCAGTTGATTTGTTTATTCTGACTGTCCCACCCATTGATGAAGATATCTACTTAATCAATTTTAAATGAGGCTAATTATTGATTATAACAATAGCAAAAATAAATATTGATACCTGTTTCAGATAAGTTCATGGATTTCTATATTGATGTAGGCTTAAAATATAATAGCTTGATTAAGTCAGTAGTGGATAAGACCAAGTAATAAATTTATAATTCATAATTGTTTACAATATGAGTATTTTTATGAAGGATGATCTCTAGTGATTTGGTTATTTTGTTTATTTTAAGTTTAGGACTGTATAACTACCTTTACCTCTGACAAAGGAGAAAGATATTTTATATTTTATTTGAATAACATATCACTCATAAAAGTAATATTAAATTTTTAGTTGGCAAAAATTAATATATGCACTAAACATTTTAATCTCAAACTTTGTCCTGAAATATTATCTAATAACTGTTTTTTTAAAAATTTCTAACATTTTTGCATTTAAATTTTTCTGTGTGGCAAAGGGATCCTTCAGGCTACCATAGTCAAACACTTACAAAAGACTTTTGAAAAGCTCCAAACTCTCTAATAGTACATTTGTCTTAGTTAAAAGGCTTCAAAGAGACATTGAAAGTCTCAGAATTTTGATGAGCACTCTCACTTTTAGCATGGAATTATCATTTGGATTTACAGGATGTCAAACCTACCTGTTACAATAATCAAAGTAGTTAATCAGCTAATCATTTCCAGTAAAAAGAAAAAGAAACAATAAGAGAAAGGTAAAAAAGTCAACCAGTTTCCTATCTGTTCTGTTCTATCTACAGAACAAAATGATTGGCCTAATGATCTCAGAAAGATACAATCATAAAATGGAAAAGAGTGATTTGAAAGTTCTTTCAAATTGTTATAATAATCTTCCAGTGGGACCTACTCCAGCCAAATTCTGTAGGTCCCAGTTATTTATAATACTCGCTGCTGAAGTTTGAGTCATCTGTTCATATTGGCAGGGGACCACAGGTTTCAAACTGATTCCTGGTTAGTTTTGATCCTCTTCCCCTGTGCTATTCCAAGGAAATTGATTTATCTTAGAGTATTCTTTACTCTGGAAACAGTAATCATCTCTCTGGAGTTCTAGGGACCAAGGATGCCATGTGACTAATCTATACTGACTACATTTCTGTCCAGGCAAGTTAAGGGGGAAAATAGAACATGCTCATCCCCAAAAGAATACTCATGAATATTCTAATTCAAAGAGGATAAAAATGATAAAAACCACTATAATTTTTATTTGAGAAGTTTTCATAGTCTGCCTCTTTCCAAGAGAATTTTAGAAACTTTCTCTGTTTTTAACCTACAAAAAGGATTAATACAAATCTCATTGAAAGGTGGAATGAGATCCAAGAGAAGAGAGAGAACAAATATACTTACTGTGAGAGTTATTATGATTGCTGTAATTAGCCATCAATTTGGTTCTCATCTTCTTGGCAGCTCAAAGGCAAAAGGGAGATATTATGAATAAGGTTGTTTTCATTATCAAGAAAGAGAATTCATACTATTTTCTTAGAAAGAGAATTAATGCTTACTGATTGCTTTAGAATCCTGGCCGGTAAAACAAATAACATGCAAGGGGTTGACTTAACCAACGGGAATTTATTGGTTCAAGGTTTTGAGGCTAGGAAAAGTCCAAAATCAAGGCATCATCAAAGCGATGCTTTCTCCCAAAAGACTGTGGTGTTCTGGGGCTGACTGCTGGAAATCCTTGGCACTTGGCTTTTCTGTCACATGGCAATGCACCTGGAGGCTTATTCTCATTTCTCTTCTGGATTCCTTTGACTTCAGACTTCTTCCCGTGTCTTTCTCTCTCTGTGTCTGAATTTCATTCTGCTTATAAAGGATTCCTATTTACAATGGGTTCACACTCACAGGAATGGATTAAGATTAAGAATATATTTTTCTGGGGTGCATAGCTCTAAGCCACCACAGTGATATACTAACAGTTCCCTTCTTAACATTTTTATGGCAGAGACAAAGCAGAAATCACATAACTGTTTTATGATAGCAATGAAAATAAGAGAACATATATTAACATTAATATAGATATGTTAATATGATCAAGCTAATTCTTCAAATGGTGAGATTGTAATGAATTCTTAGAGATGTTTAGTGTAACCCAAAGACAGAAGAGCCTCCAGTACCTTGAGTATTGACTGCATTCTGAATCCCTTAGTCTAGTGGTTTTCTAATTTTAGCACTCATGAGACTCATTAAAGACCTTGTTTTAAAAATATAGATTTGGGAACTCTATTCCTGGATTTTCTACTTTAGTCAACTGGAGATAAGATCCAGTAATCTTTATTTTTAATTGGTATCTGATATGATTCTAATGCAATTAGGCTAGGTAGCATTTGGGAGCCACTATCTTGGGCCCTTTCTTTAAAATTTCATTTATGTTAATGAAAATTTTTGTAGGAATTAGATAGCAAATATTTCAGTGTTATACTATCTGAAGATAGTTTCTAGGGCAAGTGTTCTATTTTGCTTATTAACGGCAAACCTATATGAGATCACATAGATGGTAGGACTTATATTCATTTATGAAAATTATAGAGCCAGACCAGTACCTCAGGCTAGATAAAAGGTCAGCCACCCATAGGTTTCTGTGGTCAAAGCTAGATTTTCTTTGAGAAACAGTTTTAGTAGAGTGGGTGTAGCTCCATGGTTGGGTGCCTGCTTTGCACATATGAGGTCCTGGGTTCAATCCCCGGTACCTCCTTTTTTAAAAAAAATGAAAAAGAAAAGAAACAGTTTTAGGTTTGTCCAGCACTTGGATCACTGAATGAATTTAAATACCAAGTTAGAACATGGTATAGATAGTTTTTGTGTTTGTAAATCTTTGGAGAAAGTGTTACTAATGGAATACCATAGCTATTCAAAAAGTCTTAATGCTGACTCTGTGCAAGTCTCTAAATCTGCTTGCCAAGATGAGTAAGCTGCTAGATGTACCCTGGACAATTGCACACATTGACCTGTTATGTTGTGCTGTTTAATGTCTATCAGACAAATGTCAGGGAATGTCTGCCAAAGGCAGTGGTTTTGTTTCATGAAGGTTAATGATGAGTCATTCTTCCAAACAGCTGATAGATCTCAGGACTTCTTGACTCTTAAGGTTCATTCCTGCTTAATGAATATCAAGTTATTTCATCAGCATTTTTAGGAGACCTAAAATACTGAGTTCTTATTTCTTATTAGTTAAAGACCACTGATTCTAGCCTTTTTTTTTTTTTTTTTTTTTTTTTTGGCTAATTGATAACATTCCAAAGCATATCTTGATGTAAATTATCATTAATAATTTTATCAGAAAAAAAAAAAAGTTGGACATCCTCTCCTTTCCAAATAAATTTCTCTGGGTGGCAAATTGATTTGACATGTCAGTTCTTGGTAGTTGCTCAAGAAGCTTACATAATTTTTTATCTTTCGTGAGAAAAAAACCTGATTTTTCCCTTTTCAAAAATTTGTTATCACATATAATGTTACTTCCGCTCTAAATCACCAGGCTTGTGGAAGGCCACTTTTTTCTTGCCTTGATTTCTAAGTGGCATGTTCTAATTGACTGATTTCCCTTCTAGGAATTACATTGTTTTCCCACCTGTCTGAGCAATGACATTTCTCTGCCCTTAACTAAGTGTAGTTATAGCCTTTTAAATTCTTTTAAGTAAGGACATTTTTATTTTAAATTTTGACACAAAAAGGAACCTACACTTTAAAAATAATGCTAAGTCCATTAAACTCCCTTTTTCCTACAAATTTACTTTGTTAGACTTGATGATGAGTGTTTTTAAGTGATAGTTTTGATGCAGTTTTTTACTGAAAGTTCTGTATATTCAGTGGGTTTGGCTAAAGTACATTAAGTCAGAAAAATGGATGCAGAGGTGGATGAGAAGCTCAAACCTTGCAAGAGGTACATGGAAAAAACAAATTAAAAAAAAAAAAAGGGAAAAAAAATTTTTTAAACATACAAAAAATGGAGACATTTCATATTTTTGAAACTTCTTTTTAGAAATTGCTTTACTATAAGGATACAGTTTTCCATTGTTGAGTCTATCAGATTATTTTCTGAGCATTGAATTGATTGATTAGTTATGCTCCTATAGTAAGTATAATTTGTGAGATTACCCAGACAAACACCTATATATAAATAAAGATATAACTTCACAAATGCATGCTAATTTTAACTATATGGAGTGGCATATCTAATTGAAGTATTGTGGGACTGATTATAGTGATCAAAGAAAGGTGAGATATGTTTGGCAAGGAATCTTGGAGAAGATGAACTTTGGCAGAGTTTTTAAAGAAAGAGGAGGGGCAAGTTTTGTATTGGGAAAATAGTAATCTCATTCAAGTTCAATAAACTGACAGATTTCTAAGGATATAAGGGATACTAAATATTCTCTCTTAGGGTCATGAAGAATTCTCTCCCTTCCTTTGCAGAATCTGCTTCTGCCCAGAATGATTCTTATTTAGGGGTATTTGAAAGATCCTTTAATTGATCCTGTACATTATACCTTAGGAAACGAGCCCCTGAGAAGCGAGTTGACTTCCCCAGGGTCAAACAACCGTCAGTGGTGGAGGCGGTAGCAAATGCTCCATTTTCAATACAGAGTTATTCCATTACATTTCATTACTATATCACTCTACAGGCAATTTATCTCTATTTTCCTAAACATCTTAGTCCCACATAGCGAAGTGTTCCATGTACAAGATTTTTAGGTTATGTAACTTTGGGGTACCCATTAATTGTTTTGTTTTGTTTTGTTTTTCTATTATACAGCTCTTTTTTCTTGGTCAGAAACATTAGTAATCACTTAGAATAATAAAATTTCTTTCTAAATCTTGATTGACCTTTATTCTCCACCACATTGAGTGCATTTGGTCTGTTATCTTCCTGCTGTTAATTCTTGAATTGAATGCTTTTCAACTGTTCTCATCTTGATGTGTTTTCTGAAATTGTGATGGAACTGTATGGCTGCCCCTTCATGAGTTACGTGGGTTTGGGAATATGGCACATTTACTCTTTATAATCTTTAGGGGGAAAAATACCAGTCTAGAAACCTCACTTTCTTTTCTCTTTATTCAATTCAAGAGCAAATATTTGTTTTACACTCTGCTGGTTTGGAGGTGTATGTACCCTAGAAAAACATGTTCTTAAACTTACTCCCATTTCTGTGGGCATGAACCCATTGTAAGGAGGACATTTTGATGAGATTACTTCAATTAAGGTATGGCCCACAAAAAGCTGGACCCAGAAGAGAAAAGAGAGGCCAGGAGAGGCTGCCATATGCATTGCCATGTGACAGAGAAGCCAAGGACCAAGGATCTCCAGCAACCAGCCCCAGAATTCAAGTTTTCAGGAAGAAAACATTGGCTTGGAGACACTTTGATTTGGACTTTCTCTTAGCCTCAAAACCATAAGCTATTAAGTCCCCATTAAGTCACCCCATCACATGGTATTTGCTTGGGCAGTCTAGGAAACTAAAACATACATTTACTATGCTTTGTACATGGTTTAAGCACAGGGATTCAAGGCTGCTTGTGGACAGTTGCTGTGGTGGTTTGGAACTGTATGTACCCCAGAAAACCGTGTTATTAAAGGTTACTTCAGTTAAGGCACGGTCCAGGGTAAGCCTTAATTTCTCTTACTAAAGTCCTTTATAAATGGGATGAATACAGAAAGTGAGAGCCACAGTAGCAAGAAGCTGCAAGCAACAAAACCCAGAAGAGAAGGGAGAGACCAGCAGACCCCACCATCTGACAGAGGAGTCCAGGATCACCAGCAGTCGGTCTTGACGATCTGGACATTTTCACAGCTTCAAAATAGTTAGCTTGCAAGCTAATAAATTTGCGTAGTTAGAGTTAGAGCCATTGCATTTTATATTGCATTTTACAGTATTTGCTTTTGTCAGCTTAGCAAACTAAAGCAGTTACTGACTTCAAGAACATTACATTTTATTTCAAGGGGGTGATAAGCAATTTGAGTTCTGATCATTGCATCAACACCTGGCAACAGACTTTGGGTGGGAAAGTGCCTCTTATGTACCTTGAGTTGGACTCTTTAGGACCTGGTAACTGTAAGCTTCTACCCCAAATAAATTCCTTTGTAAAAGTCAAGAGATTTCTGGTATTTTGCATCAGCATCCCTTTGACTGACTAATAAAATTATCTTTTAATGTTATTTCATTTGGCCAGATTGTCAGGGGTTTCTAAGTCCAGTACATGGCATTTTATTCAGTAATGTTTTAAGTGTGTGTTTCAAGCTACAACATTATTAAAATGGAGGAGCATAAAGCATATGTGTATTATTTTTATAGAATGAACCTTAATGTAGACCACTTTAAAAGACCAGTGTTTTATATTAATAATAATAAAGACTCTATAATTCTCTCCTGTGAACTTTCCAAAATTATTCAATGTATGTGTTCCCTGTGACTACTCCACAGGGTTTGTTCTAGCAGAATTTAGTAAAGCATAATGGGTATAATATTCAAATATATTCTTTATGTTAGTTTCCCACTGACATATAACAATAGTCAAAAAAGAAAAAGGAAAATATAAGTGTGCTAAGTAAAACGTAGGCAGTGATATTTCTTTCTGAAATTTATGGTACTATGAATACTTATAGGGAACGGTAGAATGCCTGTATTTAAAATATATTCCATTCTCATTTGCAGATTCGCTATTTGTGAATTTGTCTACTTGCTAACATTTATTTGTAATTCCCAAATCAATACTTGTTGCACTTTCGTGGTCATGTGTGTATATGCATAGAGTGGCAAAGTTTGAGTTATCCAACACACATGTTCCCAACTGAGACTGAACAAGGCCCCATTCTGCTTTCTTGTTTTAACTCTTATACTCTAAATAAGTGTCCTTTCTCATTTTCTCATATGCTCATTAGTGATTTGTGTTACTCCTGTAGATTTTTCCTTATATGAACTTAGTCCATTTATTAATTTTAATCTTAGTGTTTTTTCAAATAAATTTATTTACTAAGAACATTAACAGTTTAAGAGTTATATTTAAGGCAAATATTTTTCCTGCATTGTACCTTTCCTTTTAAATTCAAATACATATATATATATTTTTTAAATATGGTCAAATCTCTTGATTATTCTATCTTTGTGATCCATTCATTTCTTGCAAGCTCATCTTCATCCAGAGATCAGAGAAATACATTAGTTGTGTATATTTATATTTGACTATTATCCATATGATTTCTTTTAGTATGTGAAAAGTACATCTAAAATAATTTAAATGTTATGCAAATGGATTTTATAGTATGATAACTACTGAGTTATACTAGTACTACAAATTGATGAATTATTTCCTTCTAATTGATATATGGTATTTCTTTTATAATAAATTATATTGTATAAGTGCAACAGTGTTTTTAATAACAAAATATTGGAGATACTTAAAATCTCCATAATTAGGAATTTCATTAAGTAACAGGATATGATTATAAGTAGGATAACAAAAAATTACTAAAATGTATTGATATGGACAGCTGTCCATAATATGTACTTAAGAGAACAAAACCTATTGCAAAACATTATGTGTAATTTTCCATTTTCAAGGAAAAAAAATTATATACCTCTCTCTGCTTATTGACTCTTTCTCAACTCAATGTGGATATAAACATGAAACAGATTTTCCTCCAATTCTATAATCACTGCTTTCAACTGCTGTTTTGATTTACCCTTTTCTGGTCTTTAAATATGTATTGAACAGATGACATATCTTTCCATTTTTTGGGTTTTTTTAAAAAAACAAATTGAGTTTAAATGTTCAATATCAAACTCAATTTAATCTCCTTTCCCCAGCACAGGGTTTAGCTAAGCCCTTGACAACTTGGAGTGTGGTGGGGCTAATACAATTCAGGCTCTGAAATAACAGTGTTCTATGATATAGAGGAGAGAGGGGAAGATACTAGCCAGTACTGTCATCTTCTCTTGGTGCTTGTTTGTCATAGTGACCAGGTGTTTATCCCCCTCATCCAAATGCTGGCTCTTTTCTGGGACAAATGTGAAGGTGGCCTATAGGGCCTATGCGTGCCATTCTTTGATATGGAAGATCTTTCAACTCCTACAAT
The DNA here is from genome assembly GCA_026826555.1 of Tolypeutes matacus. Classification (NCBI taxonomy): domain Eukaryota; kingdom Metazoa; phylum Chordata; class Mammalia; order Cingulata; family Chlamyphoridae; genus Tolypeutes; species Tolypeutes matacus. Next base: position 19,476,319 of record JAKSZT010053770.1, read on the forward strand.
ATCACTCACCCCCTTGCCAGCTCCCGCCCTCCATCCTCTTGGTGCTGGGTTCTTCATACCTTGTGGGCCTTCTTCTCCATTTGGGTCCTTTGGCCCAGTCACTTTCCTTATGAACAAATTGTCTTAATGGGGGGTCTTGAATCCCTCCAAGAGCTTCCCCTTTGAGCACAGGATGAATTTCAGATCCCTTAGAAAATAAAATACCCCATCCATTTGTCACCAGCTTACATTTCCCAACGTCTTCCCACACTTTCATCTCTGAACTCCTTTTACTTCCATTCCACAAAATAATCCTTTATGCCTCCATTATTTTTCCATTGTTACTACCTAGAATATCCCTCCTCTCCCTCCTCTTATTATCACCTTCAAGGCCCTGTTCAACGTCTATTTCTTCTGTGAAAATTTCCCCTATTCTCTATTAGCATTTTGTACATATCTCTAAATACATATTTGCCTCTAATACATTATATTTATTTAATAATTTGTTACATCTCTTGAAGGCAAAATCTAAGCCTTATTCTTCTTTGCATTTCTCTCCCCCTCAATAGAACTGACAAACAATAGATGATGAAAATGTTTCTTGAATGTGTACTAAATGAATGCACTCACCGGTGTGCACTGGGAATCCAGAGACCTGGCCTTTTTTGCAGCACTGTTAGCTCAGACAATGGCAGTGATCTTTTAAGAATGCAAATCCTATCATATTACTTGCCTACTTAAACCCATCCTGAGGTGCCATACTTTATTGAGGTCCTGTGTCTGAGGATGAAATCCAGTCTTTACAGGCCTGCATGAGCCAGCCCTTCCTCCTTTCTCCAGGCTCCTCTCCTCCCTTTCTTCTCACACACCCCTCCTCAGCCAGCCTGGCTGCCTTTCTTGCTTCAAATACACCATCCCTCCACTTGGGCTGCACCCTCTGTCTGGAACATTCCTCCCTTGGCACCGGCTGGTGGTTCCTTCCTGTAGTTTCAGGTCTGTGCTTAGATATCACATCCTCAGCAAAGCCCTCATCCAAGTCACATATACCTGCCATCTTCTCACTTTGGTGCCTTTATACTTTTTATGGCATTTATTTACATTTAAATGTAAGTGTGTAATTTACATTTATTATGTTATTTTTGTTTAATGTCTATCCCTTTAACTAGCCTGTGTACTCCACTTTGGCAGGGACCTCATACACTTTGTTCTAAGATGTATTCACAGCATAGGGCCTGAGACAAATTTGCCCAATAAATATGTATGAATGAATGAATGACAGGCTTTAGGATTGTACTTACTATTATATTTTTCTCTCCCTCTCCTTTCCCTTTATTGCTAACCCTGATGACCTATACTTGTCTATTAAATATAATATTTTGTTAAGTGTTTGGCTGGCCTCTTCTAAGCCCATACTATTATCACTTTCGAATCACGGCAATTTGTGGTAAATTTCTAACTCCAAAATGAATAGTAGAGTATTTGGTTCGTTTCTTTTAGCTTTTTCCCCCAAAACTTGATATTTGCCTTTTCTCTGCTTATCTTTTTTGGATTTCTTCAGGTACTTTGGTGTAGGCCACTATTAAAACATATTCTTAAGACTTAACTGTAAGGTTAGGAATAAATGCAATACTATTAAGAGTTCATGCTCATTATCTTCTTTTTCTTTCCTCCTCCTCATAAAGGATGAGTTTCAGAACACCAGCACAGAGCTCTACAGACTATCCTGAATAATCAAATAATTAACCATGCATTATCTCAGATAATTTTTTATCAGATTCAATATGGGTAATTTAGATTAAAAAAAAAAAAAAAAACTCTGGTTTTAAATCTAATTAGGACATATCTTAAATTGCACAATTTCCACTGGGGTAGCCTGCTTTGTCCATAACTTTCAGGTTTTCAAGACTTCTCAAATGATTTTCTTCCATTGCTTTTCTGCAATTACAGCCCGCTTCCATTAAGCTTTGTCAGGCTTAATCATGAGGCAGCCTGCTAACCAATCAGTCTCATTAATTAAGAGCCAGAAAAGATTTCTAAGAAAATCCTTCTATATACAAGGTAATTTAGGGGAATGGCCTATCTTTTTGCAAATGCCCACATATTCGTTTCTCAGCATTGCAAGTTATGATTATTTTGAAAACTGATTTTCTTTCCCCTCTTCTTCACCTCTTTTGTCTCCCTTATCTTTCATACTGCCCCTCTCTACCCCTCCCTCACCTTGAAAAAGTTAAAAACACAGTAAGCAGCCACATATTAAGACAGAGTGGGTGGCATGAGGATGATGACATTTGCTTTGCCCTTTGGCAGCAGAGCATAGTAGCACTTGCCAGCTCCAGGCCTTCTGAGCTGAATATACCTTGCAAGGTACAATCTGCCTCTGTTGTCCTGTGGCCTGTGGACCTGAACTCAAGCCTCCGTTTCATAGGCATTATGTTACGGCACACCATCTGGTCAGCTGGCCCTGCATCCAAAGAGATTTGGAATCATAGTGCAGAAGAGCTAATTATGTTCAGTGAGTGTTTCATGATTTGCTATTCTAGCCAAATAAACAAAAATAAATTATTGAAATATTTTCTTTCAGTTCTTCCTGTTCAGCAACTTCAAAAGTATAAGGGAAAAAAATCCCCCAAATACTTAGAAAATTATCGGAGAAGCTATTGAGTCCATTTTGCATAACTGATCCTGCATATGTTCTAAATTGTAATCCTTTTGGACTTGAGATTGATGCAAATATTTAATGCATCTCTGCCCCATTTTACAGCAGGCGATTTTCATGCTAAGTACTTTAATGTTTGTCTCCTTGACTAATGTATCACTTCAGGCTGTACCAGTTCAAACTTTTGAGTGTACTTTATGAATTTGAGATTTATTGCCCCAGTGTTTATTTTTTATGTTTGTACCCTTTTGAAAACCATGTCACTGGGACAGAAGTAAATTATTTTAAATCTTATCTGTTCTCAGACAATTTGTTAATGTAGTCATTCTTCTGTACAGTTACATCTACAAATGCTTAAGCTCCTTTTGTTTGGCAAATCCAGATATATTCCAATTATGTTCAGTGGCTCCTACCTAAAAATTAATTTTCCCTTAAAACCCCAGTTCTTTAAAAAAAGACTTAAAGCAATAATAGTATTTTGATATTTGTTAATTCCATAATATATTTATTGATGTCATGTAAAATTTGATTTCACATGCATAGTGTGAATGACAAATCTATTATGATAAAGTCAGGAAGCTGTGAAGCAAGCATGAACATATTCACATGGGAATATTTGTCTAAACTCTAATTAAAGCAAAAGATTCTAGATTAGCCTGCTATTTATCTAAAAATAAATATCTATAGAGAAATGATCTACTTTATAATCTATCGTTAATTTTCATGCATAGATCTTCCATTAAAATTTTAAGGAGAAGAGATTTTTTCTTTTCCTTCTCATTTGTAGCTTATATATTGACAAAATATAAATAGCAATTAAAACTTTTGGAATAAATATTCTGTTGAGAAGTGTGTGTTTATAGTACTTATATATTTATTAATCCATCTGATATACCACAGGGAATTGAAAATCTAAATCTAACTGCTCATGTAAAAGTGCTGTATTTTCCAGTTTTTTGAATGGACCCTTGAATTACATAAACACCATTAAATTGTATCCTTTTTGCTTGAAAGTCTAGTGCCTTCTCACTACCAGAGCCCAGACAATTGTTAAATTGTTACCATTTTGAGTTTATCCCCACCAAATTGCTAAAATGTATAATTAATTCCATTAACAGCAGATAGTTTTAAATACTCTAAGAAAGAAAGTTTTAGCATTTATGGGCATGTACTATATTATATGGAAATATTATATAGAAAAAACAAATTTATAGAAAAGAAAGAAGTTTTCCATAAAACAAGCATGGGTATTGAAATAATCATTAGGGGTGGTGCACATACTTTTTAATTGCCTTTTTAAAATATCTCATTATATGTATATCAATTTTGGGAAAATAGGCTTATCCTCTCATGCGGAGGTTTAAATTATTTCAAGAAAACAGAGAATAAGTCATCCCATGGGATTTTCTTTCTTTTTTTCCCCCTTCATTCATGTGACAATGCTATCATCTATCTATTATATAACTAACTAGACATTAGTGATAGCAGATGAGCCACCATTATCTCCTATGCCAGATTATAAACTGCTTGAGAGCAGAATCAATTTCTAACTTATTTTTATGAGTTTCAGAGCCCTTAATAGAATCTTTGCACATAACAAGTGTATGGGGTAGGATCCCAGATAGAAATAAATGGCACACTTAACCAGTATAATTGAGGAGAGTTTAATAAGGGGATTTGCAAAGGTATGAGCAGGGATAAGGGAGAACAAGAAAGATGGTGAGGCCCTTAGGGGCTAGGAATAGAAGGGAGCTATTGCCACTCCTAGGTGTGAATGAGAAAGAGGGGGCAGAGATCAGCAAGACCTGTAAAGAGCTGCAGCTGGGGCTATAGCCATAGGAGAGACCTGCTGGCAGGAGCTCTGGCCTTTAGAGGAACTCAGCCACTGCCAACCTCCAGCCCAGTAGAAAGGGAGCCAGGGAATAAATATACCAACCTCACTTTCTGATGCCTCACCATTGCTTCTCATTGGCTTCCCATTGGCTAAAATCAAACAAAAGTCAGAGAGTAATGAAGCCCATTAATCTACTCTATCAAAGACAGCACCCAGGGGTGTGGACCAAGATGGAAAAAGGTAGAGATGGGTGGAAGCAGGGCAGGGAGGGATGTGTGCAAAAAGATACTATCCAGGTTAGTAGGTATTCAATTTGTGAGTGGAACAATGGTGAAATCTTTTAGCATTTCAACCTACTGCAATATATTTGCTTAATTCTGGTTGATAATATAGGGGCATAAATACTTAAATAAACTTCATTGTGTTCTCTCCAACCAATTACCTGGGCAAAAAGATATTTGAGTGCCTGGGGGATGGGAACAGCTATACAATGAGGAAGGGAGGAAGGAGTTCAGGGAGAAATACCCAACACTCTCTTATAAGGATTAACCATTATTTTAAATCATAAAGATGATTTCTTTTCTGGTCATCAATACCCAAGTAGACACAGAATGATAGTTGTATTAATCTAAGTTGAAAATGAATTACCCTTACCTATACCATATTTGTATGTGTGTGTGTATATATACACATACACACACACACACATATAGCATACTTTTACAAATAACTAGTGGTGTTAGCTATAAAGATAACCCAAGGTCTATCCTTCATGGGCTCAAATAATCTTTTTATTATGTGAATCATCTCCTACCTTATCTTTTAAGTCAGAATTTTTTTTTATATTAAGATAGCCTAAACAAAAGGATTTAAGGGTAAAACAATAGCACTGAAATAAGTTGTTGAACTAAAGTAGAACTGATCTCTGAAGAATGCAGTAATATTATTTTTAAAATATCAGCCATGTAAATAAGAATATTTAATGGGTCTAAATTGTTAACTATCCATGGGAAGTATAATCATTAAGTCTTAAAATATTTAACATTACATTAAGATCAACACTTGAATGGCAATCAGAGATTCATCTATGTGATATATTTTTCTGACTAGAATAAACTGTTCCATGCAACCAATGTACTGGATAAATCATTAAGGCCTATAAAACCATAGATCCCGAAGAAGCCCACATCTCAGAAACACACAGAACAATCCATTTGGGTGTACATTTAAATAAATGTATTTCTATTTATTTTCATCAAAACTGTCACATTATCGATTTATGGTAGAATATGTACATTGTTTAAATAAATTTACATTTATTTAGGGTGCATGCTCCAAAACTTCCTCAGGAACAATGGCCCAAATTAACTGCTGATTGAACCTGGTTACTTAGGGAGGTGGACAAAACAGAATTCATGCTCTCTGTACCAAATAAAACCCTACAGAGCTATATAAAGAAAAATTAATAATTTGCACCTTCCCTCTTCCAGTGTCATTCCCTGCATAATTTTTTTTTTTTTTTTTTTTACCGGGAGGTCCCGGGGATCGAACCCGGGTCCCTCCATATGGGAGACGGACGCCGAACCAGTTGAGCCACATCCGACCCCCATTCCCTGCATAATTAATGTTAAGATAGTTCTCTGCAGTGTGGCATTCCTTCTCTATGTTCGTGTAAAGATAGACACACATATAAACAAAATTTTGCAATTTCTCCAACCTTACCTCTCTCTTTTTCTTTCTTTCTTTTCCCTCCCTCAGTCCCTGCCTTCTTTTCCTCCCCCTCCTTTTCCCTCCCTGCCTGCCTCTTTCCCCTTCCCACCCACCCTCCTATTCTCTTCCTCCCTCTTTCTCTCCTTTTCTCCTCCCTTTCTCTCCCTCCCTCAGTCCCTGCCTTCTTTACCTCCCCCTCCTTTTCCCTCCCTGCCTGCCTCTTTCCCCTTCCCACCCACCCTCCTATTCTCTCCCTCCCTCTTTCTCTCCTTTTCTCCTCCCTTTCTCTCTCTCTCTCTCTCCCCACCCCACCCCTTCTCCCCCCCCAAACTAGAATCATACTCTGCATGTATTTTGTAACTTCCTTCTTTTTGCACAATGTATCACATACCTTCCTTTCAGGTCAATACATATAGATTTAATTCATTCTTTTTATTAGGTGCATAATATTTCCTAATATAGATGTATCAGATTTATTTAATCATTCCTCTATAGATGAACATTGAACATTCTGTTTTTTTCCAGTTTTCTGCCATAACTAACAGTACTGCAATAAACATCTTGGTACCTTAATCCTTATGTACTTCCATAAATTTGTACAAAAAATTCCCTAACCCTGGATTGCTGATTCAAAAGGTATCTTCACTTTTAAATTGTATTGGATTTTACTATGTTATGTTCCAGAATGGTGATGGCAATTCACATGCCCACCAGCAGTGAATTAGAGTATCTCTGCATCCCTGGGCATCCTTACTAGTCTTGAATGTTATCAATCTCTTCCATTTTTTTCAGTTTGATGGGTAAAGTAAAATAGAATTTAATTAATGCTTGATATTTAATTATACCACATGAGCTGCCGGAAACACAAGGGCAATAAATAGAAAGCCTAGTTTCGCAGAGGCTATTAAAGAGATTCTATAATAACGTATGCTGCATGAGAAGATTTTTCCATGTGAGAGTGTTTATGGGTGTACCCCCCAAAAAAACATTACATTGTTACTTACAAATTCAGGTTTTACCCTCAGAGAAATTCTCAGAAACAATCAGCTGGAATGTATGAATTGAGTTGACAGAACCATGAGAATATATGGACCAATATTTACTCAACCTCATCATTTCTAAACTGCTTGCAGAGGAATTCCATCCTACCAGGTCATGTTTATAAAGCTCAGTCTCCCTCCCTCCTCCCATTTTATGCAATACTGACCAAGATATGTTAGCCTATTAACTCACCACAGAATCTGTTATTCATTAATATATGTCATTTGTAGGTGCTTCCGGCTACAAATGAGAGTGAACAATTGGGTGCTTCCCAGGGTCTAAATGTAATTACAATGTTCAATTCATCATATGCCATGCTTTGTAAAGTCAATGACCCATCAGGGTAGATAGTAACCCCCTAATGTGATGCATTTGAAGAAATATTTGTTAAAGGAGAAGAAAAAAAGAAAACAATGAGAATAATAAAAAGGATTATTAAAATATTTCTAATCCTCTAGTGTTTATTGAATATGGTGTTATATATACAAAAATAATAGATTTCATTTCGACCAGAAAATTCGTAAGGAAAGAAAAAAAAGGTTTAGGGAAATTAAAAGCAGTGACTAAGCTTAGCTCAAAAGTATCTTTATGGAGCAAAGACAAATCTATCAGGTTGGAGAAATAATTTGAAATTTACCACCAAGTAGTTTAATTTTCCTGGCTTTGCTAGCCCTGTGTTTTCTCTGGTTTAAGGTGGTACTTGGTTCCAAGGCTTTCTGGATGTTTGGGAAAGCAGAGACACTTCCTGACAGCATTCTAAGAGTCTCTGATGATGCAAGTCTGAGAGATCTAAGAATACAAATTTCATAATTTATGAAAAGCTCTGCCATACCTCATACTGGGCAGGTGAAGTGCACCTGCGATCTCAGGTAATAAATATCTGTATTCTATAGCATACCATAATGGAGTCATACTACCAGTACCAAACATGTTTTTCTCACATTACCCCTTAAACAAGCCCCTGGGCCATATCCCTTTGGAGCATTTTGCAGCCAGGTTTTAGTGAAAGCCAAAGTTTTCCCTGCTCTGAGCACTAGAGAAAAAGATGTAGTTACCTATTTTACATACATATTCCACCCTGAGGTGCTCTGGTGGTGACGTTAATGAGCCGGGATGGCACAAATGACAAGTCTTTCTCTAGGAAGAGATTTGCAGATGAGTGCTTCTACCTCAGGCCTACCAGTGAGGACTTCTTTTTTTTTCATATCACACACTGGACCCCTGCTGAATGCTCTCAGTTTTTATCTGCAATCTATTCTTTCTAAGGCTGGCTGGTTACATGGCAAGCAGGTAGCCCTCTGCCAGGGGGCAAATTGTACCTTTGTCATGGATACCAGATTCTGCTCTGCTCCATTAAGGTTAGGATCTCTGAGAAGATCACCGCTGCTGACTGTGATCAATTCTTCCAATACTTTCTGTAATTTTTTTCCCCTCCCTAAAATTTCTCTAGTTTGCGTTCATGCTCTGTACTGTTCATATGCTATAATTCTCTTTTTTTTTCAACCTGGCTGAAACTCAGTGTTAAGGTTTTGATTATATAATAAATACTAAACTACAGAAGCTACAATCACAAATATTTCGTTCTTTGTTACAAGATGGTTGGAAGGAAGGAAGACAAAAGCTTTCTTCCTCCCAGTGGTTAATCTGCATCTGCTATTCCATTACCTGTTATGATGAGTTGATAGAACACTGATTAGGACTTCTTTCCAGGACTGATCTGGGCTAATATGTGGACTTAGGCCTCTCTAGCATCTTTGTATTAATATGGTAGAAAAAACCTGATTGAAATCTAGCAGCCATTTCTCTGATGATAGACTGTTGTGATCAAATGAGAAAGGGCTAGCATGGGAAAGGGCTGTACTAAATTGAGTGGGCTCCAGAGGTAACCACATCTGTATATTTCTATGGAAGCCCCTATTTAAAATGTACATTTGAGATTTATTTATTATTTATAAAGAAGATCTGAGGAAGCTGTAAATGTAAGATGACAAGGAAATTAGAAATAAACTCAGAGCAATAAACAAAATTATAAGGAACAGAGAAAAAAGTAGGAACTTCAAATGAGCACTAAACTTAATGCTGAAGTTATTGGCAACTAAAGCAAAAAAGATAATTTAGTTTATCTGGTTTTTGATATTTAACTGAAGTGAACTTTCATATTCATCTCAGGGATTTTCAGGGGCAAGGCAGGTAACTAAATGAATGAAGTGTGACTGGGCGTAAACCCAAATGAATGGTACAGCCAGGTGCTTGCCCATCCAGATGAATTCAAAGTAAACCACATCAGGACAAAAATCTTTTTTGGCCAAATAAAACCAAGAGGTGGAGTTGGAGCTGGTCACCATTAGGAACTCCTGAGCTAGAATTGAAATCCAGGAAATATTTATCACATGAATCTATTAGGCATTCTAAAACATAAAAATGGCAATGTCTACGTTATTTTATTGTAAAAGCACATAAATGGCCATTGTTTTAAAGGGTCCTTCTAATATTGAACTTTTGAGAAAGCAGAAAGATTACTTTTTTTTTTTTTTTTTTGCCTCAGTGAATATTCTATGAATTCTAGAAATCAGACATGCCCCAAAATAATGGTTTAATAATACCCCTAGGTGGCAGGACACCCTCAACTAAGGATACTTCAATTTAGTGATTAAGGCTCTTCAAGGTGCTTCGCTTTTCCTTGTTCTAGAATGACTACCTCCCATTCTTGAAAGTTAGCAGAGCAGTAAGTTTTCTCTGACCTTTGTGTTAAATAAGAAGCCATGACGTTCAGTGTTTTGTGATTACAAGCTAGGGTATAGCAGGGAGGAGGGGGACATTGCCCATAGCCGCAGAGCTCCCAGTAGAAAATCGGTGAGGTGATATGCAGGAAGGAGCCAAGAAACCTCCCCCAGTCCCTTCTCCGACTGGCCTGGTTACCTCAGGTCAGAAAAAGTCATCACTTCTTCTGTGTCCATGTCTTACATGATTGTCATTTAAATGGGTCAGAAAACACTGGATTCTCTCCCTGCAGTCTCCCACTAGTCAGTCATTTTTGGTCTTTAGAATTCCTATGAAGAATTCTAAATTGCTTGGTGGTATGGTGAAAGAAAAAACTTTTCACCATTATCAATATCAAATATCTGTGAAGTGACTGTCCAGGGCATATGGGCAGGCCATGTGACATAAATATGATTCAGTGTGAATGTGGGAAGATGCATCACACACCGCTTGGCCTTCACAATATTCTGGCATGACCAATGGCCTCTAAACCAAGCAAAGTTACAGAAAACCTGCACAACATGCCACCAGCCCTTCAGATTGTGAGACAATATGCGCACTGGCTACAGCAAAAGAGATCCAGATCACAAGGGAATCCTTGTGCTGGGAATTCCTGAACTCCAGGAAGGATTACTTTGCTCAGATGTCATTTAGCAAAACCCAGTGAATATGCCAGGATAAAGACAGTGCAGTGCAAACACTAGGCAGAATCAGAATGACAGTGGTTTTGAAGCCAAATAAATTTGGAAACAAGTTTCTCAAAACTCAGCTGGGATCTTTTAGATTCATTTAGGGATTTTCACTTAGGCCTTTAACAAGTCTCACAGTGCTGTTTGTTTCAGTGCACTAAACACTTTAGGCTTCACCTGGCAAGAGATAACACCTGGGTACCTCTAAATAAACCAGTGACTCATAATGTCTAGAAAACAAATGAAGCCAGTGTGGGACCCTTTCACTCTAGTACTTTTGTCAGGCCAGGACATTTTTCTTTTAATACATGCTTATTTTGTACTTGCTGTTGCTAACCCTTTATAATTTTATTTAAATATTTGTAACCTCTTAGAATTGTCCTCTATGATCAGTTTTCATTTAGCTCATTTTGCAAATGAGATCCTATTACATCGGTTGCCTTTGTCTTTTGGTTAGATGTGCAATATATTTCACAGGATATAGTAAAGTTTAAATGAAAGACCAGGAAGTTACTACAGTATGCTGGGCAGGATTTTTGAGGTGTCTTTCCAAGATTCCTATCCCCTAGTTATTTAATTAAACACTAATCTAGGAACTGCAGTGAAGGACTTTGGCAGAGAGGATTAGATTACTAATCAGGTGACCTTAAAATAGGGCAATTATCTGAGTGAGCCAATATAACACGTGCCTTTAAAAGCAGTAGAGGGAAGTGGATGTGGCTCAATTGATAGAACTCCCACCTGCCACATGGGAGGTCCCTGGTTCGTTTCCCAGTGCCTCCTAAAGAAGACAGCGAACTGGCACGACGGACAGGCACAGCAAGCAGACTCAACAAGATGACACAACAAGAGACACAAGAAAAAAAAACATAATGAGAGACACAACAAAAGCAGGGAACAGAGGTGGCTCAAGTGATTAGGCGCCTCCTTCCCACGGGTTCGGTTCCCGGTACCTCCTAAAGAAACAAGGAAGACAAACAGACATAGCAAGTGCAAACAACAAGGGGGTGGGGAGAAATAAATAAATCTTTAAAAAGAAAAAAAAAAAATTTTAAAGCAGTAGAAGGCAGAAGAATCAGAGTGATGCAGCAGAAAATGGAGATGGGACAGATGAGACAAAGTGAGGAAGTCAAAGAGATTCAAAGCTTGAGAGGGACCTGTCCCACCATTTCTAGCTTTGGAAGTAAGCAAAGGGGACCACGAGCCAAGGAATGTGAGCAGCTCTGGAAGCTGAAAATGCCCTCTGGCCCACAGCCAGCAAGGAAACTGGACTTCAACCAGACAGCTTGTGTGGGACTGAATTCTGCCAACAAGCTGAATGAGCTTGGAAGCAGATTCTCTCCCAGAGCCTCCTGATATGAGCCTAGCTGGCTGACACCTTGATTTTGGCCTTCTGAAATCAGAAGCAGGACTTCTGACCTACAGAACTCTGAGATAATAAGTCTGTGCTGTTTTAAACTGTAGAGTTTGTGGTAATTTGTTATGGCATCAATAAAAACAAACACAAATTGTCAGCCTCAGAATGCCTTGGAGTGCCTCAGAGTGCCCAAGGTTGCTTAAATTCAGCTATGACTGGTCAGGAAGAGAGGAGCAGTGGGGGTTGGGGGGAGCAGGGAGGGGAGAGAGAGAGAATAAGAATGAAAAGAAAGAAAAAAGAAAAATAAGGCATTATAAACCATAGCAATTGGTCACCGTTCCTCTTAAGAATTCCATGACAAGAGTGTCTTCTTGCATGCTTCATGATACTAGCATCGCACAACACTGAGGGAGATTCTAACAGTTACATATTTCAATGCCTTTTTAAATTTTTTGGGTACAAGATGGCCCTCTTTATTATAAACTGTATATTATTGTGTACATTATATTTGTGTGTAAAAACAAGGTGGTACTGTATGTGCAAAACCATGCATCCCATATTTTAAAGAAAATATAAGGATCTTTAAGGGTAGATTGAGTATAGGTCATTTTTACCTGATGGGCTGGTTTTAGAAACTAATCCCCATGTAAGATGCAACATCATTATCCTGAATGCTGCCTCTCCTGGCGACAGCCTTTCAAGCCTGCACTTCTAGAAGGAGGAAGTCCGCAGGAAAGTGAAGTAGCTAGACTCTGTTGCTAAAAAGACATGAGACTCATGAACATACTGTCAGCCCACACATTGCCTCAGATTTTTTCCAGAGTAAAATGTACTCTTCTCCTTTCCAAGAACACCACAAATCATCCTTTTTTTTTTTTTTTTTCTTTCTGTTTTACCTCTTTTCTCATCTATGGTGATCTGAAATGTCAGTGATAATCTAATTTAATCTATGAAAAATTGGAGGGTGAGGGAAAGGAGAACACCAAGCATACAGTATGATTTGCCCCAGCATTGTTCCACTGTTGGTATCCTTGATGTCCAGGAAAAAGAACTGGTTGAGATGAATTGTCCCATCCATAATAGCTTTCACCTGGGTTAACCTAGCTTCAGTATTGCTCCTTTCTCAAATCTCTTTGTAGCTTCCTGTGTAGGAAACTATGGAGGACTTCTGCCCTCTACAAACTTCAGGAGCCTTCAAAGATGGATTTAATTATACATATTTAAAAAAGGAAAGCAAATTCAGAATTTTAAGGATTTCAGTTTTAAACCCAAATTTATTATGTTCAAAGTTGTATCTGGATAAAAGGCAAGTATAACATTAAAATATTAATCCATTCATGCCATTTACTGATTTGAATTATTCACAGATGCTTGGATTTTTTTTTCTTAAGACTACAACTTTTATCTCTGAGGCCAATCAAATTGAAAGGATTATCCTCTGCTTTTAGAATCCTTCCCAGTTGGACTTGTTTTAATATAAGATCCCCCCTTTATATTTATGAACTGATTCATAAAGCATTTGCATTTGGTTGAAGCACTTAAGAGAAAAACTAGGTAAATTGAGTACTAACAGCTAAACCAAAATGCTAGGCAACCATTTCCAAATTCAAAGTGCTTTGAAGCTATTAAGCTTTTTAAAAAACTCCCCAAACTTTCCTTCCTCCTAGAATTATACAGGAGATTATTACAAAATATTTGGTAATATCTGTTTTTAGTGTTCAGTCTAAATTCTCTAAGCTGATTTGGGAGCTTAGCCTTAGGAGCCTTAGGCTGCCCCATTTTCTGTTATTAAATCAAGAATATTAAATCAAGAATCTTCTAGGTACAGAATGATCTTCTTGAATTTCTTCTTCCTTATCTATAAAATGGCAATAATATTTATCTTTGCCAAGCCCATAGGATAGGGAGCTCAAGTGATATAATATGCATTAATATAAACCTTAAATAGCTATACAAATATAAGGTATTAGTGATTATGTCACTTCTAATATTGTTATTAGCAATAACTACAGAATCGAGATAAGAAGATTTAGAAGACACAGAACTTACCCTTAGTCAGAACTCAGGACTCAAAAATAATTCAGACAGAATATTTTATTTCTGCTCCAGTATTTATTTGATGGTTCCAAGCCTGTCCACCATCTCCTCCTTCAACCACCTCCCCCAATAGGTTTTATGCTTTCTACTCGTTGGTGGTTCTTTCAAGCATTTCTCATTTGCTAAAAATAATTCCAGAATGTGCCAGGTCCCTGGTTGCCATCCTCTGCACAGTCTTGTCAGTCTTTTTTTTCAGAATTGAACTGTACATGTGCTATGACCTGTATAGAATGGAACAGCACCCCTTTCCCCCAAACCTGTTCATTAAGGTATATATTTCCTTTAATATGATCTCAGGAAACATTCTTTTTTTGGCACCCTCTCCACTATTTATTCCATGATTCAATGAGTTAGGAATATCAGGTGGAAAGTGAGTCATTTTACAATGATTATTCAGATTTAGGAAGGGCCATTATTGATCATATGGTCTGAGTATCCTTGACTGACTCAAGAAAAAAGAGTCCCAGAGAGGTAAAACAGTTTGCCTAAAATCACACAGCTGTTATTAGCAAGGGAGGATTTAAAATCCAGTTCTAAAACATTTTTTAAAAATAAATTTTAAAAAAGTATTAAAAAACAAAAAACAAAACCTGTTCTCCTGATTCCAAATCTAATGCTCTTTCCATAACAGAGTAAAGGGGAGAAAGATATGGGTCAGCAAACTATGCTCTGTGAGCCATATGTGGCCCCCTGCCTGTTTTAGTAAGTAAAGTTTTATTGGAACTGCTACACCTATTCATTTGCATCATGTTTTCCCACTATGATGGCAGAGATGAATATTCCATCAGAGATCTTGTGGACTACAAACCCTAAAAAATTTACTATCTGGCCCTAAACAGAAAAAGCTTGCCAACCTTTGGCTTAGAGGAATAGTGATTTTAAAAATCTGGTTGAGACAGGTAGTGAATAGTCTCATTATTTCCCACAGTTGTTTATAACTGTGGTTTGGAATAAGCAATTTGGATATTAGACAAAATTATCTGGCTCTCATGATTAACTACAGGTGGTTATTAACCAATGTGTAGCTATACATATATGCCCTTTATCATGTTGAGGAAGTTTCCTCCTATTCCTAATTTTCTGAGTGTTTTTATCAAGAAGCGTGCTGGATTTTGGTCAAATGCCTTTTCTGCATCAATCGAGATGATGATCATGTGGGTTTTTTTCCTCTTTGTTCTATTAATGTGATATATTATATTAATTGGTTCTCTTTCCTTGTTCTTTGTATACATAGAATAAATCCCACTTGATCATGGCATATAATTGTTTTAATGTGTTGTTGGATTCAGTTTGCTAAGTTTTTGTTGAGGATATTTGCATCTATATTCTTAAGGAATATTGGTGTATAATTTTCTTTTCTTGTGGTATCTTCATCTAGGTTTGGTGTTAGGATGATGCAGTCCTCATAGAATGACTTAGTGTTACCTTCTCTTCAATTGTTTTTGGAAGAGTTTCACCAGGATTGGTATGAGTTCTTTTTGGAATGCTTGGTGAATTCACCAGTGAAGCCTTCTTGTCCTGGGTTTGTCTTTGGGGAGGGAGGTTTTTTATTATCCTTTCGATCTCTTTACTTGTTATTGGTCTGTTGGGATCATCTCTTTTTTCTTGTGTCAGTGTGTGTAGTTTGTGTGTTTCTAGGAACTTTTTATTTCATCTAGATGATCTAATTTGTTGATGTACAATTGTTCATAGTATCCTCTTTAATTATTATTTCTGTGGGGTTTGTAGTAATGTCTCCCTTTTCATTTCTGATTTTAGTTATTTATACCTTCTCTCTTTTTTCTTTGTCAGTCTAGCTAAAGGTTGTTGATTTTCAGAGAAAGAACTTTTGGTTTCATTGACTTTATTTTTTTCTCTATTTCTTTTACTTCTGTTCTATGCTTTATTATTTCCTTCTTTCTGCTTGCTTTGGGTTTAATTTGCTCTTATTTTTCTATATCCTCCAATTGTGATGTTAGGTCTCTGATTTGAGATCTTTCTTTGTGTTTAATGTAAGCATTTAGAGCTATAGATTTCCTTCTTAACACTGCCTTTGCTGCATCTCATAAGTTTTGCCATGTTGTGTTTTCATTTTAACCTGGAGATATTTCCTAATCTCCCTTGTGATTTATTCTTTTACCCACTGATTGTTTAAGTGTGTGTTGTTGAATTTCCACATATTTGTGAATTTTCAAGTTCTCATTTCATTGTCATCAAAGATACATCATACAATTTCAATATTTTTAATTTTTTTAGATTTATTTTGTGACCTAGCATATAGTTTATCCTTGTGAATGAATAATGTACACTAGAGAAAAATGAATATTCTACTGCCGTTGGGTGAGGTCTTCTATATATGTCTTACTGTGTCTAGTTGGTTTGTAGTATTGTTCAAGTCTTCAGTTTCCTTTTTGAACTTTTGTCTAGATGTTCTATCCATTATTGAAAGTGGTAGATTAAAGTCTCCTATTATTAATGTAGTCTATCTATTTCTCTCTTCAAACATGTCCATATTTGCTTTATATATTTTAGGGCTTTGCCATTAGGTGCATAATGATGTCTTCTTCTTGAATTAATCCCTTTATCAATATACAGTGTCCTTCTGTGTCCCTTGTAACAGTTTTTGACTTAAAAGTCTATTCTATCTGATATTATTATAGCTACCCTACTTCTCCTTTGGTTGTATGTGCATGGAATATGTTTTTCCATTCTTTCACTTTTAGCCTACTTCTGTCTTAAATTTAATATGAGTCTCTTGTAAACAGCATATAGTTGAGTCATGGACTTTTGTCCACCTGCCAGTCTATGTCTGTTGACTAGAAAGTTTAATCCATTTATGTTTAAAGTAACTGCTGGCAATGCATGACATCCTTCTGCCATTTTGCTATTTTGTCTTTGTAAGTCTTATACCTTTTATGTCTGTCAATTCTTTCATTAATGCCTAATTTCACATTTGATTTTTTATAGTATACCATTTTGAGTCTTTTCTGATTTCCTCTGCATGTATTTTTTCAGATATTTCTTTGTAGTTACAATGACACTTAAATTTAACATCCTAAATATGTAACAATCACATTTGATTTGGTTCCAACTTAACTTTAATTGTATACACAACACTCTTCCTATCCTTTGTCTCCCTACCATGTTTTTGTACTTTTTTAAAAAATCATATATTTATACATTTTATTTTCAAAACCATAGATTTATTATTACTTTTTATACATTTTCATTTTAGAACCTGCAAGAAGTAAATTATGGGTTACATACCACAGAAAACAATACATCAGTACTGGCATTTATAATTACCATATGGTTACCTTTACCAGAGATCTTTATGTCTTTGTTCCTCTTTGATCCACTGTTTCAGGTGCCTTCCAGTTTGAGGACTCCCTTTAGTGTTTCTTGTAGGGCTGGTTTAGTGGTGACAAACTCCCTCAACTTTTGTTTATCTGGGAATGTCTTAATCTCTCACCCAATTTTGAAAGATAATCTCACTGGATATGTAATTCTTGTTTTGCAGTTGTTTTCTTTCATCATTTAAAATATTTTGTCCCACTGCTTTCTTGCCTTCATGGTTGCTGATGAGAAATTGGCATGTAAGCTTATTGGGGCTCCTTTGTACATAACACATTGCCTTTCTTTTGCAGCTTTTAGAGATTTCTTATTCTCCTTGTCTTTTGACAATTTGACTACAATGTTTCTAGGTGTGATTATCTTCAAGATTATCCTGTTAGTGGTTTGTAGGTTTTCTTGAATGTGCATATTCATGTCTTTCCTTAATTTGGGAAGTTTCTTACCAGCAGTTCTTTGAATATTCTTTCTGCTAGTTTCTCTCTTTCATCTTCTCTGTTATTCCCATAATGTGTCTATTGGCATGCTTGATGGTATCCCACAAGTCTCTTAGGTTTGCTCACTTTATTCTTTTTTTTTTTTCCCTGAATTTCAGTTGAATCATTGAAATTGTCTTATCTTCTAGTTCACTGATTCTTTCTTCTGCCAGCTCTAATCTGTTGGAACCATCTAGGAAAATTTGTACTTCAGTGATTGTGGTCTTCAACTCTAATATTTCTGTTTTGGTCTTTTTCAAATTTCTGTCTCCTTATTGAGATTCTCACATTGTTTATTCATCATTTTACTGATATATTTTAGCTATTCATGTTTTCTTTTATCTTTTAAACATATTGTAGATCAATTTCTTTGAGTTTGCCGGGTATATCCAAAGACTGGTGTTCTTCATTGATGGTTTCTGAGTTTTTACGTTGTTCCTTTGTAGGGCCATTGTTTCCTGTTTGTTGATCTTGTACTCTTTTGCTGTACACTGTACATTTTAAACATTTTAATATTTTAATACTTTAACTCTGTTATTTAGTCCCTGAGCTGTCTGTTACTAAAGTTTGTATCTAGTTACTTATATTACAGAGATTTCCTTGAGTGACAGGAGCTAACAAAGGTTAAAAAAAAAAAAAAAAAAAAAACTGTTCACAGTCTTTGCAATTTGGTTCTGTGTTGGCTGGTGTTCTCCTTCAGAGTTTAACCCTCCTATCAGGAAGATCAGACTGAAATAAAAATGTGGATTCCTTTCTGTTTTTTCTGAGCCTTTGTCTTATTCTGGGCTTGCACTCATAGCTTTAATTATTCTCATTTACAGGAATCCAACTGCCCCTTCTACTCTGTATGAAATAGACTTTATCCCTTTCCAGAGTAGTTTGTTGTATGTCTTGAAGCTGGTAATCTTTTGTCCCAGATTACTTTGATTTGATTGTTTCTTCTACTTCTTTAACTGTCTATAAGCTGCTTCTGCTTGCAGGTCATGTTCTGGGTAGGTGAGCCGGAAAAGAGTGTACTGGTTCATTCTTTCAGGTTGCTACCCAATAGATTGGCCCTGACATACAGGCACCCAGTATGCACATAGACATTCCTCTGCTACCTCCAGAACAGGACCAGGTACCCACAATGGGAACTCAGGCTTGTTCCATACCACATTGGAGATGAGTGGTGAGGAAGGGGCAGCAAGGATGTCCCAACTTCTCCTACCTGGTTCAAGTTGTATTTCTTGATTTTCACTTGCCTAGTTATTGTAGCCCTTTAACTGTTTTCCAGAGTTTCAGTTTTTGCTAGTTATTCAATGATTCTTTGGGGGAACGAAACCCTGAAGTGTCTTATGCTAACATTTTGGGCAAATGGAAGTCCCCTAGGGTTTAATTCTGATTTTCTGCATTTCTGTTATTTACAAAAGAATGACCATAACATTTTGAGAATGAAAGTTCTTTGCCAAATGTCCTCCACCAAAAGGTTTTTCTAAGCAACTTTATATTCTTCAGAATTTTCTTTCTACCCAGTAATTTTCAGAGCATCCACTTTTTCTCTTCAATTTTGTTTTTTAGGTTTGACTGAGTTACTTGGACAAATAGGTCAATATTCACTTAGTATTGTATGATTCCATGATAGGAAGTACTGTGAGTTTTTTATGATGTTACGACAAGAATTTAATATGCCTATTTCATAATAGCTACTTTCATAGACTGAGATATTCATTTAGTAGACTACCCCAGTTCTTAGAACAAGCTTTAGCTGGTGGCTAGTAGACATAGATGATACAGTTTTTCTTCTCAAAATCAGGAACATTCCTCATTTTATTGTAGTATCTTTAAAAATAATTTAGTGATTTCTAGTAGTACTTTTTGAAGAGTCTCTCAAGAAAAGGATTGTACAAATGTACATAGTTAAAACTTCATAGCTGTATGAACAAATACAATTTTATAAAACAATTGGGGCTTAGGGTCATTGTGTGAAAAATGGATGGACCTTTCTGGAAGAACAGAAAATAATAACTTACCTCAAGCCTCTTATTGAAAGAAAAAAGCCAATTACATTTGAATAATGTTGGGAGATAAAACATGCCAGTATTATTCTTTATTTCTTTTATTAATGAGTTAGGATACAAAAACTCAATAAAAATTACATTAAAAACTCATAAACATTTTTCAAATCTTCTTTCCACATGAGTCATATTTATAAAACTGGCATTTCTAGTTAAGTGGTAGTTAATAACAATAGGATTTTATTTAGTGTTTCTAACACTACAGGGCTCATTAATTTATTCTCCAGACATTTATTGAGTGCCCATTATATGCCAGACTCTTTACTGGGTACCAAGGTGCCAGCATTCAATAACATTTCTAAGAGCTCAAGGACTAATTGAGCTGACAGGCATATAACCAAATAGTTAAGGAAATAACATGGTGATATGTGAAGAATATGGGGTTTTGGTGATGAATAAATTGTAAATCTAGGCTTCCCCCTTTCTAATTTATGTAGCCTTTAACCTTTCTGAGCCTCAGGAACTTCAATTGTAAAATGGGGTTAATATAATATTAATTGCTTAGCTCTTTTAAGGATTAAAGAAAACATCTTCAAAGCACAAAGCCTGTTACTAAATCTCATCAAATGAAAGATATATATTACCATTAAACTACAATGTGAGAGGTGCTATACTAATATGGGCATGTAAAAGAAAGAAAGAAAGAGGGATTAATTTGGGTTAGGAATAGGTAAGGAAACATTTCTTAGAGGGGAAGGTGTTTGAAATAAGGAGGGGCTTACAAGAGAGAGGGAAACACAAGAGAGAGGGAAATTCCAGGCCTTTTACATTCTGCAAAAGATTCAGTTACTGGGGATTAAGAGATTTAACAAGAAAATAATGTGATTAAATCATTAAGAAACATAATGCTGCAGAGTGGAGTATGGATTGGAGGGAGGGGAAACTGAAGATATTTGGACATGGAAATATAATGTGGCCCTAAATTAAAGTAGCAACAGTGGGAATGCAGGAAAATAAATATATTTGAACAATGTTTTGGAGTTAGGATTTATAGATTTGATTGACAGCATAGGAGTGAGGGAGAAAAAGGAATATATTTCCAGATTTCTGGTTTAGGTAAGCAATTGTTGTTGTCATTAATCAGAAGAGAGAATTTAGGAGAGGATAGAGGTTTGGGGAGAAAATGATGGATAACATCATTTGGGTGTATGGAATCTGATTTTTCTGTTAGATAGATAGCTTAGGACTTTACACAGGAGAGAGAGATAGGTTGAAGAAAATATTTGAGTGTGCTAAACATTAGACAGGAGTGAAAGTCAGAAAACCCAAGTTTTAATCTTAGTTTTGTGTCTAGTAAGTTTTACCTTTCCTGTTCTGTAAAGGAATTAAGGCAGCTTTTTTTTTGTTATCTAGAAGTCTCGTGATGTTTTCATCTTAGCTCTAAATTTTCTCATAAGTGAAATATAAATTTAAAAAAACTATTCAGCATCCTTCAGAGAGTTTTATGAGTTTCACATTTTTAAAGTCAGTGAAATCCTTTTAAAATGTTGCATATACAAGCAAAAAATTACAGATTTAACAATTAAAGATTAAACTTCGATTAATATTAGCAAAATAGAACTATTTATAAATTTGTTGATAAGGCTTCTGTTTATAGTTCTATCATAAACAATCATTTATTGTCAGCATAGTGGGTAGAAGTGTGAGACTCTGAGTTAAACTGCTTAGATTCAAGTATCAGCATTTATGAACTCTTTGACTTTGGACAAGTTATTAAACCTCATCTCTAAAGTGGAGATAACCAGAGTATTTACCTCAAATGTTGTTGTGAAGTTCAAGTGAGTCAATATATATAAAGTCTATGGGACAGTGGCTGAATCATGTCATCATCATCATAGGCACTAGCAGCATCATAATCGTGTATCATCATCAAATGGCAAGATTTTAGTACAGGTGGAATGTTGGGGATAATCATATTGGTTTTATAGATGAGGAAAAGGAAACCCAGAAAGATAGGTTGAAGGATACACAGCTGGTGAAATACAGCGCCGAGGCCCAAGCATTACTCAGCTCAATAACTTCTTGCTACACTTTGTTAAAGTAGTACCTTATGAATTCATAAATAGGCTAAGAAAAAATATCATTTTAGTTGATAATTAGTATGGCTTACCAACAATAGAATCGCAAATATTATCCTTTATTAATGAATTTGCCAATAGTCAGAAGTTCCCTCTTTGTGGATGTTAGTTCAAATTTAGCGTGAACTATTTTCGGCAGGGATGTGGGGGTTTTATCTTTATAAAATCAGATAATATTCAACTTTAGTCTAAAGGCCACCCAGTATTCACTGGGAGACAAACACCAAGATACCATGGGACACTTTCTTGATATACCTTTGATTTCATAATTTTTCTTCTGATTTATTAGGTAAATTGAACTTATTTTATAAGTTTATGGAGAATTTTAAACCTCAGGCTAAAGTTATTGAACATTAGCACATATGCACACAAAATACTGAGAGGATCACAGAATACTATTTAATAAAACTTGAGTTTCATATGAAATATTTTCACCTGCAGAGCCCAGAGAATTTCATAAATACAGATGCTGTTAATCAGACTTGAATAAATAGATGGATGTTGTAGTATAGCCTGACGACAAGTATATTTGGACTCTTATTGGATTTGTGTAGTCTACTTTAGGAGTTAGATAGAGGTGATAAAAATGAGCACAGATTTTTATCATTTGCCCATAATAAGTGATGCCAAATAAAACATTTGAGAATGTTACCAGACCCTAAATATGAAAAACTAAGATAAAGTTAGTTATCTTTATAACTAAAGATATAAAGTTATATATCTTTATAATTGAGTTGTCTGACCCTAAATATGAAAAACTAAGATAAAGATGGCAAATTAAACAAAAACAAAATGAACAATAATTGAAACGAATATTAATCAAAAGATATAGAGAAATTAAGAGAAAAATGGAATTGATCTTTATAGCACATGTTTATACAGTCTTAATTTAAAGTGTACCATGGAAATGAACAGCTATAGTTTTGCTTGGAAGATGTAGTTTGTAATGATTATTTAATGGGAAATTTTACCATCTTCTTCCTTTTAATTTGCATTTTCATTCATTTTGCCCACTCTGAGCTTCTTTAGCACTAAAAGTCACATGATTTTCGGCATGAGACATTTTGTTTAGTAAAGTCATTAGAGCCTAACTTACTCAAAAAATTCACTGCTTGTGGTTTACCAAGTTCACAGTGAATACCTAGCAAACTCACCCTGCTGTATGACTGCTTGGTTGAGTTGTGATCGTGGTGCCTGGGGTTTCACAGAAAGAGCAGATAAAGCAGCACCAACACCTTTATTGAGTCCCTTTCTTACTTCAACCTCATTAATATCAGACCTCCTGCATACGCTTCACCTGACTCATATGGACCCATTTCTGCATATCAGCCAAAACGTGTTCATCACATTTGAGTGTAATGTCCATATCACATATTAACTCCTTGGACTTGAAAGTCTTTCCCAGTTGTATCTCAGGCTTGTTTCCCCACAGTCCCCCTAACTTTCCCAAACAAACACCAAGCTGCTTCTCTTGTCCTTTCATTCATCTAGACTTACCTTCCATCGAAGTCGTCCCCCACAAGTCCCAGTTCTTTTAAGAACTCTTTTCTGCCTGCTCTTGTCCACACTGATTTATTATATTGTACTCCTAGCATATGCTCTATTGGCTCCTCAAAGTTGAGCAGTAATTGTTCAGTGTGGTTTCGTAAGCCTTGGTATTGTCACAATTAGATTTTAAGCCTCTAAAGGAAAAGAACTATGTGTTTCCCTTCTGTCACCTGTATGGTACCTAGTACAGTACACAGAGGTATATTAAATATCCTGATAAACACCTGTTAACTTAGTAATCTCACAGATTCCAAGTACAGTACTGTGACAAGACCCATTTATGATGAGGTACTTTCCTCTGAGCAATCAATTATTAAGAATGATTTACATAAAAGTAAACTTTAATTATATAAAGTTCTATCACTGACAAATTGTTTTTGCTGAAAAAGATGATATCACCAGAAATAAGACTATTCTGGTAAATATAGCACATACAGTGACTCAAACAATCAAAATAGTTTATTGGTTTGTGATGATATTTTTAGATATAAACACTGTTTTCTTATAATTCTATTCTTACTATCAATAATTACACTCTGATAATGTTTTTACTTTGATATTTTCACAAAGCTATATACATTTTAATCTTAGTTAATAATAATTTGAGGGTAAATGCTATCCAATTTTTTGTTTAGCCATAATAAAGTAATTTTAGATGCCAAAATATGCAAAAATATGATAAAAATTTAAAATTCAAAGTAAGCCCTATTAAATGATTTTGCTATCTACCAAAATGGCAATTGTATATAAAAATATTATACACCATTTCTGTGACTTAGGAAAATTTGCTCTATAGAGGAAAAATGGGAAGGGAAGTTGGAATGTTGTTTGAAGATTATTCATCTACAGCTGTCACTAAAAAGTATAGAGTTGAAATATGGCAATTTTCTGGTTAATTTCATAAGCATCAATAGCCAAAACCGACCAATCTTATTAAATGAGTCTGCTCTTTCTTTCATTGGAGATTGACATCTTTAATCTACATTCATAAGCACAGAAATAGCATATATTCTGAACTGAGTATAAAAATATGCCTGTGTGTGGGGGGATTAGTTTAGATGAAATTATTTTATCTGAAGAAGTAGTATGATAAATGTCTTTCCTTTTTTGTAATTTTAAAGTGTTCTTTTTTATTTTAAACTTGGATTAAAAATTTACTTGAGAAATTAGATGATGTGAATTATTTTAGTTGATAGGGACTTAGTAAATATTAAATTAGTCCAGGGTAATATCTACAGAAAATGAAGAAATCTTGAGTATGCATTTGAAATTTCTGATCATTTGATGCAGAATTAAAACCTTTAACTTTCTTAAATCATATCCACATTTAACTAGAGTAATACATCTTCTTCCATTTCCCCAAAAGTTCCTATTTTTTAAATATTTTTTTAGCTTGATATTTTTAAATCCAAAACCTATAGATAACTAAAAGTTTTCATACTCAGTACAGGCCTGAAGAAATGCCACAAAATGTTTAAATTTTTCCTGCTATTCCTATTTAAGACCAAATCAAGAAGGAAAAATTGCTTTTACTTCATTTTTTGTTTAAATGAATTCAATAAAAGAGAAAGTTTTAGTTTACAATAGGAATTAGTTATTGTATAAGGTGCAAAAATAAGATGATTTAGAAAGTTAGAACTCTGCATGTACCTCTTTCCACTCAATATCCTTTGACTTAATGACAATTTTTTCACAATGTAATTAATCCTGAAATGAAAGGATGGTGCTAAAATATAGGTAAAAACACTTTGCTGTACAGTGATTTCTCATAACTCATTTTTAGTTTGTACTTGTTTTAGGTCTTCTAAGGGGATTTATTAAGCATACTAGCTGGCCTGAAAAAAACGCAACACCACTTGAGAATGTCAGTTATGTGAGTGTATGTATATATTGAGATAATAAAAATAGAATTGGCATTTGCTTCACTCAGTTTTTTTGTTTTTTTTTTTTTAAGGAGGAAGAAATGTGTAAGGAAGTATAATCTATATATAGAATTTTAAGTAAGGAAGGAAGAAAAACAAAATGAAGCCATTATATGCCATCACTTAAAAGCTGTGTCCTATTTTAGTTACTTTGTAAAAAATAAAATCTCGTCTTCATAGACTACTATTATGAATTAATATACTTGGTTTTTAAATTAGCTTTTTTTTCCCCTTCTTCCTTATGCCCCTCTTTCTCCTCTCTCCTTCCTTCATTTCTTTCCCATTTTCCTCTCTTTTTAACTCTCTCCATCTTTCTCCCACCCACCACCGATCATAGATATATTTAACAAAATGTATTAACCATGCCAAGCACAGCATTAGGTGCTGAGTGCTGAGCAAACACTACAGAATAAAACAGTCATGGTCCCTGTCCCAAAGGAAATTAAAATCTAGTATTGGAAAGAAAGACTTTAAACAAATGACAAAATTAATTAACTTTCCAGTAAATGTGAAAGAGAAGTAAAAGGTGAGGGCTAACAATTTTCATTGTTCCGCATACTATATTTTGTATTCTTTTGAATATTGACTATATATGGCTTCTGACCTCAGGAATTGAGAAATTGAGACATACTCATTGCTATAGTTCACATGTGGGAATTATCTGTTCACTGAACGATTAGATTAATATATACAATTTTTGGCTTTGATAAGGTCAACTCATGTATATATTTTACATATGAACCCATGATCCACCAGTGGTGTCCTGGGACTTCGGCTTCACACATTTGGGATTTTGTTCTCCTGTTCTTTCCTCAAGCCATTTTCTTGAATGCTGCCTCCATATACCCCCCTCTCTACCCTCTTTCCTCCACCACTGCTTCTCCTGTCATCCCAGGGAAGGTACAAGGTATTCTGTGTTGTAGGCCTGATAGAAACAGAAGTCGCAGCACCAAGAAGGAAAGGGGAGATTCCTCCATTCTTTCTTCATCTCATCCATCCTTCTCAGAGACCTTAATCCCAAACTCCCAATCCTGATCCAAGAGTTGTGGCTCAATTACAAGGCTAGTCTGAAGCTGATTTTACTAGAACCAACCTATGACTCTGTCCTGCCAAATAAAGAAAACCTTCATGTGCTAGATCTGTTTTTATCAGATGGGAATCTGAGAAAAATAGCTGTGAAACCTGATTCCAATTATATCATTTCTCTTTTCTGAGTTTCCCTAAATTTCTCAAAAATTCCATTTTTCTCAAGCCTGACTTCTTCCACAGGACTTTCTGTACCTTCAGCAGCATCTCCTCCTTCTAACTCTTCTCACTCTGGAGGTGCTAAATGATATAAGGGGTAACCCAGAAAAGAGGAATTGCCTCTAGCTGGTGTTTTTCTCCTTTCATAGCCCACTGTGGTACAGACCACACTACTGGTTATATTCTCAATTATGTTTTCTCTCTGTGATAGAATACTGTGCAGTGATTGAGTAAATTTAGGTACATCTGTTGCCATGAAATGGAAAGATAAATAATCTAAGTTTAAGTGAAAGAAGTAAATTGTGGTTTCATATACTATACTACTCTATGAGAACTTTTATTTATATGTTTATGTATGTTTACATAAGTATATATAGCCACATATATGTGTATATATACATCTGTGGGTAAATGGATATATAGGGTTTGTTTTTTTTTCCTTATCAATGGTAGAGAAATAAGTCTGGAAGGATACATACCAAATTGTTATTAGGGATTATCTCTGGAGAATAGGAGTAAAGGACAGAAGTAGCTGAAACTTTCTAAACTTGAATTTTAGTGAATGGCTTAGATCACACATCTATGCTTGAACCAATCATGATACCCAGATAGGTAGCGTGCCTTTATTGTTGGTATACCTTGAAGCCAGGGGTAACCTTAGCCCCCACCCAAACTGCATGGACTAACAGCTAGGGACAGGTGGCTGCCCTAAAGAAGATCAGGATGCTATTTCCAGAAGGTGTACAGGATGCTGGGCAGTAAGTGCAGCACTATCCATAATAATACTCTCCTGGATTGCTTGATTTATTTACAGTATTTGTGTACTACTTTACTAACTTAAAATGCTACATATGATAAAACCTAAAAAATAAATGGAACAAAAATACACAGAAGATTTTAAATTTTAATTAAATTGCTATAAAAGTTGAACTACTACTGATGACAAGAATCATAAGAATAAAAATAAACATAAAAGAAAAGGGAAAGTTGTTTGTCTACCTATCCTTCACCTGTACAAACGCTTTGATGAATAAGCCCAGTATGGTATTTATCACAAATTGCCACCTGTTATATTTGTTTATGAATATATTACCCTTTATCACATTTCTCACTAGACTTATGTTTGGCATTAAGTCTCTGTAGATTTGATTTTAGGATTTTCTGTATCATCTTCTTTATTAGTTGCTAAGGCCATTCAAGAATTGTCAAAGTGAAAGTTTTTGTTTTGTTTTGTTTTTGTTTTTGTTTTTGTTTTTGTTTGTTGTTTTACTTTTTGCTTATTAAACCTTTTGGTGCTTTTAGATTCCATGAGAAAATTAAAGTATTTTACAATGTTGTAGAGAAATAGAGAAAACTGCTAAAAAGTAATAATGCTTTTTCCTTTCCTTAAATTGTTTTTTTTTAAAGACTAGCAGTCCAACAAAGAATACATTTTTACTCATTACCCAAGAATAATTACCTGCCAAACAAGTCAAAAACATTCAAGCACGTGAGGCCAAGTATGAGAAAGCAGAGAGTTTCCATTCGCCCCCAGCCTCCATCCCTTGTGCCTCCACCACAGGGGGCACGTATTTTCAGGGAAACTTAAACTTTGGATGATGTTCAAGACTGTGAATCATGACACCCATAATTGAAGTTTCAGAGAGATTTAATTACACTGTTACTTTGAAGAAAGTCATATGTCTGAAATCCAAATAATGTCCAAGTACTATTTAACAAATTCAGGTATTTAAAGTATTAAGTATCCCTTTTTGTGTTTTCTCATCATGATTAACCCACTCTCAAATTCAATTAGGTTACAGGGAAGCTTCTTCCCAAGCTTCCAGCTTTACCACTGAGAAGCAATAGCATTCTAAGGCTAAAGGGGGCCAATTATATCATCATGGCAAAAGTACTGACAAGGAGCTGTGTGTCAGACTTAAACGTTCATTCCCATGTCAACAAGTCAGCGTCTCTTCTTAGGTTGTTTAGTAACTAAAATATCCAGAAAAGGGTAACATGCCTCCCAGTGTATTAAAATATTTAGAGGGAAAATAAAAATTAGCTCCTGTTGAATTATTTTTTCACTGTGTTACAGCAGAACTTTTCTCATTTCTCACTTAAGGATTTCAAATGGAAAGCATCTTTTCACTTGTTGGACCAGAAGTGATATCAACAGCATATGTGAATTCTGTATATAGTCCCTTTTAGCTGAACATTTACAAGTGAATTAAATGCAGCCGTTGCCATGTTTTATCAATTTAAATGAAAGGCAAGCAATAAGGAGAAAGAAATTCAGAGGACTAAACAAGGGGGAAGCAAAACATTTTCAGCTGAGTTTTGGGAATGAAGAGGAAGCTAGCTAGGCAGAGCAGTGAGGCCGCCTGCTCCAGATGGTAGGCATTTAGGAAAAGTCACACCGGCGACCAACCACTTAGAGTCTGCACGCGTGTGGTTTGTCTTTCCGTTTTCCAAAGTGTATGAAGGACTTACGGTCAAGTATGAAGAGGAAGAGAGCAGTGGAGAAGAGGAGGGGGCCATTCTTTTTATCTAGGTTATTTTCGTTTTGTTAGCAGTGGACAGTAGGACTTCAGAATATATTTTGACTGATAAATTATTTTGCTATTTATGACTCATGAACTTTCCACCTGATGAAGCACATAGCTGCCCTGTTAGATAAATTCAGTTTTTGAAGATCTTAATTTTAACACATAAATTTCTAGGAGTTTTGAGCCTACAGCATGGAATTATTTTATTTACCTAATTCATACCTTATGTACTATCTAGTAATATCACTTTTGGATGAAACCTGCTTGTTATGAATAAAGTGTGTAGTGTAGTATTTTTTAAAATTTTATTGTGGTAACATATAACATAGAATTTGCCATTTTAACTATTTTAAATGTACAATTCATTGGCATTAATAACATAATGTTGTGCCACCATCACCATTATCCATTACCAAAATTTTCTCATCACCCCAAACTGAAAACTCTATACCTATTAAGCAATAACTCCCCATTGCCCACTTCCACCATCCCCTGGTAACAGTTTGTCTACTTTCTTTCTTTTAAATTTGTAGCATAGTCTTTTATATATTTTTCTGTTGTTGTTACCAGGAGGTCCCGGGGATTGAACCCAGGTCTCTCCATATGGGAGACGCATGCCCAACCATTAGAGCCACATCCGCCTCCTAAATAACTTTTTATTGTAAAATAATATGTTAATTTTAGAAAGTTCAGATTACCTCTGACCAAAGAATTAAGAAAAATTGTCTAGGGGAGCAGATATGGCTCAAGCAGTTGAGTGCCTGCTTTTCCACTTGGGAGGTTCCAGGTATGGTTCCTGGTGCCTCATAAAAACAAAAGAAAGCAAACAAATGAAAAACCCAACTCAGGGGAGCTGATGTGGCTCAGTGATTGAGTTCCATCTCTCCACATATGAGGTCAAGGTTCAATCCCTGACCCTGGTACCTCAAAAAAAAAGGAAAAGTAAATTTATAAGTACTAGCCATAATTCCAGAAAGCACTTGATAAAAAAAGAAGGAAAAGAAGAAAATCTATAAATATTAGCCATAATCCTATTCATAATCTTATCCATAATCAGAAACTGATAAAGTATTAATATTTTGGTGTTCTTCCTTCTGTTTAGATATGAAATAATGTAGCTGTGTATATGTGTGTGTATGCCTGAATATTTATATGCATGACCAGTATTTGGTTTATAACTGCTGCAAACTCAATGCCTAGAACAGTGCCAAACACATATTCAAGCAACATGATTGGTTTTTAATATTAATATCTTAGTGTTCTACAGTAGACTATATGCATTATCATTGCTGGCTGGAATAGTAACAAGGCTAAACCCATTCATTGATATGACATTTCTCTTTCCTTGCCTACTAACCAGACTTTTATTTAATATTGTCTTTGCAAGGCAGAATAAATGTGAGGTTCAAATGTAATTGAGCTTCACTGTGCATTTATATGTGAAAAGGATGACATTGTGCTAGATTGCCACACCAAGGAGGAAGAAACAGACATCTCTGATTTTGAAGGAACTCCTTTAGGGGAGAGTGATCTCAGCTTTACCCATCTCAGCATATTTTCTGAGAAACCTAAACTTTTGATGCTGTTGAGGATTATGAATTGTGACACCCATAATTGAAGTTTCAGAGAGATTTAATTATATTGTTACTTTGAAGAAAACCACATAGAACAGTATTTAGGTACAATTTCAAATTCATTGCATTCAGTTTTCATGTGTCTGTTTTTCCTTTTAACTATCTGGTAAACATCCAGAGATTCTGAATGCTTCTCTCTGATAGATGCAGAGAGCATTTAAGCTAACACTCAGCTGTTTGTTTATTATGTTTTCAAACTTTTTCCAGTTTCTGTTTAGTATTCAGTGAAATGGTGTAAAGAAAACCATCTGCACTGCAGCTGCAAAGGGATTACCTTCAATTCTTCTTTCCACAAAGAAGCCAAATGCCCCCTGTACACAGCCCTGGACACTTGCTTAGATCTTGTGCCATATGTTTTGTACAGTACTCTTGGAGCTAAGTCAATTAATAGCTCAGAAGGTACAATTAGCCTTTTAGTAGCTGTGTTTATTCATAAAGGGCTGTGTAAAATAAAGAAACTCTTGATTCCTTGCCCCTATTATAATTGCCAACTAAGGATCTGAAATGTTGGAAAACAGCAAATGTACTGAGACGTTCTCATTAGCCCGTAGTGGATGCTCTGGTTTATATAGCCTATTGTCACCATGCCAAATTGATAGGTGTTTGTGTGTGCACTAGAATATTGGCACAAAATAGAAAAGGGATTATTCTCCACAGAATAATTATTCTCCATAGAAATGTAACTGAATTTTACAGCTATTGACTTGTCTAGAGATAGCATTTGCCTCTATCCAAATATATATTTTAAGCAGACATTGAGTGGAGAATATAGTGAAATTCATGTGGTGAAATGTAATTATTAAAGTGAAAATTCATGTTTTATTTTGCAATGTTTTTTTTTTTAAGGTAAAGCTCTAAACCTCTTGAAAATATTTCTGCAAATTCACTTGTAACTTTTTCTAAAGTCCATTTGTACCTCTATAAAACATTGTAATCATAACACCCAGATATTAAGCCAATATATAAATACCAATTAGGCAGAAGTTATAGCCGATTTATTCTGACTTAACATCTGGTTTGAGGAAAGATCTGCAATGACTCAGTGGTTTAGCTGGGAGTCAGTGTTTGTGAAAATGACAGGACATAATTGAAAATGTCCTGTTTCCTAAGTAGGATAACACCTTAAATAACTATAAAATTAATTGAGGTACTTATAAAAGGATAGATTTGTGGGTCTCCATACAAAAATTTTAAGCAGTTTTTTTCAAACTTAGATATATGTTTTTCAGTAATGTTTCCAAATTACTGTTTTGGGAATGCCAGTCACTTTGATTGAATCCTAAGTAATTTATTTCAAGTTATCAAATATTTACATGGGAAAAAATAGGTTTTATGTCCATGTGACTAGGAGGAAAATGC
The DNA here is from genome assembly GCA_026826555.1 of Tolypeutes matacus. Lineage (NCBI taxonomy): Eukaryota > Metazoa > Chordata > Mammalia > Cingulata > Chlamyphoridae > Tolypeutes > Tolypeutes matacus. The sequence continues at coordinate 19,508,616 of JAKSZT010053770.1, forward strand.
TGCTAACAAAGGAAAGTTGTCAGGAAGAGGTGGGGATGTTTGTTCCTTTTTTTGTTCAAGATAAGGTGGATAATACAAATACCACTAGTTTTTCTAACATTAGAAAATGTCAACACATTCAAATCGGTTTTTCCATAACCCAACAGAGAAATGTCCTTCTGGGTTGATGATATGAAAGCATATGCTGTGTCGGACAGAATGGAGCTCACTGTGCCAGCTTTAAAATGGGACGGAACTCTGTGAGGACTCAAAGCTCCAACTCCAAGAATAATTTGTTGCTTCCCAGAGATGGAAAACCAGGGTAATTGTCTACAAGAAGTGCATAAAATTAGAACACAAAATTGGCCTTAATGTAAGCACAAACACAATTTTAAAACTAAGATCCAGAGCAAACCTCCTGAGCCAATGACCAAAGAGTACTGAGCAGAGATGGAGACTGACTTCTTGATTATGGGAGCAATTCATCCTAAGGAAGTATTTTTTTTTTTTTAATGTTTTTTACTTTCTAAGATTTCCTTATATTTTCTGGCAAGATTAAGATTTCTCTTTGACTCACCATACTCTGAATATGCCAGAAAATTTCAAAGGAGGGTAAAAAAAGAAAGCATTTTGATTGGATCATATTTTCCATATTGGGAATTTAACCAGAAATTTGGTAATCATAAATCTGAGACAAGAAATATTTCATTATCTTAATTGTTACTTTAATGTGCAGTATCCTTTTAATTGGATATATTTTTGAGGCCAATCATTTCTTAGTTATGCTTTTAAATATCTTTTTTGAAGATTTGTTAAAAATTCTTCATGTTTAACATAGAATGAAGATGTTAGAGGATTATCTTCTAAATCACACAGATAATAAGGAAAGAGACATGGAATACTGTTGAAACTATAGATAAATTCTCTCAAATAATAAAATAGGTTTAATGCTATCTGAGATCTATATCATATCGTCTTTCTAAACACCATACTCTTTTAATACATTTAATCATGTTAATCTGCTTATGTCTTCATGAGTTAAATGGATGAAAAATAACATATGCATATATGCATATATTTTCAACATATTGAAAAATTATGGCATAGTGATGTTTAAAATGATATAGGAAAGAATTTCATATGAAACATCTTGAACTTCCACTGACATTTGAGCCCATGGCCTTAAACACATAGACTAGGCTTTGTACTGGTTTTCTCATTATTTTGTAAAGTTTCCTTATCCATCTTATTACTCACCCGGTTCCTTCTGTGTACAATAGCAAGCATTCTTAATTAAGGGCCCTTTCCTTGGAATGGAACAGGGATAATTGCCCCATTCATTGATTTATTGAATTAATGGTTTGCCTATATTAGCAAGGGTTGATCTAAGGAACTGACTAAACACTGACAATAGACCAAATAGTACCTAATATAAGTCCTTTCGGTCTTTTCACCTGGTATAAAGTATGTGCTCTGGGTATAACATTATACCACTTCATTAATTTATAACTTTAAGAAAAGTTTCAAAATATTCTCTCTGAAACTTAACTACATACAGTAAAAGCCATGTACAAGCCAGAATTATAAGGCCAGTGTTATTGCCTTAATGTTATAAGGGAACTCACTGTATTTATTTGGTAGCAATAAAATAAAATCTTATATTCCACTACATTTTTCTTAATAGTTCCAGGAGTTTATATTTTTCCCTTGACACAATTCCTCACAAATCTAGAATTTAATCAGTAAGTTCAGTAGCTTACGTTGGGCTAATTATAGGATCATGGAATTTTTTTTTTCATTATATAAGTCTTAAAATATTAACTTGGGGACAGCAGATGTAGCTCAAGTGGTTGAGCACCTGCTCCCACGTATAAGGTCCGGATGTAGCTCAGTGGTTGAGCGCTTTCTTCCCATGTACAAGGTCCTGGGTTCAATCCCCAGTACTTCCTAAAAAAAAATCTTTTTTTAAAATAAAATATTAACTTGGTTATGTCTCATTTTGAGTGGAAAGTTTAATGTATTTCAGGATAGATGTAAATCTCTCAAAAGTATCTCTGAATGTGTCTGTTCTGATTATTCACAGATGTTGAACCATGAAAGAGATCACATTCATTCAACAAATTTATTTAGCACCTATTATATATGAGGAATTTTCTCTATATTTTGGGAGATTAGCAATAATTAAAACCATTCTCTACCCTCATGGAGCTTATAGTCTAATTGGATTTGTACTATGGACTGAAAGTTACTAGTTATGTTGTCATTATAAATTGAAATTCTCAATTAAATTTTAATTAAACTTTTATATCAGTAATATATGAATCAGTAAAAGATAGAAGATATGAAGGACTTTGGAATACTCACCTACCTTTTAAAACAGGTGTGACTTTTTGCATTTTGTTCAAGATTAAAAAACACTTCAGTGTGGCATTGTATTAGTTTCTATTGCCGCTATCAATAAGTCCGTATCAGTGGGCTGAAATCAAGGTATCAGTAGGGTCTTGCTCCTTCCAGGAGCTCTAGGGGAAAACCTGTTCTTTGCCTCTTCCAGATTTTGGTAGCCGCTAACATTCCTTGGCTTGTGGCCATAGTCACTCCAATCTTCAAGGACAGCATCTTCAATTCTCTCCCTGCTCTATCCTCACATCGCCTTCTCCTCTCTGTGTGAACTCTCCCTCTGCCTACCTTTTATAAGGAAACATGTGACTGCATTTAGGGCACATTTCTCTCATGAGGATAACATCTCCTCATCTCAAGATCCTTAACTTAATTACATCCACAAAGACTCCCCTCGCCCCTTTTTTGCCATGTAAGGCAACATTCACAGGTTCTAGGGATTAGGATATGGCTATCTTGTGTGTTGGCTGGGAGGACAGCCTACCAATGGCATCTATGATAACATTTATAATTAAAGTAACTTTCTTTCCAATCAGTTCAGGTACGTGAAGAACATCAGTGACCATATTTCTTATTAAATTTTAGGAGCTTTTCTTGTAACAGCTGCCTGAAAATGTATGTTAGGTAAACATTAGGCAGCTGAAACAAAAATTATAGAGATTTGTTTCTCTCTTACATAATATGCTGGCTGGCTGGCAAGGTAACTCTGTACCATCAGGTGATTCGGAGTCCTATGTTCTTACTCGTTCTGACCTCTTCTAATTGTCCTCATCTGCCTGGTCCAAGCTGGATTGTTGCATATCTGCATTCCAGCCTTTGATGGAGGTTGAGTTGGGAAGGAAGTCAGGGAATGCTGATTGTCTTTAAGTCAAAGAAATTTCATGCTTCACTTCTCATCCTATTGGCCCAAACTTATAAGACCATACCATGCTGCAATGAAGGCTGGGAAATGTAGTCTTTAGCTGAGTAGCCACGTGCCTGGGAAGAAAGAGGAGAATGCATTTGTGGGGTGAAGATGGCTACCACTAGTAGTGTGCCACAGGATTCACTGTACATTAGGAACTAGAGTTACAAAGTACATTGGCTTCTGGTTGGGTTTTGCCAATTCCTCTGAGAGGTGAATCATCATTCTCTTAGGCACCAAAGATTCTATGCAGTAAAGTTTTGTTCCAGGGCCCCAGAGCAGTCTACTACTAAAAAGAATTGATTATGACTTGAAATATTGTCATGCATACGTTCAGCATTTGAGATTCTTTAAATGCCACACACATCAGAAAATAGTAATTGGGGAAAAAGAGGATCTAACATTTAAATAAATACTAAATATCCAACAGGAAGATCATAAAGTGATCCTAGGTATTTGGAGGTCCTAAGTTATCCATTAGCCTTTGGAAAATAAAACAGGGTGAGCATCTTCTTCCTGAGAGTTTACCTGTAGATTCAAAACAGTGCAACTAAGTTAAATGTAGAGCTCTGGAAAACAAGGCACTTTATACATGCACAGTTTATTCACTGATCATGAAATCATTCTTATCTTTCAAATCATTATACCAATAGTTCTTAAACTTCATGCATCAAAATTACCTGAACACAGATTCTTGGATGGACCACACCCCCACAGTGTCTGATTCAGTGGCTCTTGGGGGAGGGGGGGAGCAGATAATTTTCATTTCTAGCCAATCCCTAGGTAACTTGCTGCTGCTAGTTCCAGAGCCATACTTTGAGAACTACAGGATTACACTGTTAATGAGACTGATAACTGCAGCCTTTCATATCATCCATCGAGAAATGTCCCAGTTGCTGGGAGTGATTGCAGGGGACAGCCTGTCAGTCCCTTCAGTGACTGCAGGGAGCTGCCTGGTCCAGGTTTGGCCTATCCAGTGAGTAAACACAGCAGAGCAATGAGGGCCCAACACCCACAGACAGGTCATTTCAGCTCCAGAGCTCCCTCTACCTCCTGCCTGCTCCCCGTCCCTGCACAGGTGATGATTCCCCAGGCAATCTCTAATAAACATCCTGAATACTAAATTCTGTTTGGAGACTTAAAATTGAGACAGCAACAATTCGGCCTCCAATGTCTTTATGTGGCCAATTAAATTGAGTTCTGGCTCTGCCGTCTAAGATGCATGATGACATCACTTGGCCTTCCTTAAACTGTGAAGCTCATGCCTTTTCCTACCATCCACTCTCCTGTTCATCTGATCTTCACTATTCCCTACACAGCTCCAACTAAGGATTCCTGTTTCGGGGATTTTACCCATTTTCCCCTCACCACCCAAAATGCCCCTCCAGTGCAGTCCTTTTTGCCTGCCCTAATCTTACACATCCTTCAGGGCTCAAATCCAAATGCACCTAATCCAAGATGACTTCCCAACAAAATTGCTGTGGATCTGATCTTGGTATTCTCCTAGTAACTATGCTTTCAATATATATTTCACACCTTGTGCCTTCTCTACTATAACATCATGTGGTATTGAAAATATTCATTTACTGTGTCTATCCTTCCAAATGGTTCACCATTGACTTGAAAAGATGACTGGCACAGAAATATGTACTGAACCACTGTACCGAACTGAGTAAGGTGTGCACGTCGCCTTGTAATTTCTCCTCTAGCATTCCATGTGTATCTTCTCTTTTCATTCTCTTTACAAGTTCCTCAGGGACAGGGCTTTGTTTTATGCCTTTGTTATATTCTCATGGTTCTTGGCACTATGCTTTCAAGAAAGCAGATGCTCAATAAATATTTACTGAATAAAAGAACATTGTTTAGTTAGTGGTTTTTATGGCTAAGAATATATGTTCTGAATAGAAGACCATATCTTACAATTTTTATTATTCTTTTCTCCATATTTGAATGCTTATAGTGCCCCAAGATAATGAGTTCTTCATAATCTAAATATGTTTATAGTTCATTTATAGATAAAATTAAGAAATAAAGATACTATAGGATATTACTTTGAAATAAACCACAATATGCCATCTAACCATGTGTGAAAAAATATATAATAAAAAAGAATATGGTGATTTATACCTATAAAAATACATCAAAAAAATTGTCTTTAAAATGAAAATTCCTCTTTTAAAACGCGGTTCATACCACTAAGTTAACCTCAGGACTTCTACTCTCATGAAAATTCAGAAGATAACTTTAGTAATGTAAATTTCTTTTAATTTTAATTCTTAATCATAATTTCTATTTGTGCTAGCCTAAACCAAGGACCTTACCTAAATTCAGAGATGGGAAAGATCAATGACTTGGATTTAGTTCAAATTATCTTCTACTATAATTCACTCCTAAAGCAGCAAAGAAGTTTTATATATATAAAACATATAAAGCAGCAAAGAAGAAATATTTACATAAAGCATAAGGCTGCAGGTATATGAGCAGGGCTCCAAGTATTTAATGAGACACACCTAAAGTTTGGTGGTCTTGGTTGCACATGGATGAGATATCTCTGCTAAGCAAGAGGAGCCTACAACTGCAGGCTCGCTGCCTTTTATACCCCCAGCCTATTCAGTACCAGATGCAGCAATATCTTGTTACTCAGCAAGCCATTTCATCCAGCCCAATATCTGTCACCCAGTGTTGCAGGCCTTGACATTCCTGCTGTGCTAGCACTGGGAAATCTTCCCTTGCTAGTGATTTTGTGCAGGGTCTAGGTATTTTCCATTCATGTCCTCTAAGGGGCTTTCTGTGGGCAGGCCTGGCCATAACATACCTCCTGCGTTCAGTATCAGAGGGTTCATAACTAAAATACTCCAAGAGTACAGTTGTTTTCACATTACAAAGCTACCCAGTTTCTAATTCTAGCTAGAATTGTAATTGGTATAAATAAACAGGAATGGCATTTTTTCTTTATGATCTGATTAAAAGGTATCACTACTTATGGTCTTCTGGCAGTCCTATTGTTCAGAATCCCAGTCAACCAGGTTAGTCCTCATAAGAACAGCAACTCCCAAAAAAGTTTGTCAAGCACGTATTTGGAAAATCCACTTTTGAGACAGATGTCTACAGAGTATAAATTATTAAATCTGGGCAGGTCAAATAAAGTTTAGACAAGCAGTACAAGGAAGGCTCAATTTGAGCAAAATATTAGACTCAAACAGCTACACGCCTCTAAATGGACAAGTACAGCAGTTAAGTAAATAGCAGATAACACATGCAGGCTCTGTGTCAGAGAATATGAGTGATTTTGATTTTCCAGCCAGCTAGAAAGCTGGTAGAAACCTAGGACTAGAATCATTTTCAACTATGTACAGCAGAGTCAATAAGCTAAAAGGAATCATGGATAATAGTGTGCTGCTATCTTTATATAAAGAATCTTTTGGCCCACAGGCTGTACACCATGTACTTTGATGTGTTTGATTTGATTAGGGGAATTTTTTTTTTTTTTACCCTTGATCCACATTCCCCATTTTAAGGTGCCCCTGTGACAGGAGACTCCCACTTGTGAGGTAGCTGACCAAGGCTATGGAATACAGCAGACTCATCTTGGGAGCCACTTTTTCATCTGACCTTGTTGGCATTCTGCTCTAAACAACTGTGCCATGTAAAAAAGTTATGATTGGCTACTATATATACAGGTAAATGAGTCTGAAATAGTAGGATGGTTATGGTCTCATGGTTATGGTGCGAACCCAACATTGTTTCCAAGAAAATGTGCAAATTCCCTTTGCTGCAGTGAGTAGAATTACTGTGACAACATGTTTTTAAAAGCATTATTCTTGTGGAAAGTATGGGGACAGTGTTTATTCTATTCTGAGAAAAGATGTTTCTTGTATATAAATATGTTTTCATTCAAACTTGAGTATAAACTTTCTGGGCAGAAACCATAGTTCCTTCTTAGAACTTCTCAGTTGGCAAGGTATGCACACATAAGAGAAACTTTATGAATTTTGACATGATCCTTTTTTTGCTTAATATATAACTGCATGTTTTCTGGTTTTGTTCTCATCTTTGAATTTTTGACCAAATTCAAAAACTTCCTCGCAGATCCATAAAAAACTCTAAAAATTAGCCTCACAAAGAGAAGATACATTATTAGGTGAGATGGAAGTGCCCTCAAGCTGTAGGTGGGAGGAGAGCTTGATTGTTCTCTGTAAAGTCATTTTCATTCTCAGATGCTTCTAATCCTCCAGTAGTAGTTTCTATTTCCTCAGATTTCCTACCTGGTACTTCATCATGTTTCTTCATAATCTTCCCTATTTGTTAGATGCTTTGTTTATGGAATATATATAACAACAAACTAGGACTTTGTAAATGACAAGAAAATAGAGATGAGAAAAAACAACAATGGAATTCCTCTTTCAAGTGCATGATTTCTCTGCTTGGTGAGATAAGACTTTGCAATAGAGATAAGAAGATTGATAAATATTTGAAACATTATGCATTTAATATTTTAGCAAATCTTTAAGGTCAATTATGTGTTAAAATAATTTATAGCACAACTTCAGGGAATGTTTATGGAAATGTATTTCAAAGTCTGCCCTTATTGTCATGGGATGATTTACGGTGGAGTTGAACTGGCTTGCATCACCTCCAAGCTGGTTATGTTAAAGACTTCTTGAGTGAACTATAGCAAAGGGTCATCCAGTATATTTGATAATTCAGACCAAGTGTCAATAATGTCAATGTGTCATGCATCTCCTTGGCCCACAGTATCTCCCCTTTGCCTGTAGATGCTACATTTGTGTCTTTAGTTTGGAGAAATAAAATGAACAGTGATATATGAAATGGTAAGTTGTTTTTTTGTTCTTTTCTTCCAGAAATTATGTACTCTGTTTTATTTGAGTATATCTGTCTCCAGTATGTTCCTCTTTTCCAAAATATTTGGGCAATTATGTAGATAACTCAAAAAGAAGATAATCCATGCATTGCATACTTTCCAAAAATAAGTTCAATGGTCAAAGACAGTGAAGATAAGTTAAACTCTTTCTTTTGAAAACAATTTTACAGTATAAATTGATTTTATAATATACTCCATAAATTAGTCTTAAAAATATGCCATGGCCTGAATTTCAGAAAAAAAGGCAAGTGCTGATTTAAATTTACTTAAATAGTCTTTAAAGTTGTTTCACTTTGGTTTAGTAAAAGAGCCCCCTTTAAAAACAGTATTTAACATTCTCAAATACAGACTTTTATTCCAGAATTCTGCATTTCTAGACATATATGTGCTAAAGCATCCAATTAACAAATACAGGAGTCTTCACTCTGAGCATTCCTTTCAAAAACCTCAACCTTGAATTAACTGCTATTCATTTCCTGCCAAAAGTATCAGAGAGACCACTGGTATTGGAGATCAGAGATATTCACCATATGTTCCTCCACAGTTTTTCCAAAGTTTTTTTATGAGTCAGTAAATCATGAGAAAACAATAATTTTAATTCCCAGTTATTTTGGGTAATCTAAGCACCTCTTAAAATATATGTATATATATATATAAATAACATTTTTGTAAGCAAATACACATATATGCATATATATTTATATGTCATTTTGCAAATGTTTGTATGTATTGTGAGAATTTTGATTTTTACCCACAATAAAAATAAATTTAAAAAAAAATGCCATATTTCAGTTACAGCTTATTACCAGTCTTTGTTAAGAGTCAGTAAAACAAAGGACTTCATGAGGAGACTTTCTACATCATCTATAAGAGGCTATTGATATAATTCAGTCAATGATTAAGTTACCCAGAGTTTCTAAAATATGTTTCATATATGCAAGTTTGTACATGAAAAACTTCTCTCATAATTTTTATAATTTAGTTTCAAGAAAATATCTCTCTTTTCTGAAGACTGGTGTTTTGCTTTAATCAGGCAATAAGAACTACAAAATTAATTGCTTCCTTTTTATCTGTTTGCTAGGACTTCAGAAATAAGTGTAATGCTCAATTGAAGTAACCGCCTTTCCTCAGCTTTCAGTGTTTTTCTTCCCCCCTTCCTTTCTATTTGGTTTCTAGTCTCTTTTCTGAGCATTAATTTTAGCTCATCTATTACAGATGGGTACAATTATTTTTCTAGAAATAGACTGAATATAAGTTACTAATTTAAGTGGCAAAAGCTAGGGAGTCTTGGGAGTAGATGTGGCTCAAGCAGTTGAGCACCCGCCCCCTACACGGGAAGTCCCGGGTTCAGTTCCCACTGTCTTCTGTAAAAAACAAAAAGAACAAATAATAAGCAAAAACAAATGATAACACCAACTCAGGGAAGCTTATGTGGCTCAGTGGTTGAGTGCCTCCTAAAGAAGATGGGGAGCTAGCATGATGGGCAGGCACAGCAAGCAGACACGAAACACAAGAAGAAAAAGCATAATGAGAGACACAACAAAGCAGAGAGCGAGTTTCCCGGTGCCTCCTAGAGAGGATGAGCAGGACAGCAAGCTGACACAACAGGGTGATGCAACAAGAGACACAAGAAGAAAAGCACAGTGAGAGTCACAACAAAGCAGGGAATGGAGGTGGCTCAAGCAATTAGGCCTCCCTCCCATATTAGAGATCCTGGGTTCGGTTGCCGTTGCCTCCTAAGAAACAAGGAAGATGAACAGACACAGCAAGTGCAAACAACAAGGGGTTGGAGAGAAATACATAAATAGAGTAAATCTTTTAAAAAAAACTGTTTAAAAAAAAGTTAGGGAGTCTGTCATTCATTCATTTAGTAAACTATCAATTTACCTAAGTTTATTTCTTAAACCATTGGTTGATTATCTCCACAGTGTCTACTGGACACTGTGAACAAATTTGTGAATGAGGTATATTTACTACCTTCAAGGAATTTCTCCTTCTGATTCATTTTTATATGTTCCACAATGCTAAGCACATAGTCATTGTTCAGCAGAATATGTATTGTCTTACATTGCTTCATCTCTTCGTTAGTTACTTTTCAGGCCTAATTTATCTGAATTCATCAATATAAAGTGAATTTTACCTGTCTTAATTAGTTAACCAGATCATCTAAACCTTAAAATTTCTCTGTATTTTTTTTTCTGTAATTGTGCCCTATGGTGATTATAACCACAAAGAACAAAATATTTTAAAATTTGGTTCATTAAATTTAGGTATAAACTCTATGACTTATAAAGGGTTCTTTAATCTTTTTGATTAATTGCAAAACATAACTTTCCTTACAGTTTATTTCTTTTGTCTTAATAAGCATTGTGTTTGCCCTTCTGTCATTCTCTAATATGATATTTTTTATATCTTTCTTCTTCATCATTTAATTGTTTATAGGCAAACATAGGGATTCATTTCAAAACAAATAGCCTATTTTAGGTGATTTGGCACTTCTTGACACTCACATGACACTTCCTTTATACTTATCATGCACTATAATCCTTCATGGATATATTTTAACCCCATTGGTAGATTTCAAGTTCTAGAAAGTTAGGAATTATTTTATTGATTCTTGTGTCTCCCACGGGGCCCAGCAGAGTATCTTCTCCATAGTAAATAGCCAGTAAATTTCAGTTGAATAAAGTAATCAATCAGGTCCCAGTGTAGAATGTAGGTGTGTAGAATGGTAAATAGTTTTATACTAATATCTAGTGTACTCACGCTTACAAACGGCATCCTCTCCCTCTCCCTCTGACAGGGCAGGATCAGGGAAAGAGAGGATTTGATGTGAAAAACATGCTCTAATACACCCTAAAAACTTTTTTTCATTGAATTTTTATCCTTATATAAAGGCATTTTCTTGACATTTCCACCACCACCAGCACCCCCCAAGCTGCTTCTGATACTTTGCATAAGGCACACCATGTGATTTTTGTGAAGATTCAAATTAGGTGAGATGTTCCATTTAGGATTTTTTTCACTTTGATTTTTCAATTTGTTAAAAGAAGGTAATGATACTTTAAGTTATTTATAGCAAAATTTTTGGATGTGCTAACACAGAAGCAAAGATAGAACTGTTATTCCCAGAGCAAAAGGATCATAAAAGATCCCTCTGCTCTTTTTCTTTATATTGAGAAGCAAAGTTCCCTAGGTCCCTGCATTTTAGTACTTACATAGAAATTGTTTGCCCACACTGAATGAGGAAAATGAGACAAATGGCAGGGACATTTGGGGAGGAAAGGAAGTTATTGAATTTAATTTTCTCTTTGCTGCCTTTTTAGTTTTCTTTTGAAAACCAGAGACTGGTGAATTAACTCATTACTTGCTGAACTCCTATGGTCATTAAGAAGGTGGTTGCTCTGGTTTGAGGTGTTTAGTTCTACTATGTGTGGATTGCAAATGCATTATTTTCTGGAATTCTCTGATAACCCCTATATTTTCCTGGTTAATTAACCAAATGTAGAAAGAAAGAAGTCCATCTTCTCACCTTTGATCTTTGCCTGGCTGCTTACAAGGCAACTGGAGCTGCGGGTCATGGCACTATGAGTTCTATTGGAATGTGGAATCTGCGGAAGTTCTTCCTTATCTACCTTAAACCATTTTCTCTTCCTTTTAATATGCTTCGGGTTGTAATATAATATAGTGTATATTTTTAGTATTTTAGGAAAATTAGATTTTTTTCTTTATTAGAGAAGTTATGGGTTTATAGAATAATCATGCATAAAATATAGGATTCCCATATGCCCTCCTATTATTAACACATTGCATTGTTGTGGTACATTTGTTACAACTGATGATAGCACATTTTTATAATTGTACTGTAACTATAGTCCATGGTTTAACTTAGGGTTCACTGTTTGAGTAATGTAGTTCCATGGATTTTTAAAAAAATTTTATTATGTTACCAAATGTTAGATGAACATATGGTAACATAAATTGTGTTTTAAGATATCATAAGATAAAAACTTGGCCCACTGATATTCAAGTACACTTGTTGCTAAACAAGTGTAGCTTGTTGCCCAATGTGCACAAAGACAATTCTGTGACACCAGGGTTCCAAAGAGAGAAAGAGCTTTATTTTGAGGTGGTCAAGTAAGTAGGCAGGAGGCAAAGCTTAAATCTGTCTCCTTGTGTTGAAAATGCTTGGGGTTTTTATAAGACTTATACAAAGGGAGGTGGGGATAATGACAAAAATCCATAATTTGGCTTATTATGATTAGTGAGGTATATATTCAAATTAAGGATTCAAGTTGATCTATTATGATTGGTCATACATACAATCAAATTGAGGATTCATTTTGGCCTTTTAAGTTTTCACACTAAGTGGACTGGAAATTATCTGGCTAAAGGAGGGATACAGGGAGCATCTGGTTACAGCACAGTTATAAAGCATTCAGGTATACAGACAACTATATTATCAATGGAAGGATATAAGTAAGGGAAGTATGCTACAGTATGGTTATAACTCATTTAGCTAATACAAATAATAAATGGAAGGCATGGCTCATGTGTCAAATAAATGGTGCCCAATTATTTGGTCAAGCAAGCACTGGCCTAATTGTTACTGTGAGGACATTTCATGGACTTAAATCATCAGTAAATTGATTGCATCTATGGCTGATTATATCTGCAATCAACTGAGGAGATTGCCTTCAGCAATGAGAGATGCCTCATCCAGACAGTGGAAGACCTTAAAAGGAGATGCTTTCAGCAGTCAGAAGAGAGAATTTACATCTCTCCTTCAGCCAGCCAACTTCTCCTGGAAAATCCATCAAAAATCTTCATCAGTTACCAGCCTGTAGCCTGCTCTATGGAATTTGGACTCGTGCATCCCCATGGTTACATGAGAGAATTTTATAAAATCTTATAATATTTACAGACATCTTCTGTCAGTTCTGTTTCTCTAGAGAATCCTGACTAATACCAAAGGAAATAACAAGTAAGGGAAGTATGCTGGGAAATGGTCCTAGCATCAGCAATAACATCACAGCATAAATGGTTTATTTTTAACCGCTGTTGGAGGTTACACTCTTACTTCTAAAAGTCAAATACAAAAATTTTGACCAATGAAGAGAAGAAAATATGGTAAAATAGAATGTATTCTCATTTTGAACTGGTATGTTAGAGACCACTGGGCTAATAATCAGGAGACTAGAGTTCTAGACCCACTTCAGCCTTAAACTCATTTCTTTACCTTTATGGACCTTGGCTTCCAGGGAGAGCAATGAGTAAGTTCTAAGTCTAACCATCTTTGTCTCTCTGCAAAGCTAAGCATTGTTAAAAGCATTGTCCCTTAAGGCAAGAAAACTGCCTCAACCTTCTCTGTATCTCCAGAGACTGGGATTTAGTAGCTGCTTCCTGAATGCTTGTTGATTCCTATTGAATTCCCAGATATATAACTAAACTTTTACAGTGATTCCCTGTGTCAGTGCAGAAAGTATCAGCTCTGGGGCGAAAAAGCAGGGTATGGACTTGAATCCCAGAGTGACTGCTTTTCCATTGCCATTTTCTCCTTTTAGTCACAGACCTCATTTGTCTCCATATTTGTGGTTCAGCAGATGCTTTTCTTTGGCTGAAATACTTATGCTTGAGTTAGTTGTCAAGGCTGTTAAGCAAAAGCACTGTAAGCATACTGTCTTGCCCTCAAGAGAAAATGTAATTTAAATTTTATGGCAATGTTCATCATTACGGTTATAGGATAGAAAATCTAATGCCCACTTGCTCGATACCTCATATTTAGCTCATGGTAGGATGCTAATTTTTTAAATAGTATGTTAGCTTTGGACTTTCAATTATCACTAAGAATGCGGAATCATATGGCAAATTCTTAGTCAACAACCAGTTAAACTGTCCCAGTTGTTTTTGAGATCAGGCAAGAAGCAAGGCTGGGTGTAAGCAGCAAATATAGGATATCAGCCATAATCACAAAGCATATTTCACCTGAGACCCAAACACTAAGTTGGCAATATTTCTCTTCAGCATGTTCCAGCAACTTTCTGCATTCATCCGTTTTCTCATTTTCTTTTTTTCTGAAATCATCTAGTGTCCTAAATCATCCCTGACTGCCCAGGGTCCCCACAACACCGCCTATCTGTGTTTCCCTCCATGTGTCTGAACCAGAGGAAAGAGCACTGAGCAGAAAGTTAGAAAACTGGACCAGGACCAGACCCTATTGCTAACTAACTGTGCAAAATTAGACAAGACATTTAACCTTTCTTTATCTTGGTGTTCTTATTATTTTTATTTTTAATTAGAGGGTTGGTGCTATAATAAAGTTCCTTTTGACTCTTAAATGCATAGTCCCATAGGCTCTTCATCTCATGATCATGACATTCTTATGCTTTCCACATTCTCTGCAAGTAAATCAGGGCACTGCTTTGTCCGTCCCTTCCTTCCTTCCTTCCTTCCTTCCTTCCTTCCTTCCTTCCTTCCTTCCTTCCTTCCTCCCTCCCTCCCTCCCTCCCTCCCTCCCTCCCTTAAGATTAATGTCCTTTAAATGTCTTAGCTCAAAAATAGGAATGCCTGATGATAGAATTTAGACTCTGGAGTGATGGAATGAGAACAATGGAAGATTCATGTTTTTTGTAAAAGACTCTTTCAGCAGCAATAAAATACAGTCCCTACAAGCCTGAAGTTTATTCTCAATGACTATCAAGAAATCAACAATGTGACACAGCCTGAAATAAAGTGTGGGGTTTGGTTCAAAACAAATTTTAATCTCTAAGCTGATCCTGACTTGAGAAAGGGAAGAAAATGGCACTAACTCAACGTTTGTGTGCCAGGCTCTTCACATTTATTTCTATTTAATTCCAACAAAAATCTAGAAGTTAAGTATAATCCCTTTGCTGATAAGAAAATTAGATTCTAAGAAGTTAGATTATTTGCTAAATTCCTACAAATTAGAGATGGAAGGGGCAATATTCCACCACATCTGCATCTCTCTATGCCTAATAGCAACCAGTGGCCTCATGCAAGTATATGAGGCATATTGAAAAGGGGGAAGATGTGTAGATGGTTGGTAAAGATCCCGTTCCATGACTGGAAATAAAATTCAGTTTCTTCTCCAACTTTGGGAGATAATAGGGAGGAACATTTATTCCTAATTCCTCATGTTTTAATAGAGGGAAGTGATTTCTACTCCATTCTCTAGGCCAGGAAAGCATGTAAGAAAGACTTTCAGTTTCTCTCTACTCATCATTTGCTCCTTCCAGGGCAGGAGTAGCTTCTTTGATTGCTGAGTTTGGGAGAGGGAAATGATTCTGCCCAGATCACCCTTGGTGCTTTCTATCCATAAGACAGACATTCTCTGCTCTTCCATCCGGTCAGCTTTCCAAGTCAAGGTCTCAAATGGTCAATGTTACCATCATCTGTCCAGTTCAGGAGTATTAGAAGTTCACTGTGGTCACACCCCTAAGCCACATTCTTTGATCTGCTTTAACAGTAATAAAGTTAGTATTTTGATCTTCTTCTACTTATCTATCTCTCAGTTGGTTCCAAACAAGGAGAAAAATATCGTTTTATTTGCTGACCCTCAAAAACCTCAAAAAACAGGTAGTATAAAGTCCAGGGGGTCAATATTTTTAAATTATCTATGTCAGGATAATTATTATTATTACTGATTGCTGTAACAATCAGTTTTCATTTCTACCTCTGGGGGTAAGGAAAGGGTGAGAAAACCACTGCCAAAATATTTTACGGACACTGAATGACAAGTACATGAAAACAGCTTATGGAAAGAAAAAGAGATTTTCAGGTGAGCTTGGGCACCAAGCCAGTGGAGCCCATTTAATGGCTTCCTCCTATGGCGCTATACTTATGATAATGTTTCATTATGTTACATTCCTTTTTGGTCCTGGTCAGCAGCTTCCTACAAATGTGTTTTCTCTCATATGCATTTTGGGAGAAAGAAGTAAGTGCTTAATTCTTCACACGAGTGGTATTGTTTATCTAGCCATTCACTAGGGTTTTTAGTGTGATATTTTCCTTATGTCTGTAAATGCCGGAAGAGCTACAGTTTTGTGGGCAGAAATCTGTATCCGTGGAATTTGCTCCATGGCTCACTTGCCAGTTTTCAAGTCTGTTGGTCTGTAGGATGCCCAGATAGGGCCATTTATGATCTGTGTATGCAGGAGTCAGGGGTGCTTCTCCAGGACAGTGGCACACCTGAGGGTCTCCGTTCCATGAAGGAGTCACTCACTGTTCCTCAATTAGCATATTTTTATCCAACTTTTCATAATGTGTCCAGTGCCTAGGCAATATAAGAATCAAAGAATTTTGCAATTTGGTTCTCAGAACTTTAGTTTTACTAAACCCTAGTATAACTGAACATTTCTTTGTGATATGCTTGCCTACTCTTTTAATTCATCTCATGAAAATAGGACCCTCATTTAACGTAAAACTATCGCTAAAGAGGTATCACTGTTTAACCATTTGCCAAGGCCAAAGATCTAGGAGTCATCCTTGAGTGCCCTCATTATCTCATATCCAGTGTTCTACTTTCAAAATACATCTTGTATCTGACTACCTGAGACCCATCTGTCACTATCATCATAGTTCAAGCCACCATCATTTCTTGCTTGTCTGGATTACTATAAAGCCTCCTGTCCTTCCCCTCCTGCTTGGACTAAATTACAGAAACCAGAATTTGCCTTTCAATTTCTTCTCATCAGTCCTTGCTATGGCCTAGAAGGACCAATATGATGTGGCCTTTGGCTACCTCTGGGACTTCATCTCATTCACTCTCCCCTAATCTCCCTCTGCCCCAGGCACACTGTTTCTCCAACCAGGCTAGCTAGTTCCTACCCCAGGGCATTTGAACTTGTTCTTCCCTCAATTTGATGTGGTCTTTAACAACAAGAAATGTTTACTGACTTCCTGTTCTTCACAGGGACTATTCTATGTCCTGGGATTAGAGCTTTCAACAAGACAAAGTTTCTGCCCTCAGGCAGCTTTCATCCTACGGAAGGGAGGCTGGACAATACACAAACAAACTAATCTATAATAATTCAGGTGATGATAAGGCAGGACAAGAACAGAGAGTGATGGGAGTGAGATGTGCTGTTTTATGTAGTGTTCAGAGAAGATCTCTCTGACAAGGTGACACCTGAGCTGACTTGGGGCCTGAGAGAAGTGAGGGAGTTTCCACATTGCTATTTGGCAGAAGCATATTCCAGGCACAGGAAACAGAAAGTTCAAACGCCCTGAGGCATGAGGATGCCAGGTGTTTAAGGAAGAGCAAGGTGGCCAATGTAGCTAGGATGCAAGAAATAAGAGAGGGAGAGGGATAGAAGATCAGATTAGAGAAGTGGTGAAGGCCTGGGTCTTGAGGGGCCTTGTTTTTGCTTCCCGGCTGCTAAAACAAATATCATACACTGAGTTGGTTTAGACAATAGGAATTTATTGGCTCACAGTTATGAGGGTAATAGAAGTCCAAAACTGAGGTGTCAGCAAAGTAATGCTTTCTTCCTAAAGACTGTGGCATTCTAGGGCTTATTGCTGGAGATCCTTGGTACTTGGCTTTTCTGTTGCATGGCAATACACATGGTGACTTGCTCTCCTTTTTCTTCTGGGTTCTGTTGACTTCCAGCTTCTGGCTGCTTCAGCAGGCTTTTCTTTCTGTTGCCTTCTCTATAGGGCCTCCAGTAATAGGATTAAGACCCATCCTGATTCAGTTGGGCCACACCTTAACTGAACTAACCTCATCAAAATGTACTATTTACAATGAGTTCACACCCACAGGAATGGATTAAGATTAAGAACATCTTTTTCTGGGGTTCTTAATTCCAAGCCACCAGAGGCCTCTAGGCCATTAGAGATTTTAGCTTTTAAGCTATATCACAAAGAAAGCCATCAGAAGGTTTTGCACAAAAAAATGAATTAAGTTTTTGATGTGTTTTGTTTAACATATCGAATAGACAATTAAGTGGAGATATCAAGTAAGCAGTTAGATATGAATCTGAAGAATATGTGCTGCAGATATATTTGGAAGTCATCAGTCTGTTAGAAGCATGGGCCTGCATGAGGCAGAGTGAATATAGATAGAGATGGGAAGGTCGAGGCACTGAGCCCGAAAGCACTGTAATGTCTAGCATCCAAGAAGATGAGGAGGACCCAGCTATGGAGACTGAGATAAGTAGGCAGTGCTACGGAGACAGTGTTGAGCTAGAAAGCAAGAGAAGAAAGTATTTCAAGAAGGATCCACTGTGTTCAGTACTACCATAAGATAAAGACTGAGAATTGACTATGGCAATATGAAAGTCACTGATGACCCTGAGGAAATATTCCCTTGAGTGGTAGAGCTCAGTGTGGGTTCAAGAACAAACAGGAGGAAAAGAAGAGACAACTTTGAGTTTAGACAACTACTTTGAGGAGTTTGACTATAAAGGAAAATAAATGAATGAGATGGTTTTTAGAAGGAGTTGTCAGATCAAAGGAGAGTTTTATTTTTGTTTTAATTTTTATTTTTAGGTTGGAAGATATTAAGGCATTATGTGTATGTTAGTGGGAAAAACTAGAGAGAGGTGTAAATAATGATGGAGAGGGGGACACTTGAGTAGGCAGGAGGGGAAGACATTAGAGTAAAAGATAATTATGTATTTCCCTTCCTCTCTTCCTCCAGATTCCTACTCAAATGTCCCCTCCTCAGAAAAACCTTCTCTAACTACTTATGTAAAAGCCCTACCCCATTCTCTTAACCTGCTTTGTTGTTCTTCATGGCACTCTTACATTATTACATTTTTAACTGTTTATTTTGTTTCCCCATCAGAATGTGAGCTCTAAAAGGGCAAAGATTTTGCCTGTCTCATTCATTGACCTATTTCTAGCACCTAGAACCTAGCATATAGAAAGTAATTGAGAAAAATGTTTTTAACTGACTGCCTAAATGAATAGAAAATTGCTATTTCTAGAGATCATTTTGTTTGGGGTCAGGATCTTTCAAAATTATTTTACAAACATAAGTAATTAAAATATGATTTTTGCATCATGTTTTAATTAGGGCATCAATTTGGGACTTCTGAGAACTAAAGTAGGATTTAGTGGGAAAATCATTTGGGGATTTTATACTGCCTAGTACTAAGTTTTTCCTTAGCAACTTGATTACTTCTGAAAATGGGCCCTCATTTGGTATACTCCAGAGATAAGAAATTAGTTTGCTAGTGTGTATGCCCTCTGCTGCCCCTCAATGTTCATGTTGAATAGCAGGTCAGAAGAAACTGAAAATCAAGAGATATAAATATAACTTTTTCCTGTTATAGAGTAAGAAAGTAATTTCTCAGAAAGAAAACACTATTGTGTGGAATATCATGCCATATATTCTAAGTTTCCTTTGTTTAATGAGCACTCCAAATTCAACTATTGACTTACAAAGCTGTGTTGTTTTTCATTATGTTATATTTTTGGCTTTCAGTATTGTATAGAAAAGCCTGATTAAAGGAAACCTGCAAGTTAATTCCCAACATGCCCTTTGGCATCTTTTTCATTTCTCTTGGAGGTGGAAGCAGGTGGTGTCATTTAGAGTTAAATACATCATATCTCAGTTGGCAGGAAAACAGTATTTAGTGATGAAATATCTCTGCAATGAATCTCATTAATTGTTCACCAGTTTGTGGTAACTATTTATATTTGTATACTATAAAACAAGTATAATGAAGTTTCATATATTTAGATTGTACTTAGTGCTAATTTTAACTATAAGCCATAAAAGGACTTTGGTACGACAGCACATGAGGACCGTTGTGTGAGTGCCAATTCATTTTCTACAGCATGTCCCCCAAAACAGTCTCGTTTCATCCCCTCCATTTTCCAAAGAAGTGATAACAATTCTTCCAAACTGTGGCCCAGCTTAAACTCACACTATTTTTAGCATCTTAATTCTGTAAAAAGAGCAGATCCTATTTGAACTCGCTCATGTTTTTCAGTCATAGTACTCCTGCAAATTGCAATTAAAGGCCAGACTTTAAACAACAAACAGCAACTGAAAAATCTAACTGATTGACTTTCTATAGAAGGATATATATTTAGATTCAAGTAACCACGTATATTTGATGCGGTTCATTAGAAAAACCTAAGAACATTATCTTAAAATAATATCCTTTTATGTTGATGTTGACATCATGGAATATATGCACAAAACATAAAAACTTATTTTAGTTTGAAGAAGGCATAGTTAATACACAGAAACTATGATTATTTATTAAGTGGTTTTTTCCTAAATTCATTATTTTCATTCATAGAAGAACTTATGGTGCACCTATTATGTACCAAGTTCTGGTCTGGCTTGTGGACAATGTGAAAGACACCTAAGATAGCCACTCTCTTTCAGGAACTAAGTATCTGTGGAAAACTAGATATATACAAATAAAAAGAGAGCAAGAAATAAACATCAATGTACAATTGGCAAATTATGTGTAACACATAATAAGTGTTATGGATCAGAGTGAAGAAATCTCAGAAGTTTTTATATTGTAGTGTTTCCCATTATTAAAGAATTTTACTTAGTAAGGTAGCTTATTGAATAGATAAAATATCACCACAATAAAATAAAAATGTATCTGGTTTTACAATTACTTTATATTGATAAATATCCATTCCTATCACAGGTGACACAAAGTGTTATCTTGAAAAGACAACCATAATAGATGACTATAAAAGACTACTATAATAGACTAGTATAATAGGGGATGGAAGATATTGGTTCTATCTTTGCTCTTCCTAGCTAGATGGTCTTAGGGAGTAAATTATTTTCTGGTTATTTATGTAATAATAAAACGGAAAACTGCATGGACAACCTAATGCCTTAGGGTCCGTTTTTGCTCTCCAAACTATGATACTGTAGTCCTAATAACTTAAAAAGATCCCTGGGATTCTTTGTTATGGCAGAGGTTGAAAACATCTGATTTTCAAAATTCACTGGAACCATTTCTAAGCCCAACCACACTGATGGTGAGTCAACACCAACAGAATTTAAAATATTTCATAATAATGATATATCATTAAAAATAAAAATTACTTGATGATAAATTTTCTAAATGTGAGGTGAAGAATATATTGATGCACATTTTTAAAAGCTAGTAAGCTTTGTTTCAAGGATATTTTTCTGACTGAAACACTCCATTTTTTATTTCTTTTTACAAAGAACTTTTGGTAAATATAAAGCAAAATAAAACTGCCTCAATGTCCTCAATTATTAAGTTGGACAGTAAGAGCTCTCTTGTGAAGTCCTTATAAAAAGTCATCAAGGGGAAGCGGATGTGGCTCAAGTGTCTGGGCATCCGTCTACCATATAGAAGGACCCAGGTTCGATCCCTGGGACCTCCTGGTAAAATTAAAATAAAATAAAAAGTCATCAAGTAACATGTCTGCAACCATAGAAATTCAAAAGCAGCATTCAATTAAAAGAAGAAAAATATTAATCTATTAGAATTAAAATACAACAATGAAATTTCAGATGGGGAATTCTGTCTGCATAGTTTCCTTTTAATAACTTCATGGTTAATTATTCAGAGCCATTTACTTCTCTTCATCTAAATCAGGGATTGGCAAAACACAGCTCACAGGCCAAATCTGGCCCACACCTGTTGTTTTTTTCCCCCAAGATTTATTTAATTTATTTATTTATCCCCGCCCCCCTTGCTGCTTGTGCTTGCTGTGTCCATTTGCTGTGCATTTTTCTGTGTCTGCTTGTCTCCCTTTGTTGCATCATGCTGCACCACGCGGGCTGTCAGCTCACTGCGCCAGCTTGCATTCACCAAGGAGGCCCAGGGAATCGAACCTGGGGCCTCCCATATGGTAAACGGGAGCCCAACCACTTGAACCACATCCGCTTCCCCCACACCTGTTTTTAATAATAAAGTTTTTTTGGAACAAAAAACTTTGGAACAAAAAAACTTTTTGTTTATGTGTTATCTATGGCTGCTTTTGCGACAGAGATGAATAGTTGCAACAGAAACCACATGGCCCATAAAACCTAAAATATTTACTCTTTGGTCCTTTATAGAAAATGTTTGCTGACCCCTGGTCAAAATCACCATGTTTAGCTGAGTCTAGTTTAATGAAGAATGTTGATAGGTTAATTTTCTTCTGTTTTAAAAGAAAATTAGAGTTCAGTTGTTTAACATCGCATGGGACCAAAGTATCTCTCCAACTAAGCCAATGACCATCCTACTTTAGTTTGATACTTGTGCTTTGATCAACCTCTTAGGAGTTTTACCATGCATTCTTAAAATGGGGGGGTGGAGTGGGCAAGTCAGAGAGAAAGGAAAGAAGCCCTGTACCTCATTGGCCTCACTCACATACAGTTTGCAATAATAAAGATCCAATACAGTAATTAGAAATGAATTCACTGGGGACTCCTCGGCTTGGTTATAGGGTAAGACTGGAAGGGGAGGGAGGGTTCATATTAGTGCTTCTTAAAAAATTTTTTTTTTTTTTGCACTGAATATCATAGTCTCTTCAAACTATAATAAAATTGGACTTTTAAAAAATTCTCTCTCTAACAGAATATATCAGATTACATGAACTAAAAATCAAAAGTGTTAACTGCAGTAACATTTCTATGATGTAACATATTTCATTAAAGTGCAAAGATTGTGGCTGATTTGCTTTCTATTTACTCTGTAGCATTTTTAAAAACATTGGCATTAATCATTAATGACCATCACATATATATCATATTTGGTAACAAACTATAAGTCTAAATAATTATTCAAATTGGAAAAGAATGTAGAGGGATGTTAGACAGATTGTCTTCAGGTAAAGAGAAATTATTTGCTGAAATGTTGAAGAATTAAGTGCTTTCTTCTTAGAAATGTTACCAACGTTTCTGTAGAATTAGGCAGCATCCTTTCAGGTATTCTTTTCTGTCCTTATAGAAAGCAATCTTTTCTTTAATATATTTATGAATAATATAGTTCTTATTTCCATGCTAAAAGAAAATTTTTATCCACATCCATGATTAGATCTTAGCAATAAAATATAAAAATATGAAAAAAAAACAGCATTAAGAGTATGTGTGTGTGTGTGTGTGTGTGTTTTAAGGAAAATAAAATGCTCATGTTATAAAAAAATGCATTAACTTAGGCTCCCAGGGTTAGTTCAGAGGGTTTTCTAAAGTTTGTTTTGCACATATTAGGAATGGACTCTTTATTAGGTCCATGGACAAGTATTTTGTAAAGTCAGTATTTCTAATGATAGTTTCTATACTTTTGATTCTGGTATTAGGTCACTCAGCAGATATTTATAGAATGCCTACCAAGTTCCAGGCATCATGCAAAAAACAGATATTATCTTTCCTTTCACAGAGATGATAATCTTTTGGGAGAAATGGACATTAAATAGTCATAGAAATGTGTGTGTGTTTGTGTGTGTCATGCCCATGTTTGGGGGATCTGGCCTGTTCACCCTGAGTTAGCCCTGATGAATGACCTAGAGCTACAGGAGAAAAAGAGGGGAAAGAAAGCAGCCCAGGCAGAGCTTAGAGAGACCTTGTGGTGGGAAAGAGTACAACGAACACCAGAAGTAAAGAGAAGGCTTGTAGCAGAGCAGAGAGGAAACGGGAATGTGGTGCTGGATAAAGCTCTACAGTGTCTCTGTCTGATAGATTTGTAATGCAAGCCACACAAGTTTGTAGAATTTTCTGCTAGCCCCATTAAAAAGTTAGAAGAAACAGGTGAAATTAATTTTAACATGTTTCATTTAACCCAGTATTTCTGATATATTATCATTTCAACATGTAATCAATCAATATATTATTGGTATATTTTTCTTTCTGCTTTTGATACTGTCTGTAAATGTAGTGTATATTTTAATAGTCACAGAACATCATTATTCAGACTAGGCACATTTCAAGTGCTTAATTTCCCCATGTGGTGAGTGGCTACCATATAGGGTAACATAGCTCTAGAACAACAGAACTTTTCAGCCCTGGCTGCACAGGAGAGCTCTCTGGGGAGCTTTTTTAAAAACCTTGCTGCCCAGCCCCACCCCTGACCAATTATGTCAGAATATCTGGGGCTGGGGCCCAGACATTTGCGTTTTCCAGGTGCAATCAAATTTGAGAACCACTATGTGGATTGGAGGCCTTGTTGAGGGATTCTGCTTTTCTTCTAGAACAATGGTAAACCGTTAAAGGGTTTCAAACAGATATAAGGTGTGATCAGATTTATATTTTTAAAAGATCACTCTGCCCAAAGCACAGAGAACAGATATGAGGGAAATAAAAGTAGATGCAAATGCTGGCAGGTACTTTAGGTGGCTTTGGCAGTAACCCAGTTGAGAGAAGATGGTGGGTCCCTGGTAGATGGAGATAGAATGAAGAGATATTTAGAAGATGAACAGTCTTGATTTCAGATCAGATGTGGAGGATGAAGGAAGCAGGAGATGCTGTTCGGTGTGATGGAGTATAATGCAAAAACCTGCAAAAGTTATATGACTTTTAAAAGATCAAACACTTACACAAAAATTTCTGTCATGGGTTTTGAGCCTGTGCTTCCAGATATTTAAACAGGATCTTTCCATTGTTGAAGAAGCCCATGGTTCTTATTATGAAGTACTTAATTCATTAAATGTAACACTGAAGTTGTTTAGTAATTGTACAACTGAAGAGGAATATTACTTGTTTATTCCTGTTACCTAGGAGGTAAATCATCCAAGGGAAAACAGATTGGAGAGAGTAATTCCGCTATTGTTGGATTCGCAACTCAATGAGGTCCTTCTGAAGAAAATATACATTTGCTCCAGAAATGATTTACAGAATTAGTAGTCAATTTTGAATTTAGTGGTAAGTTAGACCCACATCTTTTTATAGAGAGATTGAAGATCCAGGGAGGTGAAGGAATGTGCTCTCCATGTTCTCAGGGCAGTTCTCATTCCTCCACATGACAAGAAACTTGTTGGATGGTATGCTGACTTGTCTCCATAGACCCCTTGGCTTCCTAAAGAGCTTGCCTCACCGTGGTTATGTACTTTAATGCATTTTCTTGAATCTCTATATGTTCTTCCACTTCTTGTATTAAAAGCACAACTAAATCTGAAACAGACTTGTTATGCCTTTTTAATTATTTTTTCTTGAAGTGGTCAAAGTTCCCTGATATAGTAAAGTGCTGTAAAAACCCCATATGCAAATGTCATGTGTTCCACCGACCAAGACTGTTAGTTGTTAGTGTACACCATTAGTAAAACATATTTTACATAGGTTTTTTTACTGATCATACTGTAGGTTTTCAATCCTTTAAAGCCTTACATTTCAACATGTGGATATTTCATAATGTCCTTTTCTGACATGATCAAGACATATTGTAACAAAAAGAACATCTGATTTGAGCTGGGAAGAAATTGTGACTCAGGAAACACCTCAGTGGCCTTAGACAAGTAGATTACTTTTGCTGAACTTCAGTTTCCTCATTGTATTTGAGGATGATGGTACCTAGCTGATAAAAGTATTATAAAAAAATACCAAAGTTAATATTGTTACTGCATTTCATTCTCCAGCAACACGATCATTAAGATATGGGGTTCCAAAATTGCAAAACACAACTTATTAGTATGTTATAATTTTCCCTGGACGTCTGTGCCCTGATAGCTGAGTTTAAGCTTATTAGACCCAAGGTAGAGAATAAGGAATCTTGTCACTCTATACTCCTGTTATATACACTCTTCCAGCCCCCGTGTAACTCAGGTGCACCTATCTCTAACCATTATCCACCCGAGGGAAAAAAAATCACAATTAGCCCTCTCATTTTCTTCCATTGCCTCACTCTACACAGTGAGGTTTTTTGTTGTTTTTTTGTTTTTGTTTTTGTTTTTGTTCTTTTTTCCCTCATCTTCACTAGGGCTTCAGGGTTGTGGTCCTTTCTGAAGTTTCATATTCAGGGTCTTTTCTATTCTTTCTGTATCACTGTGGGTTGAACCTCTTTATTCTCTTAGTCCAAGGAGCTACCCACACTCATGAAAATACCTGTTATCCATATTCTTTATCCAAGGCAGGGGATAGTTTGCATATAGTTAAAGATTTAAATCAAAGAATTTCTAGAGAATCTGGTATGCCAAAAAAATTTCTTATGGAAATGTCTAGCTGAATGCTTCACATAATAGAAAGTACTATTAAATATTAGCTTAAGCTTTGTGTTTATATGGGTGTAAACAGAACTTTCTTCTATTTCTTTCTTTTTTGCATGAAGGGACCAAATATATGCATATAAGAATGCCCTAAAATGAATTGCCTTAAAGACCATCAAAGTCCTAATGTCCCTCCAGGTGCCCTTCCATCCATCCCCTCCCACAGTAAGGCTGCATTAACACACTTAAGCAAATGACGTATTGCAAACGGAAATTGTCAAATTGGAAATGCTAAGTTAAGGCATACTAAAACTGTCAGAAACAGAGAACATGTTAGTTGCTTATCCTGTTTGTTGATTTTTTTCTCCCCCTGTTAATTCTTACTTAAAATAGGCGTATGCATTGTCTGGTCTTTGAAAAACATAATCATAAAGATTGGAATTATATCCTGTCCACTTTAGGCTTAAAATATGTTTGCAGTCATAAAATAAAAATCCAATGAATGTCTCAATCTCTTCTTTGTGTACATCTGGATTTAAAGGCTAGAGATGATCAAGGACTTCTAATGAAGCAAGTCTGAAGGCAGCCCAGACGTTCCTGCCCTGGGCTGGATCATACCTCTTTCCAGGGACTTACTGGACTGACTGAGCTAGCCGCTCAGTTAATCTCCAGGTCTCATCTCTTACACCTATAACTGGGTTAGAAAGAAACTGGGATAATGAGCTAATCTACTTATTCAAAGGAGAAGTCTTTAAATTAATTGAACAAAGTTATCATTCTCCTTTATTGGAAAAGAGAATTTGATTTCTATTGCCTATTAATTTTTCAAAGAACTTTAAGGGCTATATAGCATATCACCTTAGGTATATAATTATAATGAAACTTTTTGTTATTAAAATAAGTATAATTAGGTAGACTGACTTCCCTTATAATTATCTCTTTAAAGTTTTATTTCAGGCACAGGCTATTGTTAATATTTTATATGGATCTGTTTTATTTTGGATGAGGATTTTTGACAATTCATAGCATGTTGTCAGATAAGTTCCATTATATCTTGCCTAAATTATATTTGAATGTAGGAAAATGAATATTTTAGTCCATTTTAGGAACATATTCTGTGCATGGTTTTCTTGGAATAAAATATAAAACCTTTTTAACTTAGAAATAAGATATTAAACAGATATTGAGTAGATATTTGATGTTATTAACAACCAAATAATACCACAGTAGCAAATTAAAATTTGGTATTTTTTTTACTATTTTTAAATTGAAGAATATATTTTAATATATTTACTCAAGGGGAAGCAATAAATTTAATTCATTTTAAAAATCACTTGAAAATTATAATAGTGTGCAGAGCATACATTTACAAGTTAATGATTTGTAAATGAAGAATAAAACATTGCACCATGCTGACAATTTTTACTCAGTATAATGAATACAGATGTTTTGTGGAGGGAAAAAAAGAGCATATTTCCTCAACTCTCTATTTAATAAATGGATGGTTATGCACAATATAAAACAAATTTCTCTGGAAAATACACAAAATTTTTGGTTTGCCATTTATTAATGTGAAACAAAGTATAGTACCTAAAAGCCTCTTCGGTAAACCCTGAGTTCTTGTAAAATCATGATCAATAATTACTCCTAAATTTTGTAAAGTTGTTAACAAGTGGTACATATATGTAAAATCTTCAAGCATCTCCCGCAGTTCTTTGAAGGATCTTAGTCTAGTCATGTCTCAATTAGCCCCTTAATTAAAAGCCTGCATTAGCAGATGACATTCCCACACTAGTGGAGCTAATGTCACATGCAGCTTCTGAACTCAGGAATCAGAGTATACAAATAATGAGAGAGGCAGGACACAGGGAGAAGGCTGGGGCTCCAACCTGTACTATCAGGAATTTGAGGAGTTTGGCAAAGGCACCTTTGAGTATGAGTAAATAGGGGTCTCTCATTTAAATGAAGATAAATTTTTAAGAAAAGACTCCTAGAGTTTTTATCAATTGCCACTATCTCAGGAATTAATCGACTCCTGATTAAGAACAAATGAGATGTGAATATTCTCACCGTCTGGATTTTGTGATAATCAGGGTAG
Organism: Tolypeutes matacus; assembly: GCA_026826555.1. NCBI lineage: Eukaryota > Metazoa > Chordata > Mammalia > Cingulata > Chlamyphoridae > Tolypeutes > Tolypeutes matacus. Next base: position 19,536,975 of record JAKSZT010053770.1, read on the forward strand.
GCTAAACATTTGCTATATTAGAAACCATGCATGTGTCCCCAGACCAAGTTTTTCTCCCTAGGTCCGAGTTTTGGAATGCTGGTGATGAATTAAGCCTGATTTATTATATGACCATCCTATATGGGAAAAGACTGTAACTTTGGGTATCTTTGGTCAACCTTAAGAGATATAACAGGGGGACGGATGTGGCTCAGGTGGTTGGGTATCCATCTCCCATATGGAGGGATCTGGGTTCGATCCCCGGGACCTCCCGGTAAAAATTAAAAAAAAGAAAAATATAGAAGGCGCGTGGGCCACCAGGCCCTGTGCACGGGTGTACCGCCAAGCCCCGCGAGTGGGTGAGCCGTCAGGCCCCGCGAGCGAGTGAGCTGCCAGGCCTGATGCAGGTAAGCCGCCAGGCCCTGCAAGCCACGCAGCAAGATGATGACATAACAGGAGAGTCACACAAGGGAGAGCCAAGACAAGACGCGCCGAAAAACCAGGAACTAACGTGGCACAGCTGTAGGACACCTCTCTCCCACATTGGAGGTTCCCAGGATTGAATCCCAGTGAAGACAGAAAGAGAAGGGTGAGAAGAGAGGGCAGGAAACGGACAGAGTTGTCCAGCGAATGGACACCGAAACAGCAAAAATGCGGGGGGGGGGGGGTGAGCTAAAAATTGATAAACGTAAATAAATACTTTAAAAAATGTATAGGGGAGGAAGATATGGACTATAGTTAGTAGTAATACTTTGACAATGCTCTTTCATGATTTGTTAACAAATGTTTCACAGCAATGCATGATATTTGTGTGTGGGGGGGTGATTGTGTGAGAGCCCTGTATGATGTTATGCGTGTTTGTTTTGTAAGTTCACAATGTTTACTGAACCCTTATATGTATATGTATGTTCATGTATGACTGATATACTTCAATAAATTGTTTGAAAAAAAAAAAAGAATAAATAAGAATGGAATACAGTGGTACCTTGCTGCTTGTCATTAATTGGTTCCGGGAGGTGTAACAAGTACCAAAAATGAAGAGTACCAAACAAATTTTTCCCATAAACAATAATGTAAATAAATTTAATGCATTCCAAACCAAAGACAATGCACATTTTTAAGGCAATATGTAAAAAGGTAGGGTTGTATATCATTACTTTATGTGAGAAATAAACCTAAACATTAATAAATACTTAGATTAAATAAAATAAAAACTTCACTTTACCTGTACTGAGAAGAGTCCATGGCCTAATGGGATGGTGGGAGGAGAGTGGTGAGGAGGAGAGGTTACATGGAGTGTTGCTTAGAAGGAGAGTCCCCCTCCAACAGAATATCAGGCACTTGCACTTCAGGTGTTTTTTCTCTTTTCTGCGTTTTTTTCAACTTGCACCACAGCCTCTGAAGACTCTTTGTCACCTTCACCAAAAACTTATCCAATGACCACTGCTTCTGTCTTGTTTTCAGAATTCCTTGAAAGTGAAATTGATTGGTCATTCAATAAATTTACATTTCTGCTTGTCAGAGCTTTGTCTAGCTGGTACTTCTCCACAAAGTTTTGAACTTCTGCCCATTTTGCACACATTTCTTTTATCAAGAAACTGGGGACATCCTCCCTTATCTCCTCCTCACCTGAAGAAACTTCTTCAACCACCTCTTGTTGCTGCTCCTTCTGTAGTTCCTGCAGCTCCTCAGTGCTGAGCTCCTCATGATGTTCCTCCACTAACTCCTCAACATCAGCACCATCGACCGCCAGACCCATGGATTGGCCCAAAGATACAATATCCTGCACAACTCTCCCCTCTGTACCTACATGCTTGGGATCAGCCTCAAACCCTTTGAAGTATGTCTGAGTCACAGCTTCTGGCCACAATTCTTCTATGCCAAATTCATTGTCCTACTAAGAGACTTCCTTCCAGGCCTTATCAATAAAGTTAAGGCAGTGCAGGATATTGAAATGCTCCTTCCAGAATTCTGTGAGGGTCAATTGGGTGTCAGAGGTGATCTCAAAGCACCTCTGGAAAAGTGCCTTGGTGTACAACTTTTTGAAGTTTGAAATGACCTGCTGGTCATTGGGCTGGATGAGAAGAGTAGTGTTGGGGAGCAGGAACCTTACAGTGTTGAAGCTAACTCCTCCAGTAAGTCATCCTCCAAGCCTGGAGGGTGGCCAGGCACATTGTCCAAAAGTAGGAGAGTTTTCAGAGGCAAATCCTTCTCCAGCAAATATTTTTTCACTGAAGGATCAAACACTTCATTTATCCCCTTGGTGAAAAATTGCCTTGTGACCCAAGCTTTGTTGTTACATGACATTATACTTCTTGAAAACTCGCGGGTTTTCACTATGATAGACTAGCAGAGGCTTGAGTTTTTAAGTCCCCACTAGCATTCCCACATAACAATAGAGTGAGCCTCTCCTTCATTGGTTTGTGGCCTTGTAATATCTTTTCCTCTTTTGTGATGTAGGTCCTACTCGGCATTGTTTTCCAAAAACTCCGGTCTCATCACAGATAAGAACTTGGTGGGTAATAAAACCCTCAGCCTCTGCGTAGTCTGGAAATTCACTGAACAATTCATCAGCAGTCTTTTTATTAGCACTTGCTGCCTTGCCTTGCCTCACAACACTATGGATGCCAGTCCTCTTTTTAAAATTATCAAACCCGCCATGGCTGGCCTTAAAAACTTTAACACTATCATCACTCGTTTCACACTCGGTTCCAGTTTGTTTTTCAAAAGATCAGCATGCAACACTTTCGCTTTTTCACATATTATGGCTTTGGATCCACTGTCACCTGCTTCTCGTTTACCCAAATTAATAGTAGCTTTTCAATTTCCTCCAGTGTTTGGGAACACTGTTTTGTTACTGCTTTAACTCCTTTTTTTATCACTTCTTTATTCTTAATGATGGTGGAGACCGTTGTTCTAGATATATTGTATTCCCTAGCAAAATCAGTAATGTGAATACCACTCTCATATTAACCGATTATTTCTTTTTTTTTTTTGCTCTGAGGTGGTGCGAAGTCATTTTCTTTTCTGCTCAGTGCTATTACTGCTCATTTTCTTAGGACCCATGATGAGAAAAAAAGCACAAAAATACACAAAATGACCACAGAAGCTAAGATAAGACTGCAATGGGGTGTGCACAGGGCAAGACTAATACATAACCATAACCCTTTGTTTTGGCTGGAAAGGGTAGCGAGTCATGAGGCAACCGACACTGACAAGTTCTAGTTTGCGCGTCAAGCACCAAACAAACGATAAGTATCAGGACAAAATTTTCACATCAAAATGCGTCCAGTACCAAATTCGGTGAGTTTCAAAGCAGTTGAGTGCCAAAGTATGACTGTATAAAGTTATTCTCCCAGAGAAGGGGTGGTGGAGAGATGGGGAGGGGCACTACGAGGGGGTAGGCAAGGTTGTGTCCTAGAAGAGCTGTGAAATGAGAGATGGAAGGAGTCCAAATCAATAGAAATCTGTAAGTTTACCTCTGAATATACTCTTAATTTATACGTGGGAGTTAGTTCTACAAACATTCAGAGACCTATAGAGACTTTGGGAAAATGTTTTTTCTAAAGTAATATTTTTCTTATCTATTGCCAATTCTATTTTCAGCTCCAGCATAAACCATAAAGTTTGATTTTTTTCTCATACAGCACCCTTTATCCATCTAGTATTTGGAGAAATAATCCAGAGAGTCACCTTCTAATTCAGTTACAGGAATTGAGCAATACACTTAATTTTCTGAATAACAATTTGGATCAGCATTGTTTCTAAATTTTTCGGTCAATGCACTCAAATTATAATGAAGTAGAAAAAGGAATAAGGAGATCTCAGCACCTCTTCAAAAGATTCTTAGCTAGGTCAGCCAGCTAATAGCTCATATATCAAAGATGAAATCAAACACAGTACAAAAGTAGAAAAATAAAATATAAGCTACTGATTATATTTAATTAGCATTAGCGGATATGATCTTGACAGTATTCATGCTCAAAAGCTTGTAGAAAATGGACATTTCAGGTATTTCTTTTATAGCCAACCTGTAGTTTAAAAAATATATAAATTGATGTCAAATTCCAGATCTGCTTCTAACTTCCTAGGTAGCTAGTTCCCTAAGAATTTTACTCCTTTGTTTCCCTTCCTGTGGAAAGAGCAATAGTAATTATTGCTGTCACCATGGCCCATGGAAGGCTAATGAGTAGGATTCTGCCAGAAAAAGAGAGAAACGTCAATTCTTTTGATTACTTAAGTAACATTTAGTTAATTTATCTCTGGTAGACTGTTCTGTGGTATCCTAAGGCCCTGGGAGATGATAAAACACCTCGTAAACGCTTTTTCCTTGATTACAAGTAGGCATTGGGAAGTATTAAGCCATCTGGCTATTCGTAAAAATGCCACTATGTGTGCATTATGAACTATTTTGCCACATATACTGTTTAAAGTTTAAGGACTAGCTATACACATTAGCAAATAACCAAAATGCCCAGGAGTCAAAAGCACCATATTTGCCTGCCACACCTCATTCCAAATCATGGAATTTCAGTGACTGAAAAAGAAAAGACAATCTTTACAGTCACTGCAGATAACAACAATAACTTTGACTCCGTTTTATTTGCTTATAGCAATAGCTATAAGGATATCTAGTAGAATGATAGAGAATCTTTCCCTCTATTTATAACCTATAGCTCAAAGCAATGCAAAATAGACCAAATAAAATGACTCTTATAGCTAGGTTGTGGTGTAACTGGCTTGTACTGGCTGGCAAGAGCCAATTGTTATATTTTCAGACATTTTGTTGGGCAGTTGATAGAAAACAACCATTATAAAAAGTTAAGTTATATAAACTTACAAATTATATTAAAAACAAAGGAATAGATCCTCAGGTCTCATCATTTATTAATTATTTTATCATATTTTTCTATTATCTATACCTTTGAGGTTATTTTTGAGTTCCATTTCTGGGTGGTGGACATAAAGGTGTGCTACTGAGCATCTATTCCCAACTCCGTGTTCAGTGATTTCATGTTGGTAGCTTGAAACTGGCCATGGTAGGTGTATTTCCCCACACAAATAGGCAGATGAATGAGCCTCCGCTCCCTGCACTGAAAGCTGGTCATTATACATTCACCAGCACACCACTGCATACAGCTGAATTTTGTTGGAAAAACACAGTTAGGTGCTATTACAGTTCTTAGGCAACATATTTTAAATGGAGGTTCCTATAACATCTTGGTTCCAATCCTCTGCTGGGCTTATTTAAAAATGTAGTTTCTTTGGTACTGTCTCTAACTCTTTCATTAAGATTCTTTTATCCAACTGGTTATTTTATACACTAAAATTTGAGAGCCATTGTCTTAGAGGTTACTAATTATGGAAGAAATAAAAATAATTTTGTTTTCTTTGTTTTAGTTTATTTTTGCTTTGAAACAGATGGTTAACTCTGGTGATAACTGTAATGCTGAATCAATAAGAATAAGATCCTTATACCAGAAGTAAATGATGATGAATACCTGCATTGTAAGAGGTTATTTTCATCTTTATATTGCTAGTGTGTCTTCCAATACATGACATAGATGCTTAATAGAGGTTTCCTGAATGGAAGACAACATATTGAATTGTTTGATGTCTTTTATTTCTCATATTTTGTATAAAAAAACTTTTTTCTTTATGGTCCTTATTTGCTCACACATGTGAAACACATGTGAAAACACCCACCAAATTTCAACTTTATTTGGCTTATTTATCCATAAAAGCTTCCAGATTCTCTGTCTATTAGATTTCTCCATTGGAAAACGTTTATAGGACAAAATATTTTTCAACTCCTAGATTTTTCCTTCATTTGGTAGCTCTAGAAGCCGATGTTCATCTTAGTAAAGTTGACATAGTCTCATCTTCTTCTTCCCAACTCAGCACTGCCTTAAAAACTGCCAAGAAGTTTTGAGTGTGGGTGTTTCAGTAAAAAAGGAATTCACTGCTGTCCATCAGTTAGAAAATGTTAGGTTTCCTTTTTTAGACTAGCAGAACAATAAATGAAAAACAAGTCAAAGTCTTAGAACAGGAAAGGCTTATTTTCAGCATCTTAAGATTAAAATAATTTATTAGTTTTAAAATAAGAGACTGCATATATAACCACCAAACTATCGTTTTTGACAGTTTATGTGGTACTAAGATTATTTTCTCTCTTGTTAACTGTCAATATATAAGTTTTAATATAGTGAATCTGCAAGCCTTCACTATAACAGATCCTCAGAATAACACGTATTGTAGCAAAAATAATGCCGAATGACACTTCTGCCAAATGTATTTATGGAATGAAGCTTATATAACATAAGACATCCTATTCTGGAAGCAGTATTCATACTGTAGTTCTGCAGCTTTCTCAGCAGTATTCCTCAATATTATTTTTGGTATAAAACTTTCATATTAAATTAATGGGCTAAAGAAACTAGTCAATTTATGGAGTCTTATTGGAGCAGCAAATTTGAAACTAAGTTCTGGAAAGAAAATGTAGTGTGGGAAATGTGTATGAATGGCAGATTCAATTGACCCCAAATTTGTCCCAAATAATTGCATCTTTCTTGCTCATTAATACTGCCACAAACCTGTAGGAAACAATGGCTTGTGGAGCTGTCATAGCTCAGAAAAGTTGCATTCATATATTTATTTAGTTATTGCCTATATCTTCCAAATGTGGCCTGACCAGGTGATTGTCAGCCACATCTACTGAGATCAGCTCTTACATCAGTTGGCCAGGGATTCACAGTCCTATCCAAGAGGTCCATGTCACAAATGGTGTGCTGGTTAAAAGAAGGCCCATGGGAAAAGATTTGCAACATTCCTAAGAATTTCTAGAGATGCTAAGCCCTCACTACTTCTGTCCCCCACCCCCATCCCATTTTAACATAGAGCCATAGCAACAAATATTAATGAGTACTACCTGGGCTGTTAGAGGCATGATGTTTACATGGTCCCTACTCTAAACTTTAAAGTGTAAAGGAACTCAAAATCAGTGGAGAAGGCAAACAAGCATTCCAACAAAAATCAGTCATTTGCAGTATGATAAAATAAATACAATACCATATACAGTGGGAAGAAGAAAGGAAGAAATAGACTTTTCAATTTTGGGAGGAAAGGGATAGCTTGACCACAAAAGAGAACCATGAATTGAGTTTTAAAAAGGAATATAAGGCATTGACTAGCCAGGCATGGATTAGGAGTGAAAAAAAGGCCATTCAAAGTTGAAGTAAGCAAAGCCATGGAACCTTATTACAGTACCACATGTTCAGGGAAACTTCTGAAATTCTCAATAGTTGGTGTACAATGTTCAGGGGATGAATAGTTGATTATGAAGCAGAGAAATAGGCAGGAGAAATATCAATGTATTTTCTCTGCCATGTTAAAATATTTGGACTTTATCTTAAAAGGATGAAGTGCCACTGAATGGTTTATAAAAATGTTGAACTCTGATCTCATTTACATTTTTAAAACTTAAATTGGTACTATTGTGAAGGGTGAACTGGGATCAGGTGCAAGAATCAAAGAAAGGAGATCATTGCAATGGCTCAGACAAGAGATCATAGCAGCAATGCTGCTGAGAAAATGGGATACATTCCAAAATTACTTAAGAAGTACAGTAGTAGAACTTAGTGGCTGATGAAAGAGCATAGTAAGCTAGTGGAGTGAAGGTGGTCTAAATTGATCTCTAGGTCTTTGTCTTTGTGGAAATGGATAGAAGATGGTGCCACTGACCACAAAACAAAATATATCCGGGAAACAGTTTAGGGCCAACAAGGGAGGATGATCATTGTAGACTGATTTAAGTTAATTTGTCATTTACAATTGTCCTGCTCTTTTGGTAAGTATTGGTAGCTTCCAGAAATTGAGGCTAAGTGTGACATAGGTCACTTACCCTATCTTAAAAAGAAAACAAGTTGCATTGGAATCTTGCCATACATTTATGAGCATGCAGGCACAAAACCAGTCTGCAATTTGTTCATTTAAGGTAAGTCAAGTTTCTACTCTTTGTCCATTTAGAAACCATTTCCTTTAATGAATGCTTCACTCCAAAGAAGATGCAACAATTTTATGGTGGCAGCATCAGGAAGCTTTCGGTTTTGCTCAGATGATAGCATCCTCCATTAAGGCACACAGCTATAAAAAATTTTAGGCCTAGAGTACTGTTGGCTATTGGACCTGCTGCATTCTTCTATTTTGTTCAAGAAAGTGCAAAAATATTTGTACAGTCCTTCTATGCAACCATCTCTTAAATATCACTTGCTTCACCAAAGAAAAAATATTTTTAATATTAGTATGCCAATCAACACATCCTGTGGTACAATATAATGGAGATATTTTAAGTGCATGACATAGTCATCTCTGGAGTGTGGACTCTTGATTATGACCTCCATATGCTAACTACCCCAGAGTGTAAATTACTGATCGGAGCACTTAGGTGTTAATTAAACACACACAGGGTGTGGATTAAAGTTAACTTCTGCACATACACAGCTACTGTTTATTATGAAGTATTTTATGTAAATTAGAGTATTTAACAATGATGTTATTGTTGGCCAGCGTATGACTGTTTTAACATGTTTCGGGTTTATAAGTTCTTTCATAGAAAAGTTATTTCTCCATTGGTGCTTTTTTGGTTCTCTTTTGTAGGTTTTTGTTTGCTTGTCTGTTTTTGCTTTTTAATAGCAAGTTGACTTTGTTGCCCTGGGCTGCACAGAGCCAGGGTGATGCGAGGGCAACGTTTCCTAAGAAGCAGCAACGCTTTCCTGTCCAAGAGCTGCCCCCACCTTCTTTCTGTAGGAGAAAACGGACCGTCCTTTGACTCTGGTCAAATAGTAAAAGTAAAAATACTTTTACTTTTGCTACTCTACATTTAATATTTTTGTTTTCCAAGTAAAGAAGAGTAACATAATTATATGTAGCAAAAACAAAATAGTTATACTTCAGAGCTTCCAATTATGAAAGGACAGACTTGAAGTGAAAAGTAGTGGAAGGTTCCTCTAAAAAGGACTTTCAACTAAAGACAAATGTGTTTGTTTGGAAATTTAAAAGTTTCAACATACATTTTTATATCTTGGAATAGAGAATGAAACCTGCATGGCCTTTTCTCCAGTTTTCTCTACCGGTTTTGGTCTAGAAAAGACTTCATATAATTACTCTCTTCTTTGGCTTCCAATTACTATCAAGTATTTATTTCGAATTTAAATAGAATATTTCGATTTCAGGTGATGTTACCCTAGCAACGAGCTCAACCTACTGTCAATCCTCTGTTTTTAAAACTACACACTTTTAGCTTCAAATCCAAGTTAATGATAGCTCAAAACCAAATATATGTATACATATATGGGTGTTTTAAGCATTAGATACTCATTGTAGAAAATTTTGAAGATGCAGAAAAGTTTTAGATAGATGCATAATCTCACCTTCAAAAGATAGTTAATGCTTAAGATATAAATGATATTTCCTTCCTTTTGGTATTTTCTATATGTATATATTTTTTATTTCAAATTTCTACTACTGCATACTAAAGTTTCAATTTATTTATTTATTTCTCCCCCACCCCACCCCCCCTTGTTTGCATTCACTGTCTGCTCTCTGTGTCTGTTCATTGGTGCGCTCTGTGTCTACTCATCTTCTTTTTAGGAGGCATCAGGAACCAAACCCAGGACCTCCCATGTGGGAGGTAGGTGCCCAATCTCTTGAGCTACCTCTGCTCCCTGCTCATTGTGTATCTCATTGTGTTTCCTCATTGTGTCTCCTCATTGCATCATCTTGTTGCGTCGGCTCACTGTCTTGTTCGTCTTCTTCACCAGCAACCGAACCTAGGACCTCCCGTATGGTAGGTGGGTGCATAACTGCTTGAGTCACATCTGCTTCCCATACTAAAGTTGTATATCCTCCATTTCACTTACTATGACTATGTTCCAATATCACTAAATAATCCTTGAAAGTGTGATTTACATTGGCTCCATGGCCTATGGATTTACCATGATTTATTTATGCTATTTAGCTTTTAGAGTTTTTTTGTTTACAATTTAGAATCTATTTTCTAAAGAGATATATGTATACATACACACATATATATTTAAATTAAACCTAATAAGGTTTTGAAACAGATTTAAATAATTTTATGATGCAGTGACATTTTTAAAATTTGTGGTCCCATCTAAATAAACTTAATAAAAATACCTTTATAAATAAAATAATATTTTTATAGATGACCATTTGCTTTGGGGGGCCTGGAAAAGTATCTAAAGTTCTTCACTTGGTGTTGTTTACATGAGTAATTCTGCCTATTCCATGCTTACTTCATGTAGTTTGCAACACAGTTACTCTAACCAACCCTAGAGCAGGATCAAATTGAATCACACATTTCAATAAGGTTTTGGGTTACTGAGGGTTTACTAATCACTGACTCCACTCTCTTTTCCCTTTGTAACATGCTTCCACCTACTAGGTAGACAAGTAGTTTTTAAACTTGGTTAAACCACAAAACACCAAACAATACTTTACTGTGAAACTACAAAGCACTCAGACAACCTCAGGTAGCAACAGTTATCGATGACAAAAATGAAGTCATTAACTTTCTAAAGATCCAGGAAGAAAATATATCCATTCCAACACTACCATCATTTTAAATGTTTATTTATATAAAGTTTTGGATTAGTGTTTCACAATGTTATTATTTGGAACCCCAACAAAAAATAGTTTAAAGAGTACTAGTGCATACACTTAAAAAAGAGCAGGCTGTTTGTAGTAGTTGGGCGGTTTAATATAATTATGAATTCCAAAAAAGATATTGGATTACGCTTGTAAACTGGTCTGTTAATCTGGACATGATTAAGTTATGATTAGGGTGTTGACTGAGCCACGTCAGTAGGGCGTTCAGCCCCACCCCTTGGTGGGTGGGGGAATCAAATATAAAAAGCAAGGCAAAGGACAGAGAAAGCAGTTCTGATGTTGGAGTTTTGATGCTGGAGCTGGGGAGGCGAGCAGACAGAGGAGCTTGGTCCTGAGGAAGGAAAGAAGGCCCCGGGATAGAGACGAGCCATTACTGAGAGTATATAGCTGACATTATGGAGGAAACAGAGGCGCTAAGACCAGAGAGAAACACAACCCCAGGAAGAGAGGAACCCAAGAAGCCTGAACCCTAGCAAACATCGGCAGCTATCTTGTTCCAACACGTGGCAATGGACTTTGGTAAGGGAAGAAACTTAAGCTTTATGGCCTGGTGACTGTAAGCTTCCACCCCAAATAAATACCCTTTATAAAGACCAACCAATTTCTGGTATTTTGCATTAGTACCCCTTTGGCTGACTAATACACTGTTCAATTGCCACTGGACACTTGGCTGATTGCCCTCTAGATAGCCGAACCCCCAAGTGAAATGGATGGTTTAGTTCTGCCTGTCCCTTCTCACCTAGAACTCTTATTTCCTGTGGCTAAGTTGTTCTACTGCAGAGAATTTGCTTTTCAGTTTGTTCTTGGAAAATGTTCTTTTCCTAGATCTGTTTCTGAACAAACAGCTTAGGTGGGGTAATAATATAAGCACAGCTGTCTTGTTGTGGTTAGTGTTTTTATTTTAATAACTCTTTGGGAAATATAGTCTAAGGAAAATTGTCCTTACGTATATATGTTGCAAGAGATCATTTATTCAGAGTGCCAAATTTAATATATTTCTACTCCTGATTACTTAATAACTGATTTTTTAACTTTATAGATGGTACTCCCCACATAAAGAATTCTGTAATTCTAAATTGAGATGCTGGTTCATGATGTCATTAGATAAGAGTGATCTAATGAGTCATTTTTATTGTTTTTTGAAATACCTGAAAGTTCTGTGACTGTGTCTCAGGCAATTAGGAGGTAGATATAGTGCTCTTAGCTTAAAGCAATTGTAAGATCATAGCCCCAGACAGATTGTGCATATTTTATCAGTATAGAGACCTTGAAATATTGAAAGGCTCAACATTTCATTTGTTCATATACTGAAAATCCTTGGTTTTCTAGCATAGATTGACTAAACTAATACATTATTTTGAATTTATATATTGCCTTAGGAAAGAACACATACACATGTGTATATGCGTGTTATATGTGGTTTAAAGTTGAATTATTTACTTTTTACTTTATTAAACTTAATGTCTGTAATTTTTTTAGAATAGACGAACTTGAAAGGACAAAGGAAGAAAAGAAATGAGGAATATAGCAGACAGTGCTTCTAGTTCTAACTGGGGTATCCCTCTGCAGGCTTCAGAGTCCATGTAATTTACCACAGTTGGTCCCTAGAGAGCAGTGCTTAAGGCTGCTGCCCATAATAGTATGAAGACTCAAAGTCCAGACTTTCACCTTCTCATGCTCTGTGCCCTTTGTCTTACGCATCCAGGGGTTGCTTGGTGCTTACAAATGACTTGAGCAGGGGAGTCAAGACCAGACTGGTCCTTTCTCACCGCAGCGCTGACTGTCCAGTGGAAACTGGCCTTGATGAACCTTGTCCCATGCCAGGAAAGCTGAACAAGATGCCCCTCCAGTGGCACCCATGGTGTGAGGGCAGCAGCATCCCCTTCAGGAGAGAATTTGCCAAGTCCTTGGCATCACATTCATTGAAAGGGGCTCCCAGCTGAGCTGGCCAAGCCCAGTGTGGTGAGACGGGAAATGTGAGCTGTAGAGGAACAGGGCTCCAGGCAGCACAGTGCTGCGGTTAGAGCAGCTGTGGGTAAGAGGAGGACGTGGCGGCCTGTAGTAGTGAAGCTGTCCTGGTGGTCAGCAGACAAGAGCTGAGTCCTCTGTCCAGACACCAGGACAAGAGCCTTCACATGAAAACGGAGAAGGGGGAGAGCTGTATTCTGGCCCCACCCTCAGATGTGGGACCTCACGCCCTAGTAGACATTGCCCAAACTCCTGCAGTGCATCATCATTCTCCAGGCTGGCAATCCCGCAGTGGCTTTCTTGACCTAATCTCATCTCCCAACTCCTAATAATTCTGCCACGAAGGCACAGAAACAATTTCTTTGGAGAAACTCTAGTTATTTACCATTAGATGCCTCCAAAGATTCATTTTTTTCCCTGGCTACTGCCATAAGCTTTCTCTCCCCTCCTTACTGGGAGCATTTACTCTCCAGCCCAGGTCTTACTGGGTAGGCTGATTCTGGAGTTCCTGGCCTAGCCAAGAGTACAGAACTGGCCCCATGGAGGAAGTGCTGCATAAATCCCAACAGGAACAAATAGGCTGTGTGGAAGCCATGTTAATAGTAATTATGAAGAAATTTTGCCTGAGGGGTGTTCCTTTCACCGTAAAGTGATGTGCATGGCACAGGAGCACCAAGTCTCCATGGCATGTGTTTTAGAGGCCTAGATATGCCAGCAATGCCATATCCCACTGCTAGCACTATGCCCGTAGGTACACCTGTTCCTGAACAATCACCTTTTGGCATACTCTCCTTTACACAATAATTACCCAACTCAGAGCATTAGCACGGCCTCTGTGCCTTCCTCTGAAGATGCAGAGCTGCTGGAAAGGAACATTTGCCTAATTGTACATACAAAAATAACTCCAGAAATATCTACTGCCACAATGCACGTCAAAAGGATTTTGACAAGGACAAGACAGTGCATAAAATGTAAGGATTTGAACTTCTTTGAGGAAGTTTGACCTGGGTAGGAGGTGGTGGTACTTCATTGATAATCTTAATGAATTCAGAAGTCTATGCAATGAAATACTTTTCACTGATGTTTTCTAAGTATAAACAGAAGCTAATTTCTTTTAAACCATGTAATATATTCACAGAAATGTTTGTACATTCACTAATGAGTGCCATTATTTTGAGGAGCACTTTGCACACAGAGGATTGCAGTTATGCAGGAATGACCCTGCATAAATACAGATGGCTTCAAATTAGCGATAAGAGAATTAAGGATGAGAACCCCCATCCCCTGAGTTCTTCACAGAAAGTAATCAGTTAGCTATTGCTTGACTAAAGTGCCTGAGCTTTTATAACACTCTTAGTTTTATTTTGTAGATTTGCTTCAGAAAGAATTCAACTCTCTAGGTCCCCTTTTAGATCAGGAAAGTACTAACTGTATGTCATATAGTTAGGTGTGTATATTTGTGTGTGTATCTATTTATGTTCAGAGTATATAGAGATTGGGAACTCTTCAGTGGCTTGTATCTACTTGGACAAAAAAGACCATCATTAAACCAAACGGTTCAGTTAGTCAGACTGTTGGTTTTCTTAGTCTATAGTAGGCTAAATTATCAGTTGGATGTTTATTTGTCCACAAATTTGGACTGTTTCCCTGTCAGGAGATACAATCAGTGGAAATCACTTCAAATCAAAGGTAGCCTCCACACAGTCAAGAGCTGATAGGTATATCCCTTTGGCTGTGTATAACTTCTAGCTTACTTCTAACTCTCTTTTCTTACTCTTCATTTCTCACTAACTCATTTTTCTCCCTCCTGCCCATTTCCTTTCCAATTATTCATGTTAAATGGTGACCAGAAAAACCATGGATAAATGACATCAATGGATAGTTTGTAATTCTCAGTTGAGCCAATAATTTCAACCTTGTATTTCATCAGATATTTTTATGAGAACTGCTCAAAATGATCAAAATTGATTAATTTGCATTTCGCTTCTTCTCTTCACCTTTGCATATGATCTACTGGAAATATAAAAATGCAGTGGCCAAAAGATGGGCAGCAGGAGAATGAACGGGAAACCGGGGTAATCTATCAATTTGTCAATTGATTCCAGTGTAATTAGGAATTAGCTGACTACTAAACTATAAGTCTATATGCAAGTGGACATTGGTGTGGAGCAGCATGTGTGTTCTCTGCTCAAGAAGTCATTCTTGTTATGTTACATGAATACAAAATGGTACAGAGGGAAAGGTGTATGTTTATTAGTTAAAGAGGCTGGGCATGAAATATAAAAGAGGGAATACCAGTTCAGAAAGGTACAGAAAATAACTGGGAAAGAGCACTGGCAATCAGGAAAATAATTTAGAAAAGTAGCAGGAAAGAGTGGGAGAACACAGTTACACCTTAGGAATGTGCCCTGAGAAAATGAAAATGCATTCAAAAGATTGTAGTGGAGTGTTTGGATCAAGGCGCTTATCAAATTGTGCTGTCAGACAAAGGGGTACTAGAACATTTGCAAGGATCTTAGGAGCATACTCTGTTTATTTCCTTTAAAAAAAATTTTTTTTAAGCATACCTGTCCTGGGGCTTGTTTTCGTAAAGCCTTTCTACCCTGTAAGCACTCAATAGTCACTATTACTAAAATCTCCTTTCATTTAAAAAATATGTTTTGACTGCCTGCTCTATATTAGGACTCTGAGCTAGCACAGAGGTATACAGATACTGACTAGGCAAGTGTGTGTTTTCAAGAAGCCAATGATTCAGTGAAAGAGGTAGAAAAATAAACAATCACAACATGCTGCAATTGGTGCTATGACACTAAAGTTTGAAAGCAGAAAGGAGGGGTGCCTGAAACTCAGTCCAGGAGGGAAAGAAGCCTTCCTCCTGGCAATGAATGATGTCTGTATTCAGATACCCAGAGCATTAGTGGAAGCCATCCAAGTGAGGGGAGAGCAGCTGGGTTCTGGAGGAGGAGGATAGGAGACCTGGTGGGGAGGGAGAGAAGGTATTGGGTGTTCCAGGCTGAAGGAGCAACATGTGCACAAGCCTGGAGAAAGGGCAGGGAATTCTGTGGGTCCAAAAGATAGTTCAGTATATCAGGAGCATAGCATGAGGCAAGAGTGGGAAATAAAGAGTGCTGATGGGGAACTTTTAATGTGTAAATCAGGTCACTTCTCTATCTATTTAAAACCCTCTAGTGACTTCCCATTGCAAGCAGAATAAAATTGAAACGCTGAATCATGGCCTGCAAAGCCCCGTGCATCTGACCCTTTCTTAACACTCTGGCCTCATGTCCTTTTACTCTACTTGGCTCATGATGCTCTGGCCTTTTTTTTTTTTTTTTTTTTTTACCCCCATTTATTTAAATACCAGAATCTTTGTTTCAATCACAGGGGGTGAAAAAATTCGGGGTTCCCTGTAATTTCTACCTATTTCTGCTTATTATTCAAGACTCCACTCAAATGTCATCCCCTCCGAGAGGCCTTTTCCAACCACTCTAACTGAGCAGCACCCCAAGCCACTCTCTGTAAATTATATTATTTTATTCATAACATTTATAGGTCCTGAAATTTTTATATATGTGTTTATTTACTTCCTTCCTCTACTAACAGTAAGATCTAGTGGATGGGAACTCTATACTTCTTTACTATTATATTGCCAGTATCTGGAACAGTGTTTGGCACATAATAGGTACCCAATAAAATTTTCTTCCTTCACTGATAGGAGAGATCAGGGAACACCAGCTCCATGAAATGCCTTCTATATTGTGCTGCTTTATGCTGAAAGCAATGGATTTTAAGCAGAATAGGGAAATTATGATTGTGTGCTTTAGAAAAATCATTCTGACTAACAAGGAATATAGATTTGAGTGGAGTTTGTTAGAAGTAGGAAGATTTAATTAGGAGACTGTCGACATTGTCCTAGCCTCCCCTTCTACCTCCACTCTGCCCAAAATGCTGACTTGAACCAAGGGGAATGGCACTGGGAATAGAGTGAGCTAGAGACAGAACACATTGTACTTGATGACTAATTGGGTAGATGTAGGAAGGAGAAGGAGGGATCAAGATGATATCCGGGTATTTTTCCTGTATAACTGAATAAAGAGAGAGATGTGCACAGAAGATTTGGATTGAAAGTCATCAGCAAATATGTGGTAATGGACCCTTGAGAGGGATGAGATCAGCCTTGGAAAGAGGGTAAAGCAAATGAGACCAGGCTGAATTCCTGAGGTACACAGATAAATTCAAAATCAATTAAAAAAAAAAAAAAAAAAGAGCCAGCTTAAACCCATATTGAAAGTAAATTAGAGTAATTAAAAAATACTTAGAGTTGGGAATATAATTTCTTCTGTATGTGAAGGCTCTTTCTGATTTTGTCTGCTTGTGTCTCTGGTTGAGCTTTTCAGTTTTGCTAAAACAGTTAAACTAGTTCTGCAGTAAGTAAGAGGGTATTTAGGCAAGGCTGCCCAACTCATAAGCAACAATATAGTTATAGGATAACTAAACTATATGACAGACTGAAAGGTCAATTTTGCATCTTGCAAAATAAATATTAGCACAAGAAAAACAGGAAATACTGATAGCATTTAATGACTCTAAAGTTAATGCTCACAGGTATTCATTAATCAAGTCATTTTAATGCCAAACAAGCATTGTTCTCCTCTTCTCACAGACAGAATCCAATGACCCAATTAAACATGAAAACTGCCAGAAGTTTTATCAGAAGCATGGGAACCCAAACATCAGGTCTTATGCTCTGAATGTTTATTGCCTGAAGTTGTACATTACTTCTCCAAGTTCATCAGAATCTCTAATTAGTTGTGATTGTCTTCTTTATAGGAAGACTAGAATGAAAAATATATGGCATGTTCTCTTGAAGAAATAAAAAAGTTAAGACCAATGTAAATTCTCAATTTTCATAAAGGAAACATAGTACAAAAGGGATTTAAAAAATGATAAGTGAATGTGATTCTGTTCCCTGCCCCCACCTCTGACATAAAAAATCTCCTATTCCCAAATAAGAAATGAAAAAACCATGTTTCTAGGTCACACACATTTATATTGTTTTACTAATATTCGAAAAGTTAAAGTGCTTCAGAGTTGGATTGAAATACACATTTATGAAGAGCCAGAATGTAGTTGGGATAGCCTTTCTTTAAATTGTATTTCACCACTTAAGCTATTTAAATTATCCCCGCTATGTTATTTGGAAATGTTTAATTTATTCTCTAGTTGTAGATTAGTCAATAACCAATTTTTGTATTTAATAAAATTTAGTATTCTGGTATTTTAGTATTAATTAAAATCATTAGAACCAACAATTACATGGCTTCAGAAATTCCCCCTAAAATTATAACCACATGATAAAACCACACAGTAAGAATAACTAAGTGTTTTTTGGGGGGAGGTGGGTAATAGGCTTGATGCAAGGCACTTGAATAGCTACATAAGTTTGTAACAAGAGGACTAGCAAAAATATTTTTTTAAAAACCTAAAAAAAATTGCCCAGTTGAAAAGATATGTTAATCCTATTTAATAAATAGGTGAATGTTATTGTAAGTATAGGACGTGGTGTCGAAGAAAGGGTGAAGGTAACTTGATGGAGTGCAGGTATAAGGAATGGATGAGGCTGCTTAGTTTTAGAAACAAGACAGGGACAAAATGAATAGGTACACAGGAGAACTGCACGTTAAGCTCTTTCAAGACAGATAGTGTAGACAACTTGAGCCCAGGAGGATTGCATGAGATGAATGGGCACTGTGTACAGTGCTATATTCCTCTCTGACCCTCTGTGTTCAGATGTGTCAACGTACACTGTGTTCAGCTGCTGTTTCTTGCTGTGGAAAATATTAGAAAATTGTATATGAAGCAATGTGGCATCCAAGTTTTTCTGACATCATTTCTTCATTTACCAATTGTATATAAGCTAACTCAAGTTACAGAAACATGTCCTTCACTTCTCTAAGCCCCTGTTGCTCATCCATTAAACAGGGCTAATAACATCAGCTACCTCCTAGTTGCTGTGAAGGTTGGAAAAGTTAATATAAGAGAAGCACTGGCCACAGGAACCGACACAAAGAGAACTCTGTAAAGTATATTGTGATGGTCAAATGAAACCAATCCCCTTTGGCTGACAGCCCTCCAAACTACCTCCCTTCTTTCCCCACTTTAGAGAAGGCCCTTGCTTGCAGAAGTTCCCTCTTTGGGGCCTGAAGATGCCATCCTGGTTGATCTCAGGCCAAAGTCTTTTCTCTCTACAGATATCCAGTCTGGGCTCCCAGTTCCACAAGTACCCAAGGATGATGCATCCCTTGGGGCATTTCTTCATAGTAAATTAGAGCCATTAAGAAAGAAATGCAAGATTTAACTATAAACTATCCTTTTGTAGTAAATTTTACTGTTTAGAGATCTTATGCATAAAATAAACCCCCTTGTCACCCCTGCCCACTAAAGAGCCTTAGCAAATGGCCATTGGAATTCTTTTTCTCTTCACCTCTAAAAGGAAGTTATACTGCATGGAGTGTAATAATTATGGAGTTTTGCCTTTGCACCTTATGACTGTTATTGCTCTGCCATGAACTCTGTAGGAAAAGCAGAAAAGTTAGAAATTAAAAACCTCTCTAATGATTTTTTAGCATCTTTAAACCTTAAAAAAAAAAAAAAAAATGAGAGCACTTGTAGGTTTACAGAAAAATTATGCAGAAGTACCATATACCCCTCACTTATAGTATGAGTTGCTATATGATGCAACGTGGGAACAAAGGCTCAGGCACAACAGAAAGTTTCAGCAAATGACTGCTTTGTTACTTAACGGCACAAAGGGTCAAAAGAGCAGGGGAAGAGATCCTGTCATGAACAGTTCTCCCGGGGAAGCCACTGCTTGGGTTAACATCAGCGGATGGTAGTTCCTCACGCCCAGCTTTGGGTGGGAGAAGAAAGAATAATCTATGCTTCCAGAGGTTGTATTTATGCAACCCAGGGGGAGGTGGCCCTGCTACTGAAAGCTCCAACCCTGATAAGCATCTGGAACTTCTTGTTCCTTATTTGGATTTGGGGTTTAAGGTATGGTCAGGCTGACCCATTAGACTTACTACCACCCCAAAGTGCAGAATGGAAATTTATTGAAACATCTGTACACCATAGAAAAAGGGGGTAGGGGGTGGATGAAAGCTGGGAGGTGGCCACTAGGGTCATTACTACCCCACCATCCCCCCCCACCCACAGTTTTCCTTATTAGTTACATTTTGCATTAGTGTGGTACTTTTGTTACAATTGATGTAAAACAATTATTATAATTATATTATTAACTATAGTACATAGTTTACATCAGGGTTCATTCATGTTTGTGTGTTGTACAGTTCTATTATGGTAACATATATACAACCTCTCATGACTTTTGTTTCTGGAAATTTTGGAAACTAGATGCTCTGAGGAGCATCCTATAGCAGTACAACTATCTGTGTAAAAAAATGCAACAAAAATTATTTTTAATAACTTCTTGCCTTATAAGAAAGTGAGAGAAATTTCCACAGGTAAAAAAAAATCTCATTCATATATATATTGCAGAATTCTTAAAGTAAATATTAGTAAACCAAGTCCAACATTATACAGAAAGATAATGTATCACAACCAAGTGGTTTTACTAAAGGATTGTGAGGGTTTAACATTAGAAAATATAACTCGTCTTATTAACACATTAAAGGAGGAAAGGGTCTGACCATCTCATTAGATGCAGATAATGTGACCCTCATTTATTACTTTAAAATTTCTCCAACAAAACTGCAAATAGAAGGGAATTCTGTTGGCCTAATAAAATGTATTTACTGGAAGTCTACAACAACTAAGGTAAAAAGTTAGACACATTCCCTTTAAAATCAGAAGAAGACAAGGATATCTGCTATTTGAGGTCTTATACCAGAAAAATAATTGAAATAGAAGGATTTGAAAGGAAGAAATCCACAAAATATGCATATTTAAATTTCACAGAAATTACTAAAAGAGTACATACAGAATGGAAACTGACAAGTAGTAAAGGAAAAAAGTGAAATTGTAGAAAATAATCCATGCAAAAAGACCAAGGGAGAAAGAAAGAAAAATAGAATGTATAATAGATTTAAAAACAAAATATGGTGCTAGGACTAAATCTAAATATATCAGCAATCAAAATATTAAATTAGAGTAAACAAACCAGTTAAAAGCAAAGATTTTTTGAAAAATAATCAAGAAAATGTTAAACACAAAATACTGGATAGGTGTTACCTCCTGGGGAGACAACAGAGAATGGAAATGTAATGAAACATAAGTAGCTTAAACAGTATTTGTCATCTAATTCTGAGATAGAATGATAAGGCCTTGCATATTCTTTTTATTATAATGCTACATATAAAATACTATACAAATAACCAATGCTATATACAAATACATGCATCAAATATTAAAAATAAAATATTTTAAACTTCCTAAGAGGCCTTAAAATACAAACTAAGTCCTTTCCTTTAAATATATCTAACAACTTTAACACCTTAAGTAGTCCATAGATAAAGTGTAGAAACACTTCAAAGAAATTGAATATTAATGCCAAAAATAGCTTTTGATGCCAAGATATACAAAAGTCCCTAATCATAGGTGTCATACTCAATACTGAACTTGTAATCCTAAATATAAAGTGATTATGGTAATATATTGGTGAAAAGTCATTTAGAAAATATTTAGAATTCCCTCCTGTCCATAGCATACCCCTTCTAAGAAAAAATATCTTTAATGGACATATATTGAGAATCATGATAATTGCTTTAGCTGAACCACAATTTTGCAAACTTAGGGTCTTAAAAGATCTTGTCTTCTCTTCTGGTGCATAAATATGTCAATCACGTCCCTCAAGCATTTAATTTCCTGTGACGATGTTTATGGTAGGAAACTTCTATTTATCATTTACCTTAGCAATCTTATAGGCATAAAATATTTTATGAAGGGAAGAAAAAACTGACCCTTTCATTCTACTCCATTTTGCATAGCAATTATGCCTCTTTCAAATATATAAATAATCTTGTACCTTGATTTTACATTGTATTCCAGATATTAAGCTTTTCCTTTCATATTGCTCTAAAAGAATATATCAATGCAATGTCTAGGTCAGCAGTATTTCTTCATTTTACAGATGAAAAATTGAGGTTTGGAATTCGGATTCAAACCTGTTACTGCAGTGTTACAGTTTTCAGCTCTTTCTTTTATCATCTTGGATCAATACAAGAAACCACAAAGACATTTATATATAAGAACACAAAGTAGTTTTTAATGTTTTGGAAGAAGAGTAGCATTTATTTTGCACTTGATGGATTTATGAGTAATGCTTTCAAGAGTAATGAAGCTACATTTAAATACTAACATTTTTCTCTGAATTAATTTAGTGACACCAAAAAAGAAGCTAGCAACTTTATTTCCTCTTTGGGGTCTTAACTTTCTTTCATTGATGTGCTCATTTTTCCTACATTTGAATTTTATTATTATAATTAAGTGCCACTTTATGGGCAGTCATTTCAAAATAGATGTTTGTTTATTTGCCAGGTTTGCAAATTTTTTACACAAGTTTTGTTGAAATGAAATTAATTTTGCCTTATAGAGAGAATTCCTAACATCAATGAGTTATTTAAAACATGAGCATGTTATGCTGATGTTGTAGAAAATATTTTGTGGAACTATTATATTGTCTCATCTACCAAGCTTCTTTTTGATATAATAATATATATTGACATTATGGGGGAGGCTCATATGCTGTTTTATTTATTTATTTAACTTTATTTTTAAGGAAGTTTTAGATTATAGAAAAGTTTCATCAAAAATACAGGCGATTCCATATACCCCACCCCCTCCCCCAACCACATTTTCCCCTATTAATAACATCTTACATTAGTGTGGTACATTTGTTACAAATGATGAACAAATATTGAAGCATTGCTACTAATCATGGCCTATAGCTTACATTATGGTTTACACTTTGCACCATACACTTTTATAGATTTTGACAAAATGTATAATGGCCTGTATCTGCCATTGCAATATCATGCAGAACAATTCCAGTGCCCTAAAAATGCCCTATGTTCCACCTATTCTTCCTTATCCCTCCCCTCAGAACCTCTGGTAACCACTGTCTTTATATAAATGTTACAAGTTCTTCTGTTACTATAATAATAATAAGTCTACTTTGGTCCATGGTTGCTTTCCCCCCTTATGTTTGTTCATTCCTCAATCTTGAGGATTTGGGGATGGTGATGCCTGCTGTGCTTTATATTGAGAGGGAGCTTCGATCTTATGGGTCTGATGAAAGAATTTTTTGATTGCAGTTGTAGATACTCTCTGCTTTTTGGGATGGGGGTTGTCCATAATCATCATTTTGTTAGTTGTCTTGGGTGAGACCAATGAACAGGAGAGTAGATGTTGGCTGCAACTCTGCTGAGACTCAGGGCTCAACCAGCAACATATGCTGTTTTATGATTAAATGAATTCAAAACCTAAAAATCAGAAACCCTTTTCAGTTTATTATTAATATGTAGAAAGTATGGATGTATTTCTGCAATAGAGTGAGACTCAGTGCCACTGAAAAGGGGGTAGAAGTGACTTTTTGTTTTTCTTCAAGTGGTTGTGTGGTTGGCATTGCCAGTGGATGACCAGACCCTCTTCTCTGGCCAGGAAATATACTTTGAAGGTGATTTGACTGTTGGTAGGTAGTTCTCCAGTTCTGTGACCCACTCAAGTCAGATTTCTATTGATCTTGATTGTTGTTTTCATTCAGTGGAAATAAGGATGCATCATTTCATTTAAGGCCCCTGTGAAAGCAAAACTTTGCGTAAAATTTCCTTAATGTGAACTCCATTTGTTCAGAGGATGTACTAATTTAGAAAAGTGCTGGTATTAAACATCCTTATACACTTTAGAAGCACCCGTATACCTAAAGACAATCTTAACTTGACACAAAATATTATTAGATTTTCTTGAAGCAGGATCTCCATCCAGCAACAATGATGAAGTTAAAATGGCCTCTATTTGAAATACTTCCTAATTCCCTGTTACCCTGCTTTAAATCCAGTTACTCCAATAGTGAGATTTGACTGTCCTTGGAAAGCAAAATGTGAAGTTTTATAAAGACCAGGTTGTTTGTCATTGCTATGAAGTGACAACTAGAAAAATGGATTAGAAGACCATTTGCAATTAGTAGTGTTCAGGTGGAACTTTGGTGTCCAGTTTCTAGAACAGCCAGCTACTTGAGATGTGAATATTTAATTTCATTCTGGGCACAATACTTTTCACAAAGACTTATCCTGTGAAAAACCACGAACCCAGTACAATGCTTACCATAGGGCTTTGCTTGCACATTGTAGACACCCAAAAATGTTGAGTGAGTGAATGAATGAATCTATCTCAGTAAATGCTGGGAAGTGTGACAGCAGAGTAGGAAGTTCTTTTCTGCTCTATTGAGTAGGAAATGAATTTCATTTTTTTCAGGGAGCTTTGGAAAAAAAAAAAAAAGATCTATTTCAAGCCTTGAAATTCCATAACTAGCTTATTAACATTTTTAAGCTTGGTATGTCACTCGACTCCATTTCCCCTCCCTCCTCCCAATTAACTCACAAGGCTGCTAGTTTTTTTCTCAGGATGTTATCCCAAGGAAGGAAAGAACCCCAATGTAGAATTTCATCATTTTCGTCTTCCTCCTTTTCTGAACTGTGATCACACACTGAAAGTTCCATCCTGTGCTGATGTTGAGAATTCGTTACCATGGAGCTATTCCCCAGCTCAGAGGATGGTTTTATTGTATACAGTGTTTACAGGGAAAGAGAATGATTAAAATTAAACTTTATAAAAAATCCCGGATAACAATAATAATAGAAAATGGGGGGAAAGTTTTAAAAATCAAATAAAGGGTGGAGCAGCACACTTTTTACTAATGTCCTTGCTCTCTCAACATTTCCTTTTATTTTCTGCTTTCTGCTTTTTAATTGCTTATAAAAGACCCTGCTGTCCACTAGTTTCTGGGCATATGTCCAAAATACAAGTGGACATTAACGCAATTCAGCAGATAAGATTTCCTTGGAGACTTCCAGAGGACTTCACTAGTCTATTCCTACCATCCTGCCTCTGACCTGTGCCCTCCCAGAAAAAGCTACTTAAAGAAAAAATAATAAGATTTGGTGCTTGTGCAGAGGTCAAGACGGGTACAAAAGAGTGAAGGATAAATACAAGATTTTGAAACAAATATGACTTAGAGAATGAAGGTAACCCTCACACCTGGCAGGTCTGGAGGGGAGTTGTTGAGACAACGTGATAAGCAATTCAAGTCAAGGTCTGCCTCCTGCACAGAGCCTGCCACTTTGCAGCCAGTAATGACCCTCCTGCGAGGGCAGTCGTCTCATTTTCTTATATGGATGAAGTGATCAGGGTTTATAGTTTTTGCAGACTCACAGTGTTAGAAATTTAGAATTTTTCAGTTATACCATAGTTCAAGTATTTTGTACATTTTAGGGCTCTTTGAAGCACATTAAAGATGAAAAGAAAAGTGGTGTTTTTACTAAAAGTCTCTTTTCCAGATAATAGGAACTCTGAAAAGTTATCTTTTACAATTTTTAGGAGAAATAAAGTTTAGGAATAAATTAGAAGGAAAATAAAATGAGTTGCAATTAAATCTTTTTAAATGTCTTAAAATAGCTAAGATAAGTTTGATCTTTGGAAGGTGAGGGATGATGACTTTGTTGGAGAAAGAAACCAACGTCTTCTCTGATGACATAACCTTTATCTAGGTAGACGCTCAGGGCTGGGTCAGCCACTGGGATACAGATCCAGCTGTCGGCCAGGGGGATTATGTTGGCAGTATTTAGCTTTGGCACAAACCGAACACTTGAGGTATATTGCTTAGATCTGATCATTGTCTTTGTGGCATCAAGGATCAGAAGTTAAAGAAATCAGTAGGTTGTGACTTACTGTCAACATGATATGAAAGAGCTCGGGCTTAGAGTTCAAATCTTTGCTCTTCCAATTAACAGCTAGGTGTTTGTTTAAACTCTTTAAGCCTCAGATTCCTCATCTGTGAAATCAGACTCATAATTGAATTTACCTCATAAGGTTGTTAGTGTTAATAAGGATTAAGGGACAACACATATAAAATAGCTTAGCAGTTTCCAGTGCATAGTAAGCACTTGATACATGTTAATGGTTATTTTGTAACAATTTATAATCTCTTGAGAAGATACAGATCTCCTTCAATTTTATTCCTGTAGAATATGTTGAATTTTGGAGATCATTAGGAAGGATTACAGTAAATTGTACTTGATTTCTTATAATTAATCCAAATGGAGATGTGCCCAGTTCCACTCTAATATATAGGTGAAGAGTGCAACATTTTTCTGTGATGGTGATGACATCATTTATCATTTGAAAAATTTATTCTCTGTATCATCAATGGGATTCCATGTGAAATGGATTAAAGAAGAATGGCTGTGCTTTTCTTTCTTTACCACCCCAATTCTCATAATGTCATCATTTCTATCAAGCAGTTGAATGTCTCTGGAGGAGTGCTAGTATTCCACAGACTGAGGAACCACTTAGTAGTCTTGTCTGGAATGATGTTGGAGATGTTTTCAGAGACCAAACATCCAAAATTTGTTTCCCTGAAAAGTGAACTAACTTGCAATCTCAGCTATCCAGGGAGAATATAACCAACAGTTCCCTTTCTCCTTCACCCACCCCCTACCAGCAAGTCCTGGTATTTCATAATAAGTGCTCTTAATTCACCAATTTTCCTTGACATAGTTGCCTTGCAATGTTTGCATTCTCTTTTTTCTAACCCAGTAGGAAAAGGGATGACTTGTAACTCTGGCTTGACTTATGGTCTGGCTCCTGCATCTTGTGGGGCCCTGAATTCCTTGCAAGGTGCCTATGGGATTAACATATCTGGTATTCCACTAACACTGGTTGTAAGAAATGGGTGTTTAGTCAGAGTTGTTACAACAGTCAACAACCTTTTGAGATTTTCCAGGTATTGAAGTGCCATGAAAGATTTTCAAGCAAACATACCTTAGCCCAGAAATAAAGCACACACAAAAAAATCTAATTCTCTGGTGTGTTTGAAGGAAAACAAAACCAGCACTCCCTTTACTCCTTTTCAGTGTGGGCTGGTTTCTCCTAAGCACTTCATTCCTTCCAAGTAGTTGCCTTTTGGGGAATTCAGGACAAAACTCTCTTTTTTATAAGTTGAAAGCGGTGAGTAATAGATGAGAGCCTCCAACTTCCTAGTGGTTGGTGTGGGCATTTCATTGCTGAACTTTAATGCATTTACCTATACAAACAACTGATAATGGAAAACATCAGTTTCAGAGCCCTTCACAGCTCTGAAACATTTTCATCTACAGCTGAATTATTATAGTTTCCTGAAGACAAATGGGATACAGATGATCTTTACAAGAAAAAATATTTCCAATTTAAACAGAATGTGAAGGGTGGTCCAACATTGGAAGTCAACAACTTCCCTGCAGCTGATGCACATACTTTCTCACAGAAAGGGAATGCTTCTATCTCTGGCCTGGACTTGGGGAATTAAGACTGAATTCTCAAGGTGGCACAAAGGCAAGTGAATTCTAAACCCAAGGCTGATGAGAAGATAATAATTAGAAAAATAAAACTCTTTTTTTTTTTTATGACAAAGCACAGATATCTCCACTTGATTTCATATTAAATGGAAGGCTTAACTGCCATTGTGAGGGAAAAGTAAGCTCTTTTTCTTTCTTTCCTCAGAAAGTGCTAAAGCAGATTGTCTATTAAAAAAGCTTAATAGAGAATTCAAAGACAGGGACCTCACAGCAGGGGAGAGTATCTAGGTTGGGAAAGAGGAATCTAATAGTAATAAGCAACTTTACTTCTGCCAGGAAGTTCAGTGCTGAAAAGTCACATAATACAAACTCAATTCATTTATATCCCTTTCTATCTGAGCATCTTAGAGCTGTGGATTTGGTAGTTCATTGCTGTCAAGATTCCCCTAGAAATAAAAGTTGGGCAAGGGCATTTGTGTACTTTCTTAAGGTAACAGGTTGACTCATGAGTCGTATGTCAGCTGTATTGCCAAGAGAAGTAGAACAGTTCTAAAATCTGCTATTACTATTAAAGCCTCATAAAGAAAGTATGCCTTGACTGTTTACCAAAGCAATCCTTGAGAAGTAGGATTTCTTTGTAAGATACCCACAATTAGTAATTATATGTACTACAAGTTGCCCTTTCCCATGAGCACTTAAACTTTCTTAGTACTCATGTATAAGTTTAAAATCATTCATTCATCAAATATTCACCTCATACCTACTCTGTGCAAGCCACTGAGAATTCAGATAAGAGTGAGATTAGGGCCTCATCGCCTGGTGGAAGTGACAGAAAAATAAAGAGGTTTACAACACAGCCTGATCAGTGCCACAGCACAAGCATGAACTGAGTGCAGTGGGAACCCAGGAATGCCTCCCAGCAGCAGTGACATTTGAGCTGTGTCTCAGATAATAGCAAGGTGTGTGTATGAATCTTGTAGTCAAGCTTAACATGCAGGACTCTCATAGAAATAATGGCAGGTAGGACACTAAAAGTGTGCTGTTTATATAAAAGATGTCTTCTCAGAAAAGAAACTTTATTGCATAGAATGTTAAGGCATAGAGAGTAAATATCTTTCATTTGAACAAAATTTAAGAAAGTCCACAAAGATGGAGTAATGGACTGTGAAAAGACCTCCCCACAGCTGTTGGTAGGTAGACGTCTGAGTCTAAAAGGCACTTTTCATTTTTTTCTCTCTATGGAATCTTCTAGCAGCAAGGATGAGCAATACCTTGTGCCTGGAAACATTAACTTATGTAACATTAATTTTCCAGGCACTGCAATGACTGGTAGATGCAACATTTCATAGTCAAAGGCAAACAAAGTCAAGCATGGGGTCGTGGAGCTAATCAGTGTCAGAACAGAGAATCGAGCTTCCAGATCTCAAGCATATACTAATGTCCTAACTGTTCAGGAGGTTTTATTTTAGAAAGAGTGAAAGTCAATGTTGATTGATTATTACTTAATAAATAGCTCAGCTTCACATACACTGAGAACTCTGCCTACTCGTAGAGAAACCCGACACTCCACTTATGTACCAGACCCCATTCCCTTTCACCTACAATGACATGGCTCCAGCAGTACCTAGCCTCTCTTGTGCATTATCATTAATTCCCTGTCTATAAGGTCTTTTCTAGCAGCATACTAACACCCTGTTTTTTATTCTACTTTACAAATGAATAAAAGCTCTCTCAGCTCTACTTTTACCTCTAGCAATTTGTTATTTCTCTCCTTTTCATTACAGTCAAACTCCTTCCAAGAGTTGTTTACTCCCAGTCTCTATGTCCTCCTCTCCCATTCTCTCCTAAGCCCATTTCAGTCTGACTTTCACACTACCCTTCCACAGTAACTAATCTTGTCAAGGTCGTCACTGAGCTCCAAACTGTTAAACTTCAATGGCTCATTCTCCATCCTCATCTTATTTGACCTATCATCTTCATTGACACAGTAAATCCCCCCTACCTTCCTCCTTAAAACACCTTCTTCCCTAACTCCTAGCTTTCCTCCTATCTCATATCCATTTGGATGTTTAATCAAAATTTCAAACTTATAATGTCTGAAACTGAATTCATGAGCTAAACCACCCACATCACGCTCCCTTCTACCACCACCCCCCAACTCAGTTCATGGCAACTCCATATTTCCAGTTGCCCTGGTAGAAAAACTTGACTCAGCCTCTCTTCCTCTCATACCCCCCATTCAGTCTATCTGCAAATCATGTTGGTACTACCATCAAAATACATCCAGACTCTGAACCACTTCTCACCAGCACCACTGCAAGCATTCTGGTCCAAGCCCCCATCATTTCATTCTTGACTTATTGCAATAGTTCCCTAACTGATCTTTCAGCTCCCGTCCCTGCTTAAGCCTATTCCTAAGGCAAAAGCCTCAGTTATCTTGGTAAAATGTATGATCTATCTTCAGAACCCCCCAATTTACCCATTACAGTGGTTCATAAGGCCCTAAACATTTGGGCCTCCTATTTCTCTCTCTGACATTGTC
Organism: Tolypeutes matacus; assembly: GCA_026826555.1. Taxonomy (NCBI): domain Eukaryota; kingdom Metazoa; phylum Chordata; class Mammalia; order Cingulata; family Chlamyphoridae; genus Tolypeutes; species Tolypeutes matacus. The sequence goes on from JAKSZT010053770.1 coordinate 19,566,717, forward strand.
TTCTATTACTATCCCCTTCACTAATAGACTCTAAGCTGTCTGGCCTCTTTCCTGTTCTCTTATGTCAGGATTGGCAAACTTTTTCTATAAAGACAAAGACAGTAAATAATTTGACTTTGTGGGCAATAGGATTTCTGTTGCTACTACTCAACTCTGCCTTTGTAGCACAAAAGCAGTCATACACAAAACACATAAATGGGTGTGGCTGTGTTCCAGTTAAACCAATTAAACTTTATTTTCAATAACAAGCAGTGGACTGGATTTATCCCATGGTCTGTGGTTTGTAGACCTCTGCTCTGATTCTTGAGGCAAACCCCTACCTCAGAGCCTTTCTTTACACTGGCTGCTTCCAATGCCTGGAATTCTTCCTCTTCAGGTAGCCACAGGGCATCTCCCTTTCTTGTTTTACGAATTTTCTCAAGTGCCACCTTCCTAATGAAGTCATTTCAGTCAGAGTGCTGGCAGGATACAGATGGCATACTCAGAGTAATTCAAGGAAGGTTTAACAAAGGTATAGGTATGGCGAAAGGAAACTAGAAGGGATATGCAATATCCTAGGCTTGGTAAAGCGAAGCAATATCCTAGGCTTGGTAAAGTGAAGCTGTTCCTACTGCTGGACCTAAATGTACAAGCGGTAGAGAAGTTACCAGAACCTAGAAGAGAGAAGTGGGTAGACAAGGCACTTTTGAGAAAAGCAGTGACCTTTTGAACTTCTGCTTGAGCTCCCCATTATTCTACCAAATCAGATGGCAGAGGGCAAATGAGACCACTGGCCAGTCCTTGTGGGTCCCCCTCCTGGGACAGAAATCCCCTTTGTTACATGCTGCATATAATGCCTAGACCACTATCTGGCACAATGTAAATCTAATAAATCTGTGTTAATATGTGTAATTTAAATAAATAAGTCATCCTCCTAAAGAAGGGAAGAAGAAAGGCTACGGCTACAGGAAGATAAAATCCCTTATTGATTTTCTTTGGTTTCTTTTCTGCAGCTTTAACCCTTCTCTTTATTAATCATAACTCAAATACAGACTAATAAACATCATTGGAAAGGATAAATTTTTAAAATTCTCAGTATTTAAGATCATTAGTCCTAACAATTTCTTATTTCTCACCATGAGCACCCCCAAGCAATTTCATCTGTAGTCACAGATTCAAATAACATTTATAAGCAGATAAGGCACACTTATCTCTATTCTGTATCTTCCACCTAAGCTTCAAATTCTATATGCTGTATCCAACTGCCTATAACGTAGGATTACTTGCAAATATCACAGGAATCTACAACTCATGCTGGATGTAACTATATCTCCTTTCCCCCACTCCTTATCACCAGCCTATTCTTCCTGCTTTATCTCTCAGGATGGCATCTTCATCCTCCAAGATCCATGCCAGAAACCTGAGAGTCACTGGTGCCTTCTCCTTCGTCCTCATCAACCATTTAATTAACCACAACAGGCTATTGTTTTTCACCTCCTAAATTTCTGTCATACCTGCAACCTCCTTCTCATCTCTCCATCTGTTGCCCTAGTTCATGTGCTCATCATTTCTTATGTAGATTTATAGGGATCCCCTAAAACCCCTATAGGTCCCCTTGCCTATAATTGTGCCATTAAGTCTGTCATCCTCAATGCTGCTGATGTTATATGCAAATCTTGCCATGACCTTATTGTGTAAAGTTTGTTCAATGGCTCCTCTTTACCCATAGCACAGAACCTGAGCTCTTTTAGATGGCATATAAAATCTTTCAAGGCATTATCTCCCTCTATGTCCTTTCAATTTATGATTCAGAAATACCAAATACTTGCATTGATTAAGCAGATCTTTTCTGTGGTCTCTAAGACCTCCATACCTTTGCACCTCATGTTGTTCCTCCTGCATAGAATGATTTCCCCAGGCTTATCAGCCTAGTAAACTTCTGCTTCTCCTCTAAAATCCACCTCCCTCCTCTCTGTTTCAATCCACTTTGTAATAACTGTAGCACAGCCTTTGCATGGCATGGTGTAAAGATTCGTTTTGATATGTCTCCCCACTAGATTCGAAGCTCCTTCAGAGAAGACACACCTTTTTATCTTTGTATCCCCAGTGCCTAACACACAGTAGGTGCTCAATAGATATGTGCTGAACAAATGCTACATTTAGCTTTGCAATATCACATAATATGTGTATCTTTGTATAAATTCAAATTACGTAATCACAATTTTAAACAGGCACTTAAGTGTTTAAAAGTCTTTTAAACAGTATTCTAAATAACTAATCTCCTATTTACTTTTCTCTAATTATTTTAGTCTAGAAAGTACTAAAGGAAGCTTGTGTTATGTTTTCCTAACGATTGTGAAAAAGTTACCCATTATTAAGCTGGTTTTTAAATTGTGGTAACATATATATAACACAAAATTTCTCATTTTTACCATTTACGTGTGTACTTTTGTGGTATTTAAAAATAGTTGTTTTTAATTGTTATGCTTAGTTAAAAGCTTTTTTTAAAAAAGCTAAATATTTATCTCCAAATGAATATACACAAACAATACTTATTATACTTAGGAGCAAAATATTTCAAGTTATGTTTTAAATTACAATTGAATAATTGAAACTGAGGATCAATCATATTTTAGTTAAAATTAATATTTTAGACACATAGTTTATATTGTAATTACCTTGATTTGTCTTAACCTCACACCTGTGTCATTCTTTCAGTTCAAATATATACTAATTTTATACTGTGTTACCAGGGCCTAATGTTCAGATAAAAATTTGGCAATGAGATTGGAGAAGAGTGGAATACACTATAAGCAAGCAAACAGTCCCTGGTTTTCTGAGGGGCACATTAAAAGGATAATGTTCTTGTTGGAGGGATATATAGGGCAATAAACAGTTTTGTGGGTGATTAAACAGCAAAGTGAAGCCGAATCTTCCAATTACAAGCAAAAGGCTCTTATTGCAAATATGTTACAATGCCATGAAAATTTCCTTTTGTGTATTAGTTTTTATAACATTACTTTATGAGCTTGATTGTTATTAGCTTTATACTAAGCAGTAAGCAGATGTGTCTGTCCTTTAAAATATCCTAAATTGAATTTCCAATATTCAAAATCCAATTTAATATTACTTGAACCAAAAACTAACTTTTCCCTTTCTTTAAACTATTTCTGTACCCATAGAAAAGCAGAAAGAAGAGAAGGGAGGACTGACATTTAATCCAGAAAAGATATGCCTTTGGGTAGAGATAGCTGCAGAGTAAAGCTGACAGATTTCTACAAAAAGTGCAGTTCATAGATAGAAAAACTGTACTCTACATCTTCAGGCTATTAAATCTGGACTTTCTGAACAAAGACCAACTATCTAACCCAGTCAGCACTGAAATAAGGTATTAGACATCTTGTAGTAGCATCATTATTTGCTGACTATATTAACTGGAATATCATTATTTTTAAAATAGCAGTAAAATATAGAAAAATTATGTGCAAACCATTACACTACTTTTTCCTTCTCTGGCACTATGAATTGAATGCTGATGTCTATTACTTTTTGACCCCATTTTTAAGGACAAGTTTCTAAAAGAGATAAATTATTTGATGGCAATGTGTAAGCTTAAAAAAAGGAATGGGAAAATGCTAGCTGCAAGAACTTCTCCAATGTTGAAATAAATGTGATTTAATACTATGCAACAGACTTTTAGAAAGAAATTTAAGACTAATTTACTGGGAAATTTGGGTGGCACCCCCAAACCTTTATGATAGGAAGTAAAGATATCTGGATCCCCGTTTGTCTTTCCATATCCTTTGTAAAGTGATTTGAGATCTCCTGAAGGGGGAATCAGTTAATTACAGTGATGTTTAGACACAAGTTTCCCAATATTGCCTACATTCTCTTTTTATTTCATCTCTCTTCTTCCACTTACTACACATACATACACAGACATATACACGTTCACACACACATTTCCAAACGAAAGCCTCTTCCTCTTTGGTCATTTCCCTTTGCCTGTCTTCCCTTGAAAAATTAGCCATGATATACTATCACATGCCATCGATATGGACCAATGAAAGTGCCAATTTAAGGGCCATCAGTTATGGATAAATTTGTGAATCCTGTATGAGTACGATTGTTAGAAAATTGAGGTATCTTGATATTGCTTTGAGAGTTTAGGATGCAACATTTCACTAGAACATGGGCTTCTTTATATAGTTCCATTATAATAATGTGTGGCATTTTATTATAAGAGCTAAGTGTCAGAAGGCACATGAAATGCCCATTTGCAGGGGTCTATAATGAAAATAAACTGGATCTCATCTTCTTTGTTAGGAATTTGCAAATGAAAAGAAATATTCTGAACAAAGGAAGCCATAGAGGGTCATTCACACCTCCCTGTATTCCCTTTTCTAATATCTGAGATCTTTTTGAATGGAGTCTTCTAATTGAGTAGGTGGTTTGAAAGCTAATTGGACTTCTTGACTAGACTATTAAAAGTAGAAAAATCCGAGAAAATTTTTAAAGTAACTGTTGAGTTACAGAAAAGTAGTGGAGTGAGGAAATGTTTGCAGTCTTTTCTTCCACTCCTCTACCTGCTCTCCCAACACTAAACAGAAAGTCTTCAATCAAGCATTTCCCATAGAGCATAAAACATAACGGCTATGGAGGGAAAGCTGACATATTCCCTTACATGTTAAAGAGAATTCATGGAAACCATAATAAGCAGGGTGTTACCTTGGTGATCCACGAGATTTTTCTTTTAAAGGACCTAGCAATTAACCCCTCCCTCTTTCTACTTTGTCATTGGTAAAATGAAGGGCCTTATTTACTTCCTCCCTCAAATCCATTTCAGCTTTAATACTTTATAATCTATGATGTTTGGTTTGCTGCAGATTCATTTCTTTTCCTTTTGTTTGCCACTAATGGATCCAAATGTATTCTCAAAATAACTTCTTTCAGGAAGCTGTTTCTCTTTTCTTCCCCACATCTCTTTACAGCATGGAGCATTCCTCCTTGATTGGCTGAAGGCAAACATGGTTTGGTGGGCCTGCCTGCTCCTCCACAGCCTCCCTGAAGTGACAGAGAAATAGATATCAGAGGATCTTCTTAGGCTGGAATAGCCATTCTGCCATGACAATGGAGGGTCAGAGAGGCCAAAGACCCTGGCATACTAGACTTGAAAACAACATAAAATATATAAATGGGAAAGAAGTTGATAATCATAGGCTTTGATAATCTAGGGCACTGACATATTTGAGGGGCAGGGAATGGTTTATAATCTTTAGTTAGATTTTAAGAACAATGTGAAACATCAAAACATACTTTAAAAAATTATTTTTCCTACAGTAATGGCAAATCAGGAGCCCTAATTATACAAGCTATTGTACCTAAATAAGAGAGGAAATGATTTTGTGTTTCTAATGGGACAAGTATTTCAACTACAGTTAGACTGAATCAGAGAAGGACTAGAAAATGCTTTGTAGCTGGCTCTTCTGTAGTACTAAATCTCAAAATCTATCCCCAGGAGCTGTTTCAGTCATGCCTATTATTAAAAGCCCAAATTAAAACTGTTACTCAGCAGTGGTTATCAAACTTAGACATATATCAATTGCCAGTGTTGCATCTTCAGAAATGCTGTTTCTTGGGTCCTACCCCTAGAGATACTGATTTAGGAAATTTAACATGGGATTTAGGAATCAGCAATTTCAATAATCTCCCCCCCACCACCTCCAACCAGGATGGTCCTGATGCAGAACCTGATGAGAATTTATCAGATAAGAATCTAGAGTGGAATAGAGCACTCAGAAGCTAATCAAGTTTGTTGGATATATATCACCTTCCAAAGTCTTTCATTTTATTTGAAAAATAGTATTAATTTACTTTACAAATCTGAAAACACTTAAACTAATATAAAATATTCTCATATTACATGTAATCACTGAATTATTAATTTGGGAGTAACTATAATAGAATATAATCCAGGTTTAAACAAGTCTTTAACTTATTATATATCAGAGTTGCCTGTTTTTTATTTTTTTAGGAGGTACCAGGGATTGAGCCCAGGATCTCATACATGGGGAGCAGGCGCTCAACCACTGAGCTATATCCACTCTCCAGTGAGAGCTGGTTTTTTTGTTTGTTTGGTTTTTAGGAGGTACTGGGGATCAAAACCGGACCTCATATATGGGAAGCAGGCACTCAACCATTTGAGCTACATCTGCTCCCCACCTGGTTATTAATTTACTATGTCACAGCTATGAGGTTACCTTCTTTATTACAATTTATTATGTTACAGCTCTATCTTGTTTCAGTGTTCCAAAGAAAATTTCCTGGAGCACTGACTGGTTATCAGGGCTATTTTTTCTCTTCAGTGCTCTTGCTTTTGTTTCTTGTGAATGTTTCATCTTATTTCCTCAAGGTCTCTTAGAGTTGCTTGAATGTTGGCTTTCTAAAAGATTGTTTGTAAAAGGCTTGGGGAAATAAGTTGAATTGTCTAGACAATGAAAAATAGGAGGTTAGCCAAAGATTAAATATATGTTTCTAAAGGAGTATCATAATAATATTTTTCTCTATTTTTTCCTGTTCTTAACATCCATCATATATAATGAGATTTGCCTTGCAAATACCAATGCGTTGTTTTTCCAGAATGACTTACTTCTGAGGATGCCTGTGTCTTACACACTATTTATCTTAGTGAGGGACAAAAAGTGACAATATTCTGGATAGCGTTTTGTCATGATGCCCTCAGGAGAGAGTTGCTTAAAGAAGATGCCAACGTATTAAAAATAAACAAGGCAGGGAAGTGGGTGTGGCTCAAGCAATTGAGCTCCCACCTACCACACGGGAGGTCTGTGGTTCGGTTCCCAGTGCCTTCTAAAGAAGACAGTGAGCTGGCATGATGGGCAAGTGCAGCAAGCTAACACAACAAGATGACGCAACAAGAGACACAGGAGGAAGAACATAATGAGAGACACAACAAAGCAGGGAATGGAGGTGGCTTAAGCAATTGGGTGCCTCCCACCCACATCAGAGGTCCTGGATTCATTTCCCAGTGCCTTTTAAAGAAACAAAGAAGACCAACAGACACAGCAAGTGAAAACAATGAGGGGGTGGGGAGAAATAAATAAATAAAATAAATCTTTAAAATAAAATAAACAAGACACTCTACTAAAAATGTTTGCCATCTTTTCACCCTAAAATCATTTCTAAACATGGAAATTTTTATCATTTCCACTCAAACCAAATGGTATTAGGTAGATGCTTTCTGACAGATCTTGTCTTTATATAAAAATTTGATAGCTTGTTCATTGTCTCCTTTTTTTGGTAATATTTTTTTTTTTTTTAAATATTGCATTACAATATTTTTTATCTTGATTATTGAGGATTTTTTTTGATACCCTTTAAATTTTACACCCGAATTAAGTATCTCACTAATCTTACTTTAGTCCTAGACCCATTCTCTACTACTAATAAACTGTGTGGAGAGAAAGTACAGTATTTTAGAAGCATTAACAGTAGATCTCAGAAACCAGCACAGTGTCCAGCACAGGGCAGACACTCATTAAATTTCATTAAAATTTTGGTCGGCTTTAGCTGTTGCAAATCTTTCTTGTTCATTTTGGATTTCCCAGGGCAAAGCACCATAGTTGCTATTGATTTATTATTTTCTTGGTATTTATGTTCCTTTCTATTGCTGTGATATAAGGAATAAGGAAATTTCATTTAAAATATATCAAAATGCAATTTTTTTAAAAAGTACACTCTTGGAACATGGCGAACGATTAGGCAGAAAAGGCTCAGTTCCCACAAAACCAACAGAGAAATGGCCAAGGGCTGCCTGAGGGACCTGCTTTGGTGGTCAGCAGACCAGGGCAGTGCTTCACAACTCCCAGGAGGGTGAGGGACAGAGAGGCAAAGAGGCTGAAACAACAAACTGTGAGTTACTAAACCTCCTGGCTGCCAGGAAGGTCTCCCCTCCCCTAGCCCTGAGATATTCATCAGGGGTAAAACCCCTGCTCATTCCAGCTGTCTGAAAGGGGAGCAGAAGCCTTCCTCCCTTCCAGCTGTTACAAGGGAAAAGGGATGGGGAGTCGGGGGGGCTTTTCTTCAGTGAATTCGGCCAGTGGAGCCCACTTTGAATCTCAGCTCTGGCCAGAGGAAAACAAAGGAAAACCAAGAGATATATACCTCCACGGAAAGGTGCATCAACAAGCGCCATCTGCTGGCCAATCTAGAAATTACATGGACAGAAACTGCTTTTTAGAGCTCTCTTTACCCCACCCCTGGGAGAAAGTCTGTGACCCATTAGTGAGTCCCTGGCATGATTTCGGTAACTTAAGCTGGGCAATTTTAAAGACTTAGGATAAGTTGAACCAAATATCAAAGAGCTGTGAAAAAAATAACAATAGGCAAGAAAGAGAAATTGGCCATCAGAGTAAATTCACCAACATATCAGATGCCTAGACATCAGCAAACATATACAAGCCATACAGAAAACAGTAAGAGATGACCCAGCCAACGGAACAAACCAAATATCCCAAAGAGATTCAGGATTTATGACAATTAATCAATGATAATCACACAACTCTCCTAAATCATTTTAAGGGATTGAAAGAAAATATGACTAAAGAGATAAAGAATATAAAGAAGATACTGGGTAAGCATAAAGAATAATTTGAAAACTTGCAAAGAGAAGTAAAAAGTACACTCTTCGGGAAGCGGCTGTGGCTCAATCAGTAGGGCTCCCGTTTACCATATGGGAGGCCCCGCGTTCGGTTCCCGGGGTCTCCTGGTGAAGGCGGGCCCGCCCGCGCTGCGTGGTTGGCTGACCCAGCGAGCACAAGCAGCAAGGGGGGGATAAATGAATAAATAAATAAAATCTTTAAAAAAAAAAAAAGTACACTCTTTGCTTGTATTTACAACACAATCCCAAAACATCCAATAGATATTCAGAATTTTTCCAAAGTTGCCTGTTTTTCCAGGGGTTTCAATACTTCATGAAATTATTCCTTCAGAAGATGCCCTTGAACAATCCCTTTATGGAAGTAAAATAAACAGAGTGCTGAGTCTTCCTATAATCCAGTGACCTTGCTTTGTATTGACAAAAAATCTCTTACAGCTGTTTCTTATGTACTGCATGTATTGATGTATTTCTGAAGGCCCAGATCAGTGAGGAGAAGGAATAACTGTGTACTCTCTTTGTAGATGTTTTTCTAAAAATCTTCAGACCATAGATTTTTAGCAATATCATTTTAGATTGAATTTGCACTGGGAAACTTAAGCCAGTTAATCCTTGTAGTGTTTATATATTGGAAAGTGTTCATTTTAGTGACATATTTATGCTACTATAATTTATTCCTGGCAGCTTTTCTAAGTAAAACCATTACTTTCTGGGAGCTGAATCTTAGCTGCAAAAGGTTTGCTGTGTTCTGAAGTTTGACATAATGGCAATGGTTTAACAGATTAAATAAATAGCATGCCTTATTTTGATTAACTCATATTTAACATTTTGAAAATTAGCTCTAAGTAATATAAATAGGAACTCTGCATACTTAAATTCAAATGCATTATTTGATAATGCATTGTTACTATAATATGAAAAATTACTATCTAAATTATAATTTAGACATTTCCTGACATATTAAGTAGAATGGACTATCTGAATGTAGTCCTTCAAAGTACTCTTTCTAAGCCCCAGAGACCATGTGTCTTCATTGTGTACCACTAGACCTATAGAGCTCATTTTAAGATTTATTAATTTTGAGAGTCTGCTTACTTATTTTTCCTTTTGAGTTACATTTCAATGAGATTGATTTTTAATAACATTTAGTTCTGATTATATCAATGTATCACATATTTACACTAGGGAATTTGGGAAATGCAGAAAACTATAAAGAGGATTATAAAAATTATTCGTAATAAAATTCCCAAGTCAACATTAAAATTTGAAAGTGCTTCCTTTTAGACTTTAATCTGTGTAATATAAACATAGGAATATATCTGTGAATGGAAAGGAAGAGCAGTATATGTGTGTATGTGTGAGTGAGAGAGAATTCATTTGTTATGTTGCTTTCCTCACTTGATAGTATATCAAGGGAATTTTTTCATGTTAAAAAATAATCTTTGAAAATATGTTTTAATAGTAGCATGTATCATATATCAGGATCATAATTTTATGATATATAATTTTAAACCATTTTTGCCTATTTTGGGATAGTTAAGTTTCTAATTATTATATTGTATTGTAAATTGATCTGCAATGTACATCTTTATTCAAAAATCTTTCACTACATCTCAGATTCTGTCTCTAGGATTAATTCTCAGAAGTTTACTTATAAGATAGAAATATTTTTAAGACTCTGGATAGCTATTGTCATTGTACTTTCCTGAAACATTGATATAATTATCATTTTTTCCTAAAAATAGAAAAAAAGCCCCATATGGAAGAAATGTAAAAAAATAACCTCTAAGTTTTGCTAATACCTATTAATTTATAATGTTTCTATTTTCCACATTTTTTTTCTATAATACCAGTGTTTTTACATGCTAAAGTTATAATACCTAAGGCTACATTAAAACTTCTAGCCTTGCCAATACTCAGAATTAGTCCAGCAGTCTGAGTGCTAACTTGCCATAGTGGGCATAGACTTTTCCTCAATCTGGGAATACCTAGGAGATACCTCATATCTAAATAAACTTTCTAGATTATGTAACTATTTTCTTGCCAATCTGAAGATGTAGAAACTAAATTTTTTACTGATTGCCTCCTAGAGTAGTGGTCTTCAAAGTAATTTGTACATGATAATTCAGTGACATTGAAAAAACAATATTGGGAAATTTCATTTATATTTATTTTTATTTTATTTTTTGAAGTTATCTTCTTTGCCCATATTTTATAATTTCTACAAAATAATAGTGTAATAAAGTATATATGTGATTTACAAATAAATATATATATATTGAGATTACATGCTCAAATTTTTTGCTGACTTGAGTAGTGCTTATGGAAGAAATTGAGAGTTGCCTTCCAAAATTCTTCCTCCCTACCTTCCTTCCGTCCATCTGTCCTTCCGTCTTTTCTTAGAAAAAGAACACATTTGGCAGCTGGGCATTTTGGCACCAGTCAAAAATCTATAATCCTTAGCCTCCCTTTGCAGTAAGTATGGCCTAGTGACTAAATTTTGGCCAATAAAATGTAAGCAGAACTATGTACAACTTTCCAGAGGGTTGCCCTTCCTCACTTCTTCATCTTACTGCATGGATTCCAGATGTGATGACTGGAACTTGAGCAGCTAGCTTGCATAGGAAATGACCTTAGGAATAGCAATTACATATGGTGGAAAGTAAGATCACAGGACTAATCCCTGGTAACACAGAAAAGCTGTCATACCAGTACTGGATAGCATACCTATGACTGGCATATTGCTTAAATCAAACCACTGTTTTGAGAGTGTCTATTCCTACAGCCAAATCCAGTCTTAACTGATAAGGTATCTAAAAACTTGAAGTCTATTGTCCTGGAGCATTCATCCTTTCCATTAAGCATCTAATACCATACACCTAGGGCAGGGGCTCTTCACCTTTTTTGTTCCACAGATCCCTTTGTCAAGTGAAAACTATGGACTCCTTTCTAAGTCCACACTATACTTGTATTATTTAATGAATATATCATACCTGCACCAACATGTCCCCACAAGAAAAATGTTTTTTTTTTTTTTATTTAAATTCAAGCTCATTGACTCCTTGTTAAGAACCCCTGACCTAGGGTCATTTACTGGGCCAAGGGCATATAGTAGCTTTTCTACAATTAGGAAATCCCTAGTTATCAGTAAATTGAAATTGTTGATAATTTCCTAAAAGTCGGTTATTTCTCTTAGGGAACACTACTTTATCCATGGGGTCTTGATGTTCATGGATAGTGGGCAAAAACCTTAAAAAAGCAGACGTGTAAACCCAAAGGAAAAGCCTCCTTTCTCCAGCTGTGTCCATTTGATCACAGAGGCAGCAAATTCAGTGTCATTTCCCAGGATCTCAAATCATAACACACAGCACCAAAAGTGGGGAAGACATCCCCCAAAGATCTCTTTATTTTGTAATTGGAAAAAGATTTAGGGTGACCTGTTTTAGGACTTTGCATGCCTTCTTTTTAAATTAAATTTTGATGCTTCTTCAAAAGCAACTAGCTATTATTAAAACTAACCCTGGGGAGCAGAAGTAGCTCGAGTGGTTGAGCACCTGCTTCTCACGTATGAGGTCCTGAGTTCGATCCTCAACACCTCCAATAAATAAATAAATAAATACAATACAAACAAACGAAAAAACCAGCTCTCATTGGGGAGTGGATGTAGCTCAGTGGTTGAGTGGCTGCTTCTCATGTACGAGGTCCTGGATCCAATCCTCGACTCCAAAAAAATTTTTAAAAATGAAACTAACCAATAGAGGAAAGAAATGAATATACTTGACATAAGCAAAATATTGTTATTGTTTAGTATTATTACTCTTTATTATTATTATTATTATTATTATTATTATTATTATTATTATTACTCCTTCCCAAGGAGTCATAGCTCATAAGGTCTTAGATGATCTGGCCCCCAATTACCTCTTTAGCCTCCTTTCTGTGCACTGCCCTCTTGTCTGGCCACTGAATTCTTATGCTCTCCAGCCTCTGAACCTTACCTCTCACTTGTTATTCCCAGTACACACATCCCTCTCCATTTTTTAGATACCAGCTTTGACATCCGTATAAAAGGGGAATTCTTCTGAAAATCCCTCTCTTGTGACCTCCTATAGCTTCCAGTACTTCTCCATTCCTAGCAGGTATCAAGCTGCTTCCTAATTGCTGGTTAATTATCTACCTAACTAGTCTGAAAATTCCATACAAAGATCACTTTTATACCCAGTACCTAGTTCAGGAATTGCTGACACACAGTAGGTGCTCAATAAATATAGAATAATAAGTAAATGAAATATAATTAGATATGACGCTTCTCATTTTCATCCTGAAATCAACGGGGAACATAGATTTCCTTATCTCATAGTTATGAGATAAATGCTATAAATTTTGAGCAAGTCAAGATTCACATAATTGTTGCAAGGTATTTGATGTCATTTTTCATGGTTGTGTTTGTATATTTGCCTATGAACTGAGAAAAACAATTTATGAAAGCACTGACATGAAGTTGAATTCCATATTCAGGACCTTCAGACATATCTTATGTCTTTGTGAGCTGCCTTCTCTTGTGTCTCCCCCAAACTACAGATGCTACAGGTGGAGTTCATTATACCAATGACAAACATGGAAAGTCAGTGTTCACCTCATTTCTGAAAGCTAGATACATTCTTGTTGTTTGTAAGAAACTCAGAGTATCTGCATTTATTTATTTAATATTTATTGAACACTTCCCATATAGCAAGCATTATATACACGTGGGCAGTAAAGATTTATATTTAAATTTTTGATGACTTTTCTATATAATACAATGTTTTCTTATAAAACACTTAAGTACTGATGTTTTAGTCTTTTACAGCTAAAAAAAGTACTTTTTTTTTTCACATGTATATATATTTTCCTTTAATTCGGACGACCAATTCCCATTTTAGAGATCAGGGACCTGTGGCTAAGAGAAGTTAAATGAAGACAAAGGAAATGATGACTGTTCAGAAGTGTTCATCTGATTGGATATTGTACTTTAAAATTATTTAAATTGCTACCTCTTTCTATTCACAGCTTTTAAAGTGAACCCATCAGTTACAATATGTTTTTAATTCCTGTTTGGTTTTATGTACTTTAACATGAAAATCTTTCACTTGAAAATAAGAGGCAATCTGTTTGGTTTTACTTTATAATGTTTAATAAATTCCAAAAAAAAATCTGAGACAAAGATTTACTTCTTCATAAAAGATGCATTGCTTTACTTTGAGTTGCCAGTGATCCCTATGATTTTAGTGAAATCCCCATGATGTGTAGCATATTAGACATTTGACCCATAAATGAAACTTAGATTTTAATTAACAAAATAATTTTGGGTTATTGTAAGTTGGCAAAAATGTTGAAAATGACTGTATCCCCTGATTCTACTACATTCTAGCGTTACTGTGAGGAAGGTCCTTCACCTTTATAAGTCTGAGTTTCTCATCTGTAAAATGGCAATTAAAGTAGCTACCCATAGAGCATGGTGAGGAGTAAATGAGGTAATGTGTGCAGAGCCCATAGTACAGAGCATGCGATAGCAGGCACTCAAAACTCAAAATGTTACTTTTTTTTTTTTTTTTTTGAGGCTTTCCAATTGCTTTTTGATGGGAGCAGCCTCGGTGGCAGTATTTGGGTCAGTTGGTCAGAAAGTAGTCAGAAGGTGATTAGATAAAACATAGCAGAAGCTTACCATGGTTCTTTACAGGTAAGGTAGTTGAAAAAGAATCTTTTAATACTCAATAATAATGATAACAACAACAACAAGCATGCCAAATTTGATTTATGGAGGGTGTACTATGGGCCAAGCTGGAATTAAATGCTTTCATGTATGTTTCATTTAAACCTCCCAACAACACTATGAAGTATATATTGTTATTAACCCTGGTTTACGAATGAAGAAACTGAGGCGCACTCAGGCAGTTTGGCTCCAGAGCCCAGACTCTGAAGCTCTCTGTGCTGTTTGTTACAATGTGAACATAAGTGAGCAGAATTGGGTGGTGCGCAGATGCCCAGTGGGAGAGTTTCTGCAGAGGTTGTTATATTGTAATTGTTTTGTTGACCAGGCACAACTTGTTGGATGTAGTTATAAAGCAAATTTATTTTAAATTCCTTTAAATTCACTCCTGAAGTTCTTTCCTTGCACCTAAATATAAGTTCAAGCAGGTCCCATGACTTTTCTGGAAACTGTTGAATAATATGTCCTATAGTACTTTTTGGGTAAAGAAACAGATTCAATTCAATAATTTAAATAGCCAAGCCATGTACTATTTAATATTCTAAACTTTATTTAAAATTGAGGCTTCTCCCCTTGAGCTCTCAAGCTCAGGCCTCCTATAGTCAGGAAACCTACAATGCAGGAAAAGGATGATTAGTATCCTCTCTCCTTCCTCATCTTGTCTTCTACTCTACCATCCTCAATTGCTAACATCAGTTACTCTGGGTTTAGAATACTGAGAGAGGGGAGGAACAAGGGGCCTGAAAGTTTTTCCTTGATAAATGCCATAGTGTTAGTCTAGCATTGCTGCTATCTGGACTTGGGGCATAATTGAAACTGACTTTCTTGTGTTAGGTTTCATTTTTCTTTATAGACTCTCCCCTTTGCAGTTGTTTTAATGGAGGCAAAGGTATCTCCACTCTAAGAAAACCAATGGTCCCTCCAGTTTTTCTGTTGAGATGTTCACCCTTTCCAGGTGTTCTTGGACACTACCATATGTGACCTCATTCCGCTTCCCTCTTGCAAATTGCCCACATCTGGCCTTTAGAAAACACTAATATATTACTTATCCCAATGTACTCTGGCAATATAGGTCATTTCCAACTCAACAATCTCCCTTTTATTCTACCTTCAGTGGTAGAATAAACCTACCTTCTTAGGTTTCTCATCCTAAAGTCAGACACCAGTCCACATGCCCATCAAATTACAGGGGAGGTATTAATCTTTGTGGGCCTCAGTTTCCTCATCTGTAAAGTGGAGTTAACAGTACTTACTTCATAGAGTTGTGAGAATTAAATGGATCACTATATGTCAAGTTCTTAGAACAGAGCCTGGCACACAGAAAGTGCTACATAAGGAATAGCAGCAGGAGTAATTGTTGCTGTTGCTGTTGTTGTGAGTCTTTTAAGGTCCAATTTAAATATCATTTGCTTTGTGAAGTCTTTTTGAGATCATCCCAGTAGAATAAACCAGCTTTGGATCTGTGGTCCCATAGCACCCTCTTCATTCTACCACTACCCTTGTCTCAGGTTATCAAGACAGCACTTCTCTACTAGCAGTGATTGTTTCAAGGTCATTATATTTTGTGCCAGACACAGCACTTGAAACATAGTAGACTCAGTCAGCAAAAGTTAAGGTTCTTTCCCTTCACATTTTGTTGAATTCACTATCTTAAAATCACAAAATTAATTTAATATTTAAAGAAAACTATAAAATGTGAATATCCTTTTAAAAATTTGCGTGCAGAAAGGAAATTCCATGTAAATACAGAGAAGCAGTTTTTAAAATAATTATTAATGAAGTCTACCATAGTATTTGCAGTTGATGTTAATAATGAGCAAAAGTCACTCAGGATAATTCCTAAGTCCAAAAAAAAAAAAAATAATGAGCAAAAGCGGGTTCCTTCCTCCTGATACAACCTTAAAGCCAATTCCTAAGACACTGTGGTTTCGAAGAGAGAAAGAGTTTTATTGGTTGTGCAAGCAATGGAGCATAGTGGCCTCATGGCACAAAACTGCCCATGCTGATCTGTAGAAATTCAAATATTTTATAACATCGGGGTGCCAATGAATAACTGGGGTAGAGTTGAACATCGATTCCTTCATTAATAAACATTAAGAGGCTCAACAGGAAGGACAGGGTAGGGTAGCAAACCAGGGTCAGTCACAAGGATTTGGGATAGGGTATACAGAACAAAGGTCAGTTACAAGGTCTTTCATATGGAAATTGAACAGAGGTGGGTGGAGTGGTTACTACCCCAATAGTAAGTTTAGGTGAGGGTGGGTTCAATCTAGAATTACCGTCACAATAGGAAGCATATGCAAGGGTAAGGTTAAGTCTAGAGTAACCTTGAACAGGGGTGGGACCATTCCAGTCAACTTCAGTAATTTCAGGTATTAACCTTTTGCTATTTTTTTAATATAACGGCATCTATGTAATGATTTTTTGGAATAAAAACATATATTTCTCAATTAAATGTACTGATACATAATACATTTTTTTTCTGAATCACACAATATGTTACACAATATATTTGATCCATAGTAGCACAATCAAACAGCATGTTGGCTGTGGGTTTTTCATATATGCCTTTTATCATATTGAGGAATGTTTCTTCTATTCCTATCTTTTGAAGTGTTTTTATCAAAAAAGGATGCTGCATTTTGTCAAATGCCTTTTCTGCATCGATTAATATGATCATGTGGTTTTTTTTCCCTTCAATTTGTTAATGTGGTGTATTACATTGATTGATTTTCTTATGTTGAACCAGCCTTGCATACCAGGAATAGATCCCACTTGGTTGTGATGTATAAGTCTTTTGATATGCTGTTGGATTTGATTTGCAAGTATTTTGTTGAGAATTTTTGCACCTATGTTCATTAGAGAGATTGGTCTGTAATTTTCTTTTCTTGTAGTATTGTTATCTGGCTTTGGTGTTAGGGTGATGCTGGCTTCATAAAAATATGTTGAGTAATTTTCCCTCCTCTTCAATTTTTTGGAAGAGTTTAAACAGGATTAGTGTAATTCTTTTTGAAATGCTTGGTAGAATTCACCTGTGGAGCCATCTTGTCCTGGGCTTTTCTTTGCTGGGAGATTTTTGGTGATGGATTCAATCCCTTTAAATGGGATTGGTTTGTTAAGTTCTTGTATTTCTTGTATCATCAGTGTAGGTTTTTTATGCATTTCTAGGAATTTGTCCATTTCATCTAGGTTGTCTAGTTTGTTGGCAGACAGTTTCTCATAATATCCTCTTATGATCCTTTTTATTTCTGTGGGGTCAGTCATAACTTCCCCCCTTTCATTTCTGATTGTATTTATTTGCATCTCTCTTTTATTCTTTTGATGGTCTAGCTAGGGTTTTGTCAATTTTATTGATCTTCTCAGAGAAACAGCTTTTGGTTTTGTTCCTTTTCTCTATTGTTTTTTGTTTGCAATTTCATTTACTTCTTCTCTAATCTTTATTATTTCTTTCCTTCTCCTTGCTTTGGGATTGGTTTGCTGTTCTTTGTCTAGTTTCTCTAGTTGTTCCATTTAATCTTTGACTTTAGCTCTTTCTTCTTCTTTTTTTTTTTTTTTTTTTAAGATTTTATTTATTTATTCATTTCTCCCCCCCTTGCTGCTTGTGCTCGCTGGGTCAGCTAACCACGCCGTGCGGGCGGGCTTGCCTTCACCAGGAGGCCCCACTAAATCTTAGGAGTGTCCCTTGTACATGATGATTTGCTTCTCCCTTGCTTTTCTCTTTATCTTTGATATTTGCCATTCTGAGTAGTATGTGTCTTGGAGTAGGTCTATTCAGATTTATTCTGATTGGGGTACAGTGCGCTTCTTGGACATGTACGTTAATTTCTTTCATGAGAGTTGGGAAATTTTCTGCTATTATTTCCTCAAATACTCTTTCTGCCCCTTTTCCCTTCTCTTCTCCTTCTGGAAATCCCATGGCATGTATATTGTTGCATTTTGTGTTGCCATTCAACTCTCTGAGTCCCTGCTCAATTTCTTCCATTCTTTTCTCTCTCTCTGTTCTTTTCTCTCTTCCGTTTCAGCTGTTTTGTCTTTGGTATCACTTATTCTTTCTTCTGTCATTTCAAGACTGCTGTTGTATGCCTCTAATGTGTTTTTTATCTCACCTATTTTGTCTTTCATTCCCATGAGTTCTGTTACTTTTCTGTTCAGAATTTCGAATTCTTCTTTGCACTTGTTCAGTATCTTCTTGGTATCATTTGTCTCTTTAACCATATTGCTTTCAACTCATTAATTTGATTTTGGAAATTTGTGTGCATCTTATTAAGTAGTTCTCTCAAATTCTGCATCTCTTCTGGGTCTTCGATATATTCCTTTTCTTGGGCCATGTCTTCCATTTTCTTAGTATGGCTCATAAGTTTTTGCTGATGTCTAGGCATCTGATTAGGATGCAGTTTACTCAGAAGCTCAATTTCTTTCTCTTTTGTAGGGATTTAGTGGCAGGAGGCTGTGTGTTACCACTGCTTTTTGATTCTTGGCTCAACTTGGATTGTTAGGATTGTCCCTGCTAGTTGCTCAAAACTGGGCTCTGGACCCAGTTATGGGTTGCAGACCCGCTTCCTAGGGCCTTGGGGAGGGAAGCTATAAAGGCTGGAAAAAAACTCTCTTACTTATTTTTAATTTTCTCACATACACTTCCTTGGTCTACCAGCAAATGGTGGTCTTTGGCAGCTCTCAGTTCAGTGCCTGGTGGGAGTGTATTTGTTGCAACACAGACTGGATCAATGTGATAGAGCTTCCTGCCTGGAGGCTAAGA
Source organism: Tolypeutes matacus (assembly GCA_026826555.1). Classification (NCBI taxonomy): domain Eukaryota; kingdom Metazoa; phylum Chordata; class Mammalia; order Cingulata; family Chlamyphoridae; genus Tolypeutes; species Tolypeutes matacus. The sequence continues at coordinate 19,585,875 of JAKSZT010053770.1, forward strand.
GCCTTATAATTCAAACTTTCTCAGAGACAGTTCTCCAGCTTTCTCTGGCAGCCCCCTTTTTCTGGGTAGGAAATATTTCCACTCTGCTCTGAGTCCTCGACAATCAGTCCTGCTTAATAGAGAAGGAGATTGGGAGGCTTCTATATCTTTAGCCCCTTGCCGGCTCCCAAGGCAAACAATGGCACTGCTCCACTTGGCCTGGAAGGGCTCCTGGGACACAGCAGACCAAATTTGTGAGTCAAAAGCTGAGTCAGCCTTAGGCTATGTCCCTTCTCTCCCCTTTCCTGTGGAGGTGGATCCCTGGAGCCCCCTTTGTCTATAACCACAGACCTGGAGGCCTGAGACTTCTAATGTGTCTTTAGTGTGTGTGTGGTGGGGGGGGGGGGGGATGAGGGGTGCCGGCAGCAGCCTCCGCTGGTTTCAACTCACAGGTCTGTCCTCACAATTCCCCTCCTTTGCCCATCTCTCCTCTGGGCAGTGTCCTAAACCCTAGAAGACATTTTTCTAGGCTGTTTTAGCCTGTCCTCTACCTATTTTTCTGAAGAAGAGGGTCCCATGTCTTTCTAGTCCACCATCTTCCCAGTATATAATGTTAATAGTCATAATTTGTTAATTCCTAATCCTCAGTTACAATGTTAGACCAAGAAAACAGATTCTGTTTTTTTTCCAACTAGCAAAAAATTAAAAATTAAAAAATTACTATCATTAATTAAAACAGTTCATCTGGATCCATAATATTTTCTCAGGAGGACTGTGAAAATGATTTTGACATTTCCTGCCCTTTAAAAGATGGAGTTGGCCCATTTTTCTTGTTGCTAATTCTTTCTAATAAGCTGTGAAGGATTCCCAAATAGGAATTTGATAATCCAGAACCAAATATGGCATAAATGAAAATAAAATCATTAAACCACTAATTTAAAAAAAAAAAAAAAATTACTAAGATACTGACTTCTTTAAACAGTATGAAAGCAAAAATTTTAGAACAAAAATTTCCTTAGTAATTGAGCACATTTTAATGAAAAATGAGAACCTGGATCCACGTTTTTGTATATATTGTCATTTCTGGTTTCCTCTGTGAAAAATACAGATGGGCAAGTCTGGCCTGTCTGAAAATGCCTTTGTGGCAGCAGTGATAAGGTGAACAGTGGCACAATCAGTGTAGTTTCCAGAACAAAGACTTTTAAAATACCACAACTAGTTTTAAGAAATGTGTTGTTTAGACAGGTTCTGCCTCATTTTATCTGTCTACCCCAAGGGACTTGGAGCTTTACTATGCTCATACTCCCTCAGTCTCAGACCTGTCATCCAGTATAATGGTGTAGTTAAATGAATAGTACTTGGAAATGCTTTTACTTTAGTCAAGGTCGTGAAGGTTTTAACAGCTCACAGTCAATTCTTGATAAGCCACTCAAATGTATAGGATACCCTTAATGTTAGTAAACTTTGAGTGAAAAGGAGGGGACAGGTGATTGTTGATGGGAGTAGGCTTAGCTTAGCTTTATTTTAATAGTCATTAAAAAAAAATCACAACACATTTATGGAAACACATTTACAAAACTATGGTATGCCTTTTTTTGGTTTTGTTTTGCCTGAATCGACTTTTTAAGATATCTCTTTCTGGGACACACAGAGAAAGGCTAAGGACATTCTCTCTTATCATTAGCAACCTTGAAAAGTCCACGCCCAACATCCCTCAGGGAAGCTTGAAACATTAGTCTAAAGGAACGTAAAGCAGTTTATTGCTTTCCTACAACATAGCAAAGAAACACTTAGGTTCCAAAATCCTCATGAGTGCAATAGTAAAATTTCTTGGTAGAACTGCTTTATAAAAGGTGTTGTTCAGAGGATCCAGTTTGAAAGTTAAGGCATTAACTCCAATACTAGAGCCCACCTAAACTTAGTTGGGGAGAGTTAGATATGGAGCAGGGTCTAGCTAGACCCTTAATTCTATTGAGGTATAATTCTATTTCAAGTGGAAAACCACACCAACTAAAATTGCCAACCAAATAAATGGTGATCTTTGAAATTTGTTTTATACTGTTAAATAAATCTCAAAATATTATCCATGCTTAAAATATGAAATGAAATTTTGACACACAGTCATAACTTAGTACAAATATAGCAAGTGTTCTACAATATTTTGAGGGGCTGTTGATAAGAATACATAAGAAAGAGAAAGTAACTAAAAATGGTATTAGTCATAGTAAGATAGCAAAATTTAGCATAAACACTTTAGTTACTCTTATAATTCATATAAGTTATTTATAAGCCCTTTCTACTAAGCATTTGCAAATATTTCCTAAGTAGTATTTCCTTCCTAAATTCCTGGTTTTTATTATTCCAAAATATTTATTATTAAGTGTGGGAAGCATTTGAAATTGCAGGTGAGGATTATATAACATATCTATATAATTATTTCTGCTTTCTAATCATTCATGTCCATGGCCATAACCAGAAGATATAAAATAAAGGATCTAGTCAACATCTCTGAAAACTGTAGGGTTTAGTTTTGTTTTTCAAAATAAACATTTTATTTAGGCATATTTCCAGACATATGAATAATTTTCAGTCAGTTTTTAGAACTACTATAATTGCTAATCAGTGAAGATTCATTAAGAAGATTTTTAAAAAATCAACCGCAAAGAATGAGTCACTATCAGTTACCTTTTATTCCTTTTGGGCAGTAAAAATGGTTTTAATTCAAAGAAAATATAAAACAGACATACATGTGGACTTAAGTTTGCTTATGGGCAGCAATGCCCCCCATGGCAGCTGAATCCCAACTCTAGGATCAAGAGCTTTGGGTCAGAATTTTGCAGTAGTCTAGTGGTAGTTTATTCCATTACCTGGTGTGACAGTGACTTCCAGCAGTCTTCCTTACTTGAAGGTGAATATTTACACACATGCATAATTTCTGTCCCTGTAGAACACCTCAAAATCTCCACCATAATACAATTCGACATCCCCATCTATGGTACAAAGACCACAATTTCAGACTATTGAATAGTGGCCATTTCATTATTCTTTATTAATTATAAAACAGTAGTTTTCCAGTTTATATTTGATGAACCTGTGTTTTAGAAAATGCACTGCAATATCCTAGATACAAGGAAATCTTTCTTTTCAGGAAGGCTTGACTTTGAGGCTACGGAGCTGAAGAGAACTTTGGCAAGCTTGTCATGGTTGCCTGCTCACCAGCTCCAGTTTATTTCTGCCCAGGCTGTACCAAATTCCAGGCCTTTGTGATCTGAGAAGCACGAGAGTGAAGAGTGAAAAGCTTCTGTTTTCAGAAACTTTCTTTGCCCACACATGTCTCTGCTGTTCCATACCCCTTCCCTTTTCCTTAGCATTCATATACTCAAACTATCCCAGTTGGTAATTAGGAAAGGCAGGGCAGAGCTAGAATCTTATTGTAGGAAGAGCCCAGAAGACAGGACTTAATTTCCTCACCAGAAAGAATGGTATATGTTTTAAGTTTGCCTTTGAGACTTTTAGCATTTACCATAGGGACTAAAAGTGGAATATATGCAGTTAATTACAGTGTATAACATCTATTTACAAGAAAGAAAGAGCGAAAGCGAGAAAAAGAAAGGAGGGGTGAGGAAGGAAAATTGAATCTAACCACATGAAGATGTTTTCGTATAAAAAAGAAAATATTCATGTGAATTAAGCAATTGGGTTTTTAAGTCAGAGCTGTTTGAATCCCAGCTTTACCATGTTTTATCTATATGACCTCTGGCAAGTTTCTTAACTTCTCTGCACCTGGTTTCTCATTTTAAAAAAAGAGAGAGAACGATGGTACAAATCTCAGAGTTGCTTTTGAGACTTAAATGAGGTAATGAACAGGAAGTATTTACTGAATGCATAGTAAGTACTAAATAAGTGTTAGCTACTTAGCTAATTCCACTTTTACTGATAGGATTTCAGCTGCTGTTTCCAGCTGAAATAACTGCTAATATTATCATTATTCCACTCCACTATGCAAAACACTTCAGGCTCTCCAATGCTCCATCCTGCCCTATTCTGCTTACTTGACTATTGCTCTTATGTATGTTTTCCAAACATTCCAGAATATTTTGATCCTATCGCTCATCTGGGAATGTTCTCTCCTTTTTTACTTACTGAAATCCTGTTCATCTTTTAAGTGCCAGCTTGAATGAGTCTTCCCACTACATCTTCCTTAGTCTACCCAATTGAAATCAATCCTTTACACAGCTGTGCTCTCAAATCCCTTGGTTTTCAACTTTGCTATAGCACTTTAATTCTTTCTTATATAGTTGTTTACAACTTTCTCTTTCTCTCCCTCTCTGGTTGTATTTGGAATACTTTCTTACATATCTTAATCCTTTCCTTCTACATCCAATTCCCACCAATAAGCTCAAGATTTTTCCACATGGTTGCAATTCAATCAATACTAGTTGAATTAAATTGTTATTCAGAATTCTCTAATAGCAAGCATTTCCATTCTTTACTGGTAAAATGAAAATTGATGATCATATAAATAACTCGGAGGCAATACAATAGATTGATCCTTTCTAAATAATCAAATCAGTGTCAGTATGTTTTAGAATTGTGATTTTTTTTTGTTGGATTTTATTCTTTTGCCAGTTGGTCACCTATAAATGACAACTTTTTAACCAGAATTTTCAATTTATCAGAAAACTTTATTTCCTGATAATTAGTCTCTCTCAAAATAGTGGAATGATTTCTCACAAATGAAATCCTCACAAGCAAATAATGGAATACTATCAGTAGAATTTGCTTATTAGTCAGGAAAAAAAAACTATCAGATATCTTTATTTCTTATAACTCTTCATAGTCATTATTTGGGAAGCTTTCATTTGATAACTTATTTGCAAGGGAAAAGTACATTAATCAATAATAACAGCAACAACAATAATAAAAATGGTTGGCCTTAAGTGGCACTTACTACTTGCCAGATACTACCCAACCACATCTCAATGCATTATTTCCTTTAGTCCTTGCAACAACCTTAAGAGGTAATTCCATTTTTATCACAATCTGAGACTGAGGGGGGCTGGAAAATGGCGTTCTGTCTCCATCAGCCCATCTCTGGTAGCAGTCACACTGAGTTTGTGGTCTAATGCCCAAGTCCTTGCATTTGATCAGCGCACTATACTGCCAGTCCGTGCTGACACTAGATATAGGAAGGGTATAGGGTGGTGATTCAATTGGAGGATGAGCAAGGGATCTCTTCCTGAAGCAGATTTTGCATAGTAAACACACTGTTTTTACATATTGTATATTAAGCTTGAGGGCGACTGGAGTGGGGTTGGAGCAAGTAAGTGAAGGCTGTGGGGCTAAGCCCTCCCAAAGCACCACTTGGTTCTACAATTGCTGCCACTCCAGAGTCACAAAGGAGAAATCTGTATTCCCAGCTACTTGTAAATGAAATTAACTTCCGAATTCCACCTGTTCTAGAAAAAAAGGTTAGTAAGAATCCAAAATATTTCTTTACTATTTTAAAGGCATGATTGTAACCACTAAGAGAAATGCACTTAGAAATTTTCAGATGTTCAACATAAACACTGGATCTCCAAGGGTCATATTCCAATGACCACAAGAAAGCTCATATAAGAACAGAAGGGTCACAGGCCCAGCTCCATCTTCTTAAACAACTAATGCCAGCCAGCGTCATATTCCTCAGCAATTAGTGGTGGAACAAAGACCAGACTACATCTTATTTTCCAAAACTTAAATTGTTTTAGTGCATGTGCATAATTATCAAGTGGCTTCATTAAATTATTTTAAGATAATACTGACATAGCTGTTTTTACTCATGAATCTCAATTATGACAATATTCACCTGTGGAGGTGAACTGTTCCATTATTGTTTATATCCTTGCTTTAGCTCATCCCTTTAGTTCTCTCTTATTTCTTCAACTAATTGTTACAACTGCCTTGAAGAAGAACAATTACTTTCTACATAAATGTTTTGTTAGAATAATTGCCAGGCTCAACTGGGGGTTCTGACTCTTTATGCTTAACTGACTTTCTAGAATAAAGCAGAATCCATTATGTCTTGTCATCCTGTTAATAGCCCCACCTTAATTCCAATTTGGGTATGTCTTAAATTTTCATTAATAATCTCTTGATTTTGCCTTCGTAGTTAATGGCCCCTTACTGTGATTCTTCTGAGTTTCATCCAAAGACAGTGATCTGCTCGTGCCCTTCTCAGCTAATTTCCCAGACATCATGAGATTTCCAGGATTTTAGTCAGAGTGCACCAGGTCATCCACAATTGTGATTTTTATACCTCAGACACTGAGATGTAAAATAACTTGAGTTTTAGAGCTGTCAGAAACAAGAACATATTGAATAGGTTTAAGCCAAAAATATTTCAACTCCAATTTGATTTACTTGATATTTTGGCTAGAAGTACAGAAATGCCATAAATAGTGGATGGTGATTTATAGCATAACTACAAAAAGAGTGCTATAATTTAGAACCACAGGATAGAGCATAGGATGAACCCTTACTATTGTAGTGTGGCTGATATCAAGAGCTGCTTCTCATTTAAAGCTGTTTGTTTTCCATGAAGATCACAGACCAAGGTCATTTAATGATGCAAATAGAATTCTACTTCTTTGATCATTCTTTCAAGGATGTTCAAACAGAATAAAGCATCTTATAGTCTACAGACTCAGAGAAAGGTTATCCTTACAAGCATCCCAAATTTAAGAGAACTTTCAAATAGGAAAATATTAGTATATATTTTGAGAGATAAATTTTGTATTTTAACAATGGGTGGGATTTTTCACACATTTTATTTCATGTAATTATGTCATTGTAAAACTCAGTAGGCTTTAAATGACCTATTTTGGGGGGGGGGTTGGGGTTTGTTTGTTTGTTTTTAATTCCTAACCAATTACTTTTGGTGCCCTTGGTTGTGTATTACATGAATAATTAAAATTAGTAAGACAAAGCATATTTTTTATCTTCCTGAAATGCCCATTTCCTGAAATTATAGACTCAAAATTTCACCTTTATGTTGCTTCACTTCTGTGTGGACTCATCCATATACCATAGGACCCGTGTCAGCTGGTACACGAGGCCGATTTGTAACAACTGTCATAGACACTCTAACTTTATTCCTTTTGCTCGTCTCTTCTATGTTCAGTCCAGTGTTTACCCAGATTCAGATTCTGTTATCTTTGTTTTTAATCTCTCACCTTAACCTCCTGATCTATGCCATTCTCATTTGATTTCCTACATTTGACTGTCACTGTTTCCTAAGACAGAATTTCCCTACATTCGTGTGTTCTGGCGCAGGCAGGGAATAGGTTGGAATGGGTTACAGGTGTGCCTGAGATACTGCGTTGCTTAGGCAGTAGGACCTCTTGATCCAGTTGCCTACAGCTTCAGGCAGCCTCATTTGTTTATTCCCTAACCTTTCTAAAAAGATGGCATCATTGCCACCTTGCTAAGAAATCTGAAGCATAAATGCCCTCTTATTTCCTATTTCTATATTTACAAACATGCCTGTATTTGCACTCATTCTTACCTCTTATCATTTTAGAGATAGAGAGGTCCCTCCTGTGGTCTTAAACTGATTCTTTCATCTCTGATTTAAAATTTAAACCTTCCAAGTACCAGAGACCATACTTTATAAATTATACCCTTTTTACACCTCTTCAATTTGTTCCTCCCTTTGGCTTCTTTCCCAACAAATAAACTTGCTCAGAACTCTTCCAACTTGCCAAAAAAAAACTTCTCAACTCTGTTTCCTCTCCAGTTTTATCTATTAATAATTCTTGGTGTTCTCTGCAAGTCTTTTTGAAAGAGAAATCAGTCTTCAACATATCATCTGCTTCATTATCCATTTGTCCCTCAATACATTCCAATCTGAGTTCTATCAACAGAACTCCACAGATGCTTAATAAGTTTTCTAATGACTTTATAACTGCCAAATCCAATAACCACATCGTAATAAAGGATTCCCACCTTCTTGAAACTTTCTGTGCATTCAGTTTTCATAGCAGCATTCTCTTGGTTCATTTGTTCATTTATTTAACAAATATTTATTAAACTGTATTCCAGGTGGTGTAATAGATGCTGTAGGTATGTACAATGGCAAGTGATATAGGCATGGTGCCTACCTTTGGAAAGCTTAGTCTCTGGATCTCTGGATCATCCACACTTTGGATTGTATCTTTCTAGTCTACCTACTTGCCTCTTCATCTTTCATATAATTCCTTAGCTTTGCTGGCCAGTAGGAGTCCATCCTCTGTCCTCTTTCTCATTCCAAGTGGTCTCCTGGACTAACTTGCTCTAATCTTCAACTTCTTCCATTCCCCATGTTCTAATCACTCAGATATTTCTGTAGTCCAGAGAGTCATCATGAACCTTAATTTCATTATCTAAATGCTGATTTCTTCTCCTAGGTTTGGTGTTTCAATGACTAGCACCACCAACTTATGCCGAACATCTGGGAGTTATCTTTGACTCTTCTTTTCCCCACACTTCCCACATTTAATCAGTCAAAAAGTTCTCCAGATTATATATCTCTAACATTAATAAAAACCATTTACTCTTTCCAGAGTTGTTTGTTCCTTCCTTTACCAGAAATATTGGAATTTAAAATGCTCTGGCATAAAAGTGAAATAAAATATTTTGACCCTCTTCAGCCTTTGAATTTTATTTCAAGACATTTTGTAATCTTTTGTCATGTTAGCAACATCAACTACCTGAGGGAATATCTCTTAAAGCATGCATAAACAATTCACAAGTAAATATGTTTTTTAGTAAATAAGAGTGTCATGAAGTAAATTTGAATCTACACATTTTTTTCAGCCTGAGATACATCTTCCATTTAATTTTTGTTCACCTGAAATATTCTGCCACTGTTTACTAGAAACCATTTAACAGTCTCTTTCCTCTAACCCAACCAGCTGTTGAAAATAGCATGTTTGATGAGGTGTTGGAAGTGTTTCAGCCAACTCTTGATTACCCTTGGTAACAGATCAGCATGAATGAAAGACATTCACAGATCATTTTAAACTGTGGTGTTAGCCAGCAGCTATAAATTCTTCCATTACTGAATCCCTTTATGACACCTGCTAATAAAGATCAGAAAGTATGTGTCCTTTTAGTTCTCTATGGTTATCTCTGATAGAAATAATAATAATGAGCTGATCATATATAAAAATGACTACTAACTTTTTTTCATTAGATTATAAAATATGAGTTGACTTTTTCAAAAAAAGAATGATTTGATCTGGTCCTGACAAATGTTTTCCAGAACAGTTACCAGGTTTAGGGTCGGCTGTAGAATCAGGGTAAGCAGTGGTAAGTGCCCTAATGTGACACGCTGTCCAGAGGGAGAGTGTTAGACAAACAGGATGAGGAACAATTAACAAGACTAAACTGGTTAATTAACTGAAAGATCATTCTCATCAGTACTTAATTTTTTTCCCCAAGCGACTTCTGAGGTTATTTTTCCTGATATTCTTATTTTCTTGTGTTTTTTTCCTCCTGAAAAAGGCAATTTCTTCTTAATCTAGCAAATCCAAATGAAAAGAAACCAAGTGAATAGAAATTGGCATTAAGAGCACAAAAACTTGACAGAGTGTATCAGACATGTTAATAGTCTAATGAATAGCATACCATGCGGTCTGGTGTTTCATGTTGTCACCTGAGTTCTGGTAGGGACAGTTTGATGGATCACTGCCACATACTGGTTCTCCACAGTGCTGAATTTACCACATATCAAATGGTTAGGATCAAGTCTCTTGGCAATTATGAAAAGAGAACTATAAATATGACTGAGAATAGTTTACAGTTACACATTGCATTAAAAATTGCACTGTTTAATAGGTGTGATAATATTGTAAGAGAAACTTGGAAATTTTAAGGAGTGATATTCCTAAGGGAAATCATTCAACCTGAAATAACGTGGGCTTGATTTTTCTTATTCAGCAATCTGAAAGATGTTATTAACACATTAAATTGGTGATTTTCCCACTACACATTTTTAACAAATACAGTTACTTTGATTCTTTTCTTTAGAAATTATAGAATCAATTGAAAAATATTAGGAGTTTGGAGAAGTAAAACTCTTAAATATTTAAAAATCCTATTTTAAAAGTTAAAACTATCTGTTTTAAGTAATAAGAATTCAGTAAGGTTTTGAACATATTGCACATTTTATTTTGAAACCTAGTTATATGAGAAATATTCTTCATCACACAAAGACCTATTTGAAAACATCAAGGTTTTATTTTTTGAATGCAGTATTCTTGTTTCTAATGATATTTTGAAGTTTCATATACTTCTATATTATTTCTACAAGACAAACTTATTTTGTATATTAATCTATTTTAAAATTAGCTATACACTGAGGTTTTGGAACACCTAAGTAAAAGGAGTTCTCTCTGGGGGAATGGATGGATGGGTAAGTGAAAAAGATATTATGCTGGTAAAGCAATGCTGAGTTCTGGACCTTTATTTTATATTTATAAAACAAAATATAAAAAGGAGAAGGGAGCACTTCCTAACTCATTTGATAAGTCAAGAATTACTTGATATCAAAACTGACAAAGACATTATAAGGAAAGAAATCTCCAGACTGAAATTCCTATGAACATAGACAAAAATCTTTTTGAAAATTGAATTCAACAATATATAATAAAAGCATCATATATCCTAACCAACTGAGCATTAGCCTGGGAATACAAGTTGGTTTAACTTTCAAAAGATAATCAATGTAAATTACCATACTATAGAATAAAGGAGAAAAGACGTATGATCATCTCAGTAGATGTAGAAAAAGAGTTTGGCAAATTTCAGCACTCATCATTATAACAGATGTCTATAAGAACACTACAAAACACACACACAAAAACACTACAACAGTATCATAGTTAATCATAATTTTTTCATAAATCATAAAGCATTTCATAATCATAAAACATCAAAATACTTTCTCTCTGAGATAGCAAACAAGGTAAGGATAGCTGATCTTACCACTTTTATTCAGCATTGTACTGGAGATCCTGTTAGTGCAATATGGCAACAAAAAGAAAAAAAAGACACAGTTTGGAAAGTAAGATATAAAAGTATCTTTATTTGAAAACAATATGATTGTGTATATGGAAAATACTGAGTAGTCTACAGTAAAGCTACTGGAACTAATAAGTGAGTTTAGCAAGGTTGAAGAAATCAAGGTCAATATACAAAAGAAATCAACTGTGTTTCTTTATATAGCAATGACAATTAGAAATTAAAAATTTCAAACAATGTTACTTCCTATAGTATCAAAAGCAGGAAATATTCAGGGATAAATTTAACAAAATATATCTCATCCTTTTATCCTGAAAAGGTACAAAACATTTCTGAAAGAAATTAAACAAGTCCTAAATAAATGAAAATATATACTATGTCCTTGAATTAGAAGACAATATTGTTGTTATGTTAATTACAATGTGGTATATAGATTCAATGTAATCCCAGTCACTTAGATTTTAAAATCCATGATTAGCAGCTATTTTCCTGAAAGTGTTATCTATTACATATTTAACATCTTTCTATTCATAAGTAATTGTTAAATCCAAACTTTTTATATATATAAAAGGCAGATAAGTTGTTGAACCAAAAATTAGTCACGTGTTTCCTTCCAATAAAATTGTGTAAGTAATCAATCATCAATGCAGTTTATTGATTATACAGATATGGGAGCAGAATTATAGCTAGTATACTATAACAATTAAACATAAAATTCTGGGCTTTAGTCCTGCCTTGCAACTGTATGATCTTTGGAAATTATTTAGTGTATTTAAGTTTCCATTTTCTTATCTGTAAAATCACAATAATAATTCTTTTGTCATCATGTTTTGCCAAGATTTAATGAGATAATATGAAAAGTATTTAAAGTAATGTCTGACACTTAGTAAGCACTAAAAACTATTATTGTTGAAATAATAGTAACTTGTTATTAATAGTAACTTATAATTAATGATGTAAAAGTACATCATATAGAATATAGGAAGTACCCTATTTTAAATTCAATTCATTTATATAAACTACAGTATGATAGGCTAGTTAAGGTGCATAAAAACTTTTCCACATGAATTTTGTAAGAAATATTCATTCCAGTCCTATACAAGAATGTTGCCTGAAGTATATCAGAAATATAACATACAGTATGTCATAAAACATAGCTTCTTTAACTATAAATCTTCATAAGTATTTAGGTTTGTAAAAAAGTAAAAAAATAATTATACTACAAGGCCTGTAAAATAGATATAAATAGATAGTAAATATTCATTTGATATTACAATACATCCCAGTTCCTCCAAAATTAAACATGTAAATTATACATACTACAATAGTACAACATACAAGGACTAATATGCTAGCCGTAATAATCATTTAATACTGAATTTCCTTTTATTTCTTAGATTTAATGAGTGGGCTTATTTATTCATTTTTCTTTTTCGCTTTGCTTTACTTTAATTTGCTTTGTCTTTAAGGTGTGGAGAGTTTAAATAAATGACTAGAGAAGAATGCCCAATATTCAACAGATACCCTAATCTCCAGTTACAGTTCCGGTAAACCCAACAGTTCTGGAGGGACTAGAATAAGGTAATAGAGATCCTAAGAGGTAGTGACTCAGGGAATTGGAATGGCCAGGGTGCTGGGGAAGTATTTCTGGAAATAGGCTGGCCAGGAGCCCTGTCCCTGGGGAATGTCTATATACTATGCAAATAATCGTTGTGCCAAGCCTTGTAGAAGGGGTATGGGATTGCAGTAGTTGGAGGTCCAAATATTTGAAAGATTGGGCTCATCAAAGCAAGGTGGAATCTACAGTGAAGAATGTGGGGGTGTAGGCCATGGGTGGGAGAAGTAGAAGTTCATAGAAAGGTGACCAAAACTGAAGTATCAGTGCTGTGAGCTAAATCGAAGAAGTGCTTCAATCAAGAGGACTTGTGTGAGAGCCAACACAGGGGCAATGGGCCCCAGGTCAATTGGAAACAAGGAAGCCTTGGGGAGTACGTTAGTCTTCCATGCTGCATAACAAATTACCACAAACTTAGGGGCTTAAAAGAACACATATTTATTATCTCACAGTTTCCATGGGTCACATCTAACTTAGCCAAATTCTCTGCTCAAGGACTCACAAGGCTGCAATCAAAGCCTTGACTGGCTGCATTCTTAGCTAGAACCTTGACAAGGGAAGAATCCACTTCCACACTCATCCAAATTGTTGGCAGAATTAATTTTTTTGTGGCTGTGAGACTAAGGGCCCTGGCTTCTTACTGGCTGTCAGCTGGAGAATACCCTCCAGACCTAGAGGTCCCCCTCAAGGCCCTGCATGTGGCCCTCTCCACAGCAGTTTACAACAAGGCTGTTTGCTTCTTCAAGGCCAGCAAGAGAATCCCTCACATTCTAAATCTGCCAAGAAGAGTTTTCTATAGCTAATGTAATCATAGAAATACCATCATCATAGAAATACCTTTACCATATAATTTAACCTAATCAAAGGCATAGCGTCCATCACTTTTTCCATATTTTATTGGTTAGAAGCAAGTTACAGGTTCTTCCTGAACTGAAGGGCATGGGAGCCACACTCAGGCGGTAGAGATCATGGGACCCATCTTAGAATTCCTCCTACCCCAGGGAGCAGTGCAGTAATCTTCCTAGATGTACCAAGCTCCACGTCCTAATACGTGACTTAATATTCTGGGCCCAAATAAATGGGATATTATAAAGGATAGATATTTCCAGACTCAGTTGGGATTGGCACAGGGTCTAGGGAAGAATAGTTTCTGCAAGAAGGGTCATCTCTGAACACAGCTGAGAGAAACTGAGAAAGCTGAGGCAAGGAGAAATGTCAGGAAATGGAGAGACTATGGGGAAGGGTTACCACTATTTCCTCAGTGGATGTCAGTCTTGTAGTACCTTGGTATCAGATCAAATTATGGCCAAGAAAAAGGGTTTTTAAATCCCTCACTCTTCACTGCCACAACATTTGACACTTTGCTGACAGCTGTTACAGCACTTCACCTTTCATTGGAAATCTATAAAAACAATTACCATGTCATTAGCATTTACTTAAAATATAGGAATTCAAAATATTTCTCAAAGTAGCTCAGGTAGACACAGACCATAGACTATCCAGGCATGTTCCAGTGTCTTGTCTTTCTGTATTTTGATTTTTCGAAAATATTTGATGAATTGCAAACATTATACCTTTGTTAGACAACATCATGTGAATAGAATGATGTAGTGGAAGGGTAAGAAGTTGGAATACTGGATAATATAATATGTGTTGAGTGGGGTTAAATATGACTTTGGATTACAGAAAATCCTTTCTCTTACTCTTAAATCCAGAGCTCCTCTTGTCTTACAGCTCAGCTGTCCTTAGGCATGACTTTTTGTCCTAAGGACATCTAAAGTTTCTAGGTCAGTTTTTATGGCTGCTGAGCTCCAGCCATCATTGAATTCTAGAAAGAAATAAATAAGAAGGCAGTGGGAGTGGGGAATGAGCTAAAGGGTATCCTCCTAGACCCCTTTTAAAGAGCCTTCCTAGATGCTCCACCCATTAACTTCCATTTTCATCTCATTGACAACTTCTATGATGGTTAAGTTCATATGTCAACTTGGCCAGGTTTTGGCGTCCAGTTGTTTGGTCAGGCAAACACTGGCATGATTGTTACGCATGAGAACATTTTGTGTACTTAAATCATCAGTAAGTTGATTGCTTCTATGGGTAACTACATTTACAATCAATAGAGGAGGTTACCTTCAACAATAAAAGAAGTTTCCTCCAATAAGTTGAAGGCTTTAAAAGAAGAAGTGATGATTTTAACAGTCAAAAGAATTTCCATCTCTACTTCTGCCAACCAGCTTTTCCTATGGAAATTCACCAGAAACCTTCATCAGAGTTCCTAGTTTGCAGCCTGCCTTGCAGAATTTGGATTTGTGAATCCCCACAGTTGCATGAGACAATTTTAATAAAAATCTCATAATATTTATAGATATCTTCTGTCAGTTCTGTTTCCTTAGAAAGCCCAGACTAATGCACCTGGTAAGAAGGGAGGCAGGAATATGTAGTCTTTACAGTATGTTCATGAAGATAATTGGTGTTATCTTAATAGAAAGAAGGAGAAAAACAGTGTTGGTTATGCAAGTAGAAATCTCTGCCACATGCTACAAACTCTGGTGGAGCCTATTGGAAAAAGAATTAGCCACCTGTCCATCTCCCTAGTTATCCATTCATCTATCCATCCATCCATCCATCCATCCATCCATCCATCCATCCATCCATCCATCCATCTATCCATCCATCTATCCATCCACTTACCTCTCCTTTTACAATTCTAGACTCTAATGTTGAGTTATAATGAAAAGACAAGATTCAGACATCTAGGGTCACCTGCTTTGTCAGCATTATCAATAAGGGCTATTTTTAAATTATCTTTTATATTGAGACGGATCATTAAGATTTAAATAATGATATGTCCCCTACATCCATTTAGCTTTCTATTTATTCCGTTAGGCAACAGTTATAAATGATGGATTTCTCTTTGGAGATAACATATTGCCTTTGTTAGGCACTTCTTAACACTTTATTTTCAGCATATTTTACAGTTATATATTGGTTTCTCCACCAGTAAGTAGTTGGTGTCTCCATAGTGGAGGGTTTTGATAGGAGCTCAGATCTGACATCTACCCCTGTGTTTACTTCCCAGGTTCTGCTCTCTCACAACAGAGTTTTAATGATAAATTCTTCAAATGGAAATTGCTGATGCTTTAAAATATTGAAAGGCAATTTTTTATAGCAGATGCTTTGACAAAGATTAACAACCTAGTGACATGTACAGTTAGCCATGGTATTAGGAATAAAACATTTAAGCTGCCCAAATTATTAAACAGGAAAAGTTAAATGTGTACACTGTATGAAGACAACATGTTGTGTCTATCAATTTCCTTCCAAATAATATTCACAAGTAACTCTATTTTATCATTCTTTTGAGATAATTTCCTGAGGATTCTTTCTGTGGTCAGTTTTAATTTAAAATTCCAAACCAGGGGCAGCTTTTTTGTAGTATTTTAAACCAACAAAATATTTTGCCTTTGTACTGTTGTAGGTTCTTTTCAACTACTCAGTGAGATTGATAAGTCATTCATTTAAAATAATGAAAATGTTAGTGTCAATTTAGTGTCTTTTAAGATCTGTGTGTTTGTAGTCAGATCAATACTGATACCACAATGTGCTTCAGGTATACTCAATCAGTTAGCTATGGACTGATCTAAATCTCCTTTTGTCCCTGATATGTTTTTATTTTAGCTATAAGGATATCATCAAATATTTAGCTGAAATCAAGATATACCACATCTAGAACCTTCCCTGTTATATAGTTGAGCTTTTTGTCACAAAGGAATTGAGGTTAATTTGCCATAACTAGTTGGCTATAAACTCATGCTTGCTCCTGGTTGATTTCTTTTCATATAATCACAAACTATCTGCATAACAAACTTCAATCAGATTTCAACCTTTACATCCACATAGATGCTAAGCCTTTTTCTAAGGCTTCTAATCTCCTTCAGGTTTATTATGTCAATTGGGCACCTCTACTTGGATGCTGTTCCTTCATTTCAAACATAATACATGCAAAAATGGAACCCATGTCTGTACCACATCTACCTTCTGCCTAATAACCTACAATTTTACAATATCACCTCTTCTAGATAATGACACAATTACCCTCTCCCCCATTCAAATACTTGAAATATTCTCTTTGTCCCCTACTTCCATTCAGCTTTCTATTATCTGTTATATGTGTCTCTTTTTTTCTTATCCCATGGTTATTATGTCACTGCAGGTGCTTCTTGCCTCTTGCCTGGACTATCAGAGTAGACTTTTAACTGATCTCCCTGCCTATAGTCCTTTTTTCCTCTAATCTATTTTACACATACCTGCCAGATTTATTTGCCTGAAGCACAGCTGATGTCAGCCACTACTTTGAAACCTCCATGGTTCCCTACTAGCTAATGAATAAAAATCTAGATTCATTAGCCTGGTATTTGAGCATCAGTCTGGACAAAGAAAAGTGTTTTCTCCTTCCTGTGAATGATCTGGGAACTTATCTTCACCTCCATTATGGCACAATTCCGTCCTCAAAAGTACAGCTCTATTGGAGTGTCAGCTTTTGGAGGGAGATACCTCCCCATATTAACCTTTGCAGTTCCCACAGTATATGCCATCATGGAATATATGATTCATCCTTTGTCTTGGAAAACACTGTTCTTAATGGTCTGTCTGACCGGGTTGTCTGCCTTCCTTTCATAATTCTGTTGTTTCTGCGTCTCTTTACATTGTTAGCCTCATGGAGTGCTCTGCATTATGTTGCTGCCTTCAGGTATGGGCTATTCCTATAGGTACATCACTTTCAGCATATTTTACACTACTGCTCCTCCTCTTCTCTCTTCTTTATTTCTTTCTCTCTCTCTCTTTTTTTTACTCAATTGTGTTCAGTTCTGAGTACTTTCTCACAAAGCCTTAATAATATCTAAGAGATCATATTTACTGCTCTGTGTCAGAACTTATGCTCTGACTTACAGGCAATTAAGGCACTAAATACAAGCCTTGACTTCCCTTCCCATTAATAACCCCATGAAACTTATTGGACTCTCCTGCCAGTAAGGAATGTTCTTTTTTCTGCATCACATCTACCATTCTCTTTTGTATCTGATTTTATCTGGGTTTACAACACTTTCATTCAGTGGACAAGTCTGTGAAATACTTTTTTTCTTCATCTCCTTGAAATTGTGCTCTGTCCCTTGCCAGGACCCAAACATTCCTAAATTATAAGTCACGATCAAGAAAAAAAAAATTCTAGTCCTTTTTTTTTTTTTTCAGCCAGCTATTCATGTGTACATGCTCTTTTCTTCTTTCAAAGGCAAGAGCTTTAATTGGGAAAAGGAGAGAAAAGACTCCTTAATCCTTATATATCCCAGGGTTTCACAAGTCTGCTTGGAGATAGTTGTGTTTTTTTGTTTTATTTTGTTTTAATTATTTAATTATCCTGGGTCAATCATCAGAAGTGGTGATGAATGCATTCTCTTTCCTGTACTTGGGATACTTCTCTCAGGTAGGAAACATACCACCTATTAAAATGAAAGTCTGTCAGTGGACCCTCAGAAGGGAAGTACCAGAGCTGGCACATGACCTTCCTCTTGCAAGGGTCTCTGTAGCCTCCCTTATGTCATTGCTACTGCTTCTACTCCAGAAAGACTGGTTTGACCCTCTATTACAAGAAGCTGATTTCTGTCCAAGAGTTCCAGGGGTTCAGATGTTCTTTTCTTTTCCTTTACTGTCAGTTTCTACTCCACATCAAACTCATGACACTGATTTGGTTTGCTCCACATCCACACATCGTCTTCCCTTCTAAAAAGCCATCATGGGAAATTCTCCATACTTTCTAATAAGCCAGAGGAAAAGAGGCTTTCTCTAAGCCCTTTCACTCATTTTTTCAACAGGCATTTACTGAGCCTGTATATATGCCAGGCGGTCTTCTAGGCACTAGGGACCAGCAGTGACCAAAACAAAATATTTGCTCTCAGAGATTTTACAGCTTCTGAATGGATGGATATAGATGTGAAACAAGTGAATAAGTATATAATATGCAATATATAATTGGTGGTAAGTGTTATGAAGAAAAGTAGCACAGGGTAAGGAGAACAAAGAATGACCAGAAGGTGCTATTTTAAATATGGAGGTGATGGGGGAAAGCTTTTCTGAGAGGGTGACATTTGAAACCAATTAAGGGACTAATGAAAATTCTGGTAAAAGATAATGATATCTCAGACTAGAGTGGTTGGGATAGACACAATTTTCTTCAATCACATTCTCAGATAGCCCGGGGATCACTTTGCTTTAGAGCACATAAACCCCTGCCTTTAAGAAGTAGACTCATTCAGTTCAAATCCTATAGTTCATGTAAGGTATCTTTTGTTTTCATTTTTCCTTGTTTCATATGGAACTTCAGTTCCTTTTTATATGACCTATATTTTCTCAGAGAAATGGTTGCTTTCACACACTTACCCAGTTGATCTCAAACCTGAGTCTCCCAGGTAGGGATCTTTTAAAATGGAGATTCAAATAAGCACCCTGGAGATTCTTATGCAAACACTACTTTTAGCCCTGTTTTCTCTTAAGTCCAAAACTGCTTTTAATAACAAAAGCAATAAAAATGACTAACATTTATGAAACAGCTTCTACCTTACTTCTGATCACAACTCTAAAAGAACGTATTATTAATAATCAGTTAAAATTTTTGTCTGAATTCACTCAGCTAATAACAGCAGATCTAGAATTCAAATGTGCTCTGTCCTACTTCTTAAGCTGTGCTGGGTTCTCTGCACCATAATGCTAAACTGTTGAAGGTTATTAGCAACTAACAAAATGACTGCTAATGTTCTTCTAGTTAGCAGTCACACTGGCACTTACAATAGCTAATAGAATGTCCTGCCTTTCATAGGAATAAGTAATGTTTTGATCTCTTGCTTCTAGCCGTTTTCACACTGTTTCAAACTGCTCTGAGGTCTAACTCCTCCTAGAAAGAGCTATTGACACCTCCAGCAACGATCTATACCCTAAAAATAAAATAACAAATCTCAAATAACTGGTAAGATTTTATGTTAATTTTCTTTAAAGACTATTTTCAGCTTGAAAATCAAGTGCAAAAGTTCCATATAACAATTTATAGAGGTGACTCTTGAGATACTATATTTAGCAGATCCCACTTCTGATAACACAGGTTATCTTTTTTTAAAAAACTGCAAGAGCAACATAAACAATAACATTAAAGAAAATTTGGATATCTCATCAATATGGCAGGCTGAGCTAATTTGAAATTCTCTCCTATAAATACTTAGAAATTCTGAATAAAACATAACGTTGAACTTGAGGGGAAAAAGTATGTGTGGGAGAACCAAAAGCAGATCTAAGGTCAAGAGGTGAGCACAAACTCTGAAGATGCCACAGCTTGGGAAATTATCAGACTAAGTACAGGCTCCAGCCTGTAGGAGATGTGGTACTGTGTAAGCTGGAGGTGAGTGGGAAGCCGAGAAGCTGGGACTGAAACCTCTGTGTAAAGCCTGGACTCTACAACTGGCAGGCTTACCAGAAAAACTCCACCCAGTGTCCAAGAAACAGCTATTTTATTTTGTCCTGTTACTCTGAATGACAACAACAAAAAGGACTCCGATGAGAAAAAGAAGCCCTAAGCCCATACTACAGAGAGTATATAGTCTGAATGCATCCTGCATGCATGGTGCAGGAAATTCTAAACTGAGAAGTTTGAATACCAACTGGTTCTAGACTAGAGAAACTCCTGAGGTACCTGGCAAAAATACATGCAGATCCAATATGATGGAGTACTTTCATGACTTCTGTCTCTTGAGATGTGCCCAGATAAAACAATTCTCTGAATATCAGCTCAAAATAAAAAATTCAAACACTATAATGGAAATATCCATCATGAGGGTGGGTCAAAACTGACAGGACAATTAGCATGCAAAGAAGCCTGAGATTAGAATGATCCCAAAGAGACTAATGAAAAAGTATGTTTAAAATGATTAAAAAGACAAAAGAAGATGTACAGTCCATAAGGAAAAACAGGCCACTATTTTTAAAAAGTAAGTAAGTAGATGAATTTGAAAAAGGGACAAAATCAAACTTTTAGAAATGAGATATACAGTCGTTTGAAATTGAAACTCAGATTAGACAGAGCTAAAAAAAAAAAAAAAAGAATCAGTAAACTAGGAAATAGAATACAGAGAAAGGAAGAGTTAGAAAATATCAACGAAAGGTTAAAAATTTTGGAAAACAGAATGAAAGAAATAAATGGAAAATGGAGGGGAAAAAACAGCCTATGTACCTTACCACCTTAACCCTGCCTGTTTACCTTTATTCTTATAGCCATTTAAAATGTTTGTAAATTTAAAACATATTCACTGTTAAAATATCAGACAATACAGTAAAACCATAGTTCCAGACTTTACCTGCATACATCAGAATCACTTGGGAGGCATGTTAAATATCAGAATGCTGGACCCCATCCCTAGACTTTCTGATCCGTAGGTATGGGGTGGGGCTCATAAATTTGCATTTCAAATAAGTTCCCAGGTGATGGTGCCTGCTCTTTGGATGGCCACAGGTTGAGAACCACTGCCTTAAAGTATAAAGAAAATGGAAAAGACCTGTACCCCCACCTCCTAAGCATAATGACTATTAATATTTTGGTGAGCATCTTTTCATGTTTTTTCTGTAGATAGATAGATACAGAGGAAGGGAGGATGAGATGGTATTCTTTTTTTTTTAAAGGTTTATTTATTTGTTTACTTTTTTCTTTTTATCCATTTTAACCCCTACCCCCCCACCCCACCCCCGTTTTTGCTGTTTTGTGTCCGTTTGCTGGGCAATTCTCTGTGTCTGTTTCCTGCCCTCTCTTCTTATCCTTCTCCTGTCTTCACCAGGATTCGATCCTGGGAACCTCTGGTGTGGCAGAGGGGCGTTCTGCCACCTGTGCCACCTTAGTTCCTGTTTTCTCAGTACCTCTTATCTTGGCTCTCCCTTGTATCACTCTCCTGTTACATCATCATCTTGCTGCATGGTTCGGGGGGGGCCTGGCATGCCCAAGTGCGGGGCCTGGCAGCACACCCGTACACAAAACCTAGCGGCCCGGTGCCTTCTATATTTTTTCTTTTTTTTTTATTTTACCGGGAGGTCCCAGGGATCGAACCCAGGTCCCTCCATATGGGAGACCAATGCCCAACCATTTGAGCCACATCTGCCCCGAGTTGGTATTCTTCACACAATTTTGTTACATTTAATATATTGTGGACATTTTAATTGAACGTATTGTTATTTATCATCATTTTTAATGGCTAAGTAGAATTTCACTATTAGGATAATCATAATTTATATAAACTAATAATGGACATTTATATACCATAATACGTTTTTGCAAACTTGTCCTATTATTTACTTATAACCTGTGTTTCTTTGGTAGTCTTAAAATTATTTGCCAAACTTACTTTTTAGTGTGCCTTTTGTAATGGAAGCTTAATTTGGAAAATACTAAAGGTATTTAATCCATTTTTCATCTTGATTAATTTTTTTACTAAGGACAAAAATAAAGAGAAATTGTAAATTGGTCAGTATTAGGTTTTCTTCAACAGTATTTGAATTGCAGACATCTCTTTTCCTCAATAACAGTTGGTTTTTAAGATTAGGTGTCTTTTTGTAATCTTACTATTTTCTATTTGTTTTTGAGAGAATACACCTCTACATGTCCAAAGTGGTAATGGGTAATTTTCTATTATTGCTACATAACAAGCTACATCAAAACATATTGGTATAAAACAACCATTTTACTTTGCTCATGTTTTTTGAGTCAAAAATTTGGGAAGGGCTAAGCTAGTTGGTTTTTGTCTGATCTCTTTGACATCATTTGGAGTGACTATGGCTGAAGGATCCACTTTCAACATGGCTTCTTCACTCAGATGTTTGGCACCTTGGTGTTCTTTGGGCACTTCCTCTCTTTCCTTTCATGTGGCATTTTGTTCTCCAGGCCCTCTCAGTGCAGCTTCAGCTCCTCATAACATGGTCATCTCAGGGAGTCACACTCTTTATATGAGAGCTGGTGTCCAAGAGACAAGAAGCAATAGCTGCCAAGCCAGTTAAGGGTTATGCCTAGAATGGTCAAAGTAGTCATTTAATACTAAACCATGCAAATTTAATGGTTCTATCCTAAACTGATCTTGTCTAAGGGAATGCCATTATTTATGATATTCTATTATTTATTGAATGGCTACTATGGATAAAACATTATATTAAGTCCTTTAAAGAATGAAAAGATGAATTAGATATGGATCTGCCTCCAAGGACCTTATAGTTGTCTAGAGAAGATAGGGCATAAAAACAAATAACTATAAATAAGGTAATAAAAGAGAGACATAGATAGAATTGGGGATGGGAAAACAGTCACTAAAAAGAAGGTTTATGGAAAATGTAACTGGATCGTGAGGGATAGGTAGGAATAAGGATATGTAGGTGGTGATGAAGAATTCTTAGAGAAACAGCAAGAGTAAAAGCATACACACAGGGCAGCAAAGCAATAATTGTGACCATTTTTTTTTTGGTTGTAGTTTAGGGCAGCAGTTCTCAAGCTTTGGTGGGCACTGAAGCCAGCCTAGGGAATTTGTATATGGCTTGTATAGAGTACAAGGTAAAGGAACACTGAGAGGGAAGAATGAAAAAGTAAGTGATCATAATATTGTGATGGTTCTTGAATCCAAGGCTGTGCATCTTTAATTTATCTTAGTATAAAGTGAAAAACATTGAAACATTTTTGCATAGAAATTACATGATTGAAGCCAAGCTTTAGAAAATTAATGTGTTACCAGTGTGTATAGCGCTTGGAACAAAACAAGATTGGAACTTGGGAGTTTGATGTTGAGGTTACTGAGCTCATCTAAGAAAGAGAAAATTGGAACCTGTCCCTGGAT
Source organism: Tolypeutes matacus (assembly GCA_026826555.1). Classification (NCBI taxonomy): domain Eukaryota; kingdom Metazoa; phylum Chordata; class Mammalia; order Cingulata; family Chlamyphoridae; genus Tolypeutes; species Tolypeutes matacus. The sequence goes on from JAKSZT010053770.1 coordinate 19,609,413, forward strand.
GATGGCAGTGAGAATGGAAAGATGCAGAGGGAGTCAAACAAGAAAGAATCTGACAACTAATTAGATATGAGGGTGATGAACCAAAGACAGAAGTCTAATTATGACTCTAAGGTTGTAGTTAAAGCTGTGAGATAGAAGATCCCCAAATCTAGACGTCAGGGTAAGACACTCATTTGGGGAAACTAATGATGAACTGGTGTGTTGCCTATATCATGTACAGATAATGAGGAGGACACCCCATTGGGGATGTCCAGCAGGCCACTCAGAATCAGGTCTGGAGTTCAGAGGAAAGGATAAGTCTGGAAATAGGGATTTGAGGATTATTGACAGAGTATTGGGAGTTGAAGACATGGCAGTTGAAGAGTTCAGCAAGACAAAGTATGTAAAACAGGGAGAAAAATAGAGAAGACATAGCTTTAGGTAATATCTACATTCAGGAAAACATGGGGACTAACACAAGCTGGCAAAACTTTATGGTGCGTTCAGAGAACTAGAAAGAGAAGTAGGGTAGTCTCCAGAGAGGACCTTCTAGCAGACAGTCATTAGCAAGGTTGAATGCAGGAATATGGAGAATGTAGACAGGCCACTGGAGGTATTAGTGCTCTTATAGAAAGCAAATCTGTTGAATAGTGAGAACAGTAACCAGCAGGCCTTGCTGGTGGTAAGGAACTGGTATCATTTATAATACAGTGTTATTTTGCCAAGAAAATTCACACTTACAATGAACCTTTTAGTATGTATTAAAGAGCTGGGTGAAAATCAAGAAAATATTGCTCATTTAACTAAAAGCAATTTCTCTGTGATCTGTCAAACACACAATTTAAAGCAACAGTGGAGGGGAAGCAGCTGTGGCTCAATCAGTAGGGCTCCCTTTTACCATATGGGGGGCCCCGGGTTCGGTTCCCGGGGCCTCCTGGTGAAGGCAAGCCTGCCCGCACAGCGTGGTTGGCTGACCCAGCGAGCACAAGCAGCAAGGTGGGGGATAAATGAATAAATAAATAAAATCTTTAAAAAAAATAATAAAAATAAAAATAAATAAAAAAATAAAGCAGCAGTGGAGCCCTCCATTCTTCTTTTGTTCATTACTACTGACCTCTGAGATGCTGAGACAGAATAATGACAATGAAAAGTAACTATATTATTTTAATTTACTACAGAGAGGATGCTCTTTTTTTGACTGATGGATTAGTTTAGCTTGAGTTTGAGTTAGGATTTCTTTAAAGTAATAAAACAGTTGTATTTTCAGCTTTAACAAAACACAGGAAGACAATTGGAAAAAAAATTGAAGGAAAAGGAAAGCTAATTGGAACTACAATTTCAAATGTTAACACTGGATACAGTGGGCTACATATGGCCAGGAATTTTCATCAAAAGTCTTCATCCAAAGGCGGGGCAGGTTCTACTCCTGGCGCTCCTTGGGTACCTTATTCAACCCCACTTTGGTAGGGGAACTGATGGATGACAGTTCCTTAACAGTGCGGGGAGGAGCAGAGCATGTACAAGACAAGAGAATCATTTCCTGGTTTTCAGTATGGTGAATCCCCCCATCATCAGCCCAAACCTCTCTTCCTCTCCACAAGGCAGTAAGTGGCACCAAGCCATGGAGCCACAAGGGCTAAACCCACCTCACTCTTCAGACTGAAGCCCTGACAATTTAACATTAGGCATGTGTTGATAAAGCTTCAAGAGTTTTGACAGGGGGGAGCAATGTGGCTCAAGTAGTTGAATGCCAGCTTCCCATATACAAGGTTTTGGGCTCATTCCCTGGCCCTGGTACCATTAAAAAAAAAAAAAAAAGAGTTGATAGTAAATTTCAGACTATTGCACTACCAAGATTAATATAAAGGTAACACACAACAGAATTGCTTTATAAAAAAGAAAAAGAATTTATGAATTAGAGCCCACATTCAATTATCTGAGTCAGTGGACTAAAGCCATGTATAATCCATATCAGTGAATAATCTCAAGATAATTTGTAGCTTTGCTCTGGAAAAAAAAATTAATTTGCCTCTGTAATCACATTTTCCTTACGTAGCTATTAAAATTGCCAACTGTTTTCCAGGTAGTGTAATACCAATATAAAGGAAAATGATATGATTTAGAATTACTCAATCTAATTGGGGTAACATCAGTTTGGAATATAAAAATTTCCTGTAAATTTCACACACAGATAGTCTATAGTTAGCGATGAGAGATTTCTTCTTGTTTATAGTAGTACTTTCAGTATTTATCTTCCTGCTATGTCATTTGTGACATGGATCACTCATCATCCTATAAATTTCAATTTAAAGCATCTGTTATTATCAACCTTCAAAAAATAACTGTGCAAATGTATAACCAAAAGGCTAACTGTTACTCTTAGCAATTTCAGTATATCAGAATACAGAGCTTTCTAGTTCCTAGCATTGTGTCAGCAAAATGTTTATTGACGGAATGTTGAATAACCCTCAACAGATTTCTCTGAATTAACTACTGTAATCAAAGTACAAAAACAAGATAACTATTGTTTTTAGGAACTCAAAATCCCCTAGCATTGTGCCAGCATAATGTTTATTGATTGAATGTTGAGTAACCCTCAACAGATTTCCTTGAATTAACTATTGTAATCGAAATACAAAAACAAGTTAACTATTATTTGTAGGAACTCAAAATTTTAAGAAAAAATTTTTACAGAGGTAATAGAAATTACAGAGGTAATTTTTACTGAGTTATCTCAGAGGTATCCTGAGATAACTCCTTTAACTTAATTCTCCCTAACACAGCAACAGTGAGATCTATATATTCAGGAATTTGCTAGCAATATTGGAACTGACATTAGACCACTATGCTTTTAACATGATCTCAGTATCACTATATTATTGGTCATTTAAACTATGCTTTTCTAAAATAACAGAATAACCTTAGGAAGGCACCTACATTCTTTACAAATAATAAAAGTAGCAAAAATCCATACAGTGGGCTTAATTTCTTTTCTTTTGCTTTAATGTGTTTAGTAGTTAACCTGATAAGTGAGTAGATGGATCATAATATTTTTAACTAAAAAATTTGTTGTTATTCTTCATAAATAGTATATATTATTAGCCATTTTAGTAGCATTTTTGTTTCACATAGGCAAAGTTTCCGACCAAAGTAGTATTAAAAGCCTGTGAAATTCATTTAAAATTCAGCTAAATATTTTAAAAAGCATTTCATTTACCCCTCTGAAAGAAAAGTGGATATAAAGTAACAAAACATTTAATTCCATTGGAGGAGATATTTTTATTAATTTGTTGATTGTATTACATTATATATTGGGCCCTTATGAGATGTGTATTTATACAAATGTATAGCCACATTACATGCACATATTTCTCAGAATTTTAAGAGATTTTAAAAGAATTAATGGCTGCAGTTTTAAAGATGATTGGCAACCATTTCCTCCTTTAAGTTTTGACTGCTCTACTCTGTTGTGCCTAATCTCTATGCCCATATTTTTACAAGCAGAGGAGTGAACTCGCACATGAATCTCACAAGTTCTGGTCTATGGGGGAATGTGTTAGTGCTCAAGTAGGTTTATTGACTCTTGTATATAGTTGATAGCTTTCTAGCATCACCCCTGAAATGCTATTTCCCCCCAAGTCTCTATCCTTCATGCCCTTCTTACTTTCTACTCTTTCCCTAGGTGAGCACTTGTATTCCCATGGGTGCAATTGGATTACTCCTGAATCTCTAAGTTCTACTTCACACTATTGCTTGAATGCTTGCACACAATTTCCAATTGCATGCAGGACATTTTCCCATGACATTCAATAGGAATCTCAGATTGAACCATTGAAAGCTGAACTAATTGCTTCTTCCCAAGTCTGTTCATCCTACTATGTCCTTCTGTTATTAATGGCATCACCATCTTTCTAGGCAGGTGAGAAACAACACTCATTTCTAATACCTCTGTTTTCTCAGCTCCGAAGTCCAATTAATTGTCAAGTTGTTTCTAATCTACATCCGTAAGGCCTCTAGTTTCATTTGTTTACTTAATCAATCAACAAATAGTTTTTGAGCCTTTTCCTACTTTCATGCTAGGTATTGGAATACAAAACAGTGCCCACTTCAAGAAGCTTACCCCTAGCAGGAGAGAAATAACTAACATACCGTCACATTACAGTATGATAATTATTATTTGTTATAAGTATATGCAGGCTGCTAAGACTAAAAGGACACAGGGAAGCCTTCTGGGAGGAAGTGATACCTAAGCTGTGTCTAGAAAGATGAAGAGGAATAATCTAGGTAAAGAAAAAGAGAAGAGGGCCCTCCAGGACACGGAAAGAACAGTATATATAAATGTACAGAGGTGCAAGAGAACAGGGCCTTTTCAAGGAGTTGTAGAGGTGATTCAGTGCACAAGGTAAGGAGTGCTGAGAAATGAAGCAGAAGCACATTTGTCAAGGGCCTTATATACCATGCTAAGCAATTTAGTTTTCATTCTCAAAGTATCTTTCCTTTCCTTGTCTCCCATCCAGGGTCATATCTATCTTCTACACCATTACAAAAAAATCTCCTTCCTGACTGTTCTCTTGATTGCCAATCTCTTAACTTTTCTTGTCTTTCCATACATTGTGGTAAGAAGTTGCTTCCCAAATTACAGTTTAGAATCTATCTCTCTTTCTAATCCTTTAATGTTTTCAATTACTCCCCTAATCCTTCAAAGGCTGGAATGCGTTTCCTGAAACCTCCACTTCTGCCAAACATATTCCACAGGCCAAGCTTGTGACAACTGTCTTCCCCTATGAGTTGTAAACTCCTTAAGGCCACAGTCTGCATCTCATACATCTCAGTAGATTTAGAGCCCCTTGTCCTGTGCTTTGCATATCTGTTGTGTTAGTAAAGGAGTGCACTTGGGAGTCTTTCCACATTTCTTTATTCTCCAGGGTCTTTAATGCACATTGACAACTTTCTCACTGCTGTAATAAGCACTGTCAGCAAGTGCTCCTTACAGCCCAGTGTCTTGTAACACACCCCACTGCTACAAATGAGTAACAGTTCCCAAACAGAGTGGTGTGGCCATGTACAAACCTCAATGTGCAGTGTTTTGTGGTGGTGGTTTTTTTTCTTCCTATAAAATGAGAGGCCTCCCTTTTCCCTAGGGAAAAAGTAGGCTTCGAAAGCATCGTTGCAGGGACCCTCACCAAACATTACCATTTCCATGGCTCTATACCTCATTTTACTGACAGGGCTTTGAACTAGGAGCCAGTGCTAGGTTTCCAGTTGAAGCTCTAAATCGATGACTTTGGGCAGCGTATCTGGGTTTCCTCATCTGTGAAATTGGGAATTAGACTTAGTTTCTAATATTCATATATGCACTATTCTTTTACCAGTTTTTTCACAGCAGGATATCAGTCAGTAATCTTGGTTGCAAACAACACAAAGCCCTCCTGACTGGTTGTTTCATCCTGCCTGGCGTAAGCAGAGAAAATGTCATTGGAAGGGTATTGGAGAGCTCACAATGGGAAGGCTGAAAATTAGGCTCGGGAATTTGGCAATTAACAACATAAGGCACATCCTACATCACATCACAGAAGCAGGGTGGTAAAGATGACTGTTGGTGCCACCGGACACTTCCTGACACTCATGTCTCTGCCCCTAAACTCTGGCTCTCCCTGTGTCTTTACATCACCCCCTCCACATTCTTAGTTCCAGATGTGGGTGTCCGACTGATAAGCCCAGTCAGGTACCTTCTTCCTAGTTGCTGAGAAGTAGGGGGTGAGAGAAGGTATTGCCTCTCACCAAGACTCAAACAGACGTGCAAATATGGTTAAGGCTGCTGGCACCCAAGGGTACCATGCCAACACCTGTCTTGATCTTGAAGATGTGCATCCTGCTTCACCATGTGCACCTTTGGAACTTGAAGCACCTGGTAGATATTTCTTCCAGAGAAGCCACAGTTTTTCTGGGTTTTAGGCTGCTCTTTCAATTACCTTTAAATTGTTTTATATACTTTTATTTGTTCCTTAGCAACACAATTCTCTGGATTTCGGTAAGATCCTGATAGAAATGTAAAAACTGCAGTTATAGCTCTGACCACTTGAGATGGTATTTCAGGGTAAATGGAAAGGCAGAATGAGTGGCTCACTGATTCTGACTCACCATTTGCTTACAGATATGTAGCAAGAATTTGGGATCAGGAATTATCTCCAGTTACAAACAGCATAGAGATCTTTTATGTCAAAAACATAGCTGAGAAATGTGATATTCAGAGAAGATAATTTAAAGGCCATCCTATCTATCTGTGCCTCCCTGTAATCTAAGTTCTTATCACTAGAATAAGTTAGAGCTCTAGGAGATTGCAGGCAAGACTCCATCCCCTTAGTCTCTTGCAGAACAATGGTTCACCAAATTGCCAGCTATTTGAATTTGGGTTCTACCTGTTGTGGATATTGTCCATTATGATACTCAGAGTTTCCTGTGTTAGACCCTATGTGAGATATTTTTTTGGTGGAAATTTAGCAAAAAAAGCTAGCCTCCTTTAAAATTTTTGAAGTTTTCTTCTCATACGAGAGCTGTTTAAGTTGGCATGTTCTCTTCTTCACTCTGGCTCTCAAATAGCTAATACAAGGTGTGGTGCTATTCACAGCAACTATCTTGACCTCTCTAGGAATTTTCCCTCAGCCCCATTTGTTTATTTTGTAAGGCTCCTCACTTCCATTTTGAAAGAAGAAAGGAGGGAGGGGAAGAAGGGAGAGATGGCTAGATGGATGCTGGATGCCATGTATCCACTTTAGCAGAGAAGTGTTTGTATCTGCCATGGCGGCAGGGCTGGCAGTGGATACTGGACACTGTGCCACCCCCAGTCCTCTCGTACAAAAACAATCTAGCCTGTCCCAGTGGCTGCCTACCCACTTGGTCTAAATATGGTTTAAGACAATGTCAACAACAGTAAAGACTTTAACACATCTCCCCTCATGTATTTATATGAACTATTTTATCTCGTACGTAAAAATAGCATGTGGGACATGAACTACTAGAGAGAACACAAGTAAACAATGAGATATCAATCAGTAATATTATTCACCCACTGTGGATGATACTACGAGTTGCTAACTATCCAAATTATATTCAAGTATTTCATCACCTGCTTAATCAAGCTGCAAAATAAGGAGTTAGACCACTTCAACTCCAGTGATTTGATTATGTGGTAAAGAGACTGGTGCATAAACATTAATCCTGGGAAATTAATTTATGAAAATTAGCTGAAGATACCCCTAGAGGCTTGTTTTGTATCTATTTTTGCATAAAATGTTGAACTAAATTACTTACTGAGGGTGTTGTGGGGGGACTAGAATGATTATGCATGATTCTGTAGTTATCTAGAGAGAATTGTGAAGAGGCCATGAAGTGACCCGAAAATGCATTCTGATTAAAGCTAAGTCTTGAACAAGAAAATTGCTTTGAAATGATTAAAGTTAATATTGTTGGTAATGAAGGAAAACACTTGTCCTAGAATGAGGCCTTTAAAAGAGAAAGCCTCATTTTGAGTTTTTGTAAAGCATATGGCCTTACTCTTCAAATGCAAAATATTGGATTGTATCAATGTCACTGTCACATTGTCTCAACTTTGAAATTGGGTGGAGGGCAAGGAAAGGGATTAGGAGAATGTTTTTAATAAAAATCTGGCAGGGGATGTCATAGGTGTAGGTCTGCCTCAGGAGAGTGAAGTCTCCGGCATCCTTTGGAGCCAGTTTAGATATATCAGCTCAGTGGAGCCTCCCCAAACTTGGCCACAGCCTCTGATCCCAAGGAACCTGGCTCATTTGTATGTATGGCATGCTGGGCTGTATTTCAATTCTTAGTTCAAACAGCTGTCTTTCCTACCACACCATGAGTTCCTGGAGAACAGAGATCACGTTTTATTACCTTCTATATATTTCTAGAATCTAGCAGGGTTTCCATCCCACCTAGGATTGAGATCATTACTCTGATTACATTTATTCTCTTCAGTAAATATCTGCTATTTAAAGACATTTATTTAAAGCAGGGGTTCTTAACCAGGGGTTCATGGACCCAAAATCAGGGAGTCCATGAGCTTGACTTGAAAAAAATCAATTTATTATCTTTATTTTCTCTGACCTATAACTGAAATTTAGCATTTCCTTCACTTATGAATCTATGCAATAAATATATTACAGTAGTATTCATTTCACCTGACTGGCAAAGGGGTCTGTGGAACAAAATAGTTAAGAATCCTTCATTTAAAGATATTAGTTATTTAAAGATATTTAAAGATGTCAACAGACTATCTGAAATTTTGGGGGGTAGTTGGATGTATTTCAGAATTCAGATTTTTCTTATGTTTGAAAAGGTGATATTAGTGTCTATTGACAATTATCTTGACCATGTTTAGCATAAGTCTCCCAGCAGAGTCTGGGACAGCACCTATAATCAAACACATTAATATTTCTGCAGCAAAATTTGTGAATAGGCACACTGCCTGGAATAAAGAAAGACTATAATGTCATAGCAATTCAGTTCAGTTCAGGTTAGGTTTTGCTAAAAGAGGGTTTAAAAAAATCGTGTTTTTTTGTGATTCTTGTTGTTTAGCTCTTTGAATTTTGGAATCATGGATAAACTATTGAGGATCTGTATTACCTCTATAGGAAGGAAAGAGTTCTTATGTAGGGAAATTTTTCTAGGTACAAGGACACTTATTTTTGTCATGTCAGGGAGAAGGGAAGGAAGAATCCTGGGTTTTCCCAGATGGTGGCATGGTGGCAGAACTGGCCCTGCTACTAGGGTCCCTCAAGAGGACAGGGATCCCAGAGCAGGTAATGGAAGTGGTTCATTCCCCACAGAGAAAACTCTCCCATTGTTCCTCTACTGCCTAGTGCCTTCTTCCTTATTTGCTGGCTCCTCCTTCTTTGTTCTAACCAGAATTTCCCTTCTCCCTTCCTCCATTTCTCTATAATTCTTTTTTTTTTTTTTTTTTTTTTTAAGATTTTATTTATTTATTCATTTATCCCCCCCTTGCTGCTTGAGCTCGCTGGGTCAGCTAACCACGCCGTGCGGGCGGCCTTGCCCTCACCAGGAGGCTCCGGGAACCGAACCCGGGGCCTCCCATATGGTAAACGGGAGCCCTACTGATTGAGCCACAGCCGCTTCCCTCTCTATAATTCTTTACCAAAGCTTAGATTGTTGTAGTTTTGTTGCTTTCCTTGTTTGCTTTCAGCACAGTTCTTTTGCACATGATCCTCTTGCCCTCATGTACCTCAACAGCCGGGACTTTGGTCTAATTAGTTTGTCTTTGCGTAGTTGCCAACCAGTGCTTATTTAGAATGGAAAGAGTTGCTCTACATGTTTTTGTTCAGCATGGGTTGTGTTTACCCATTCAGAACTGTATGGATAAGCATGTTGGAAATGTGTGAGTGGATGACAGGCCAATACTGTTATCTTTATGAACCTTGTCTACTATATCAAAAAATATTGATGAAAATTTCATATCAAAATATGTTAACCATGTTTAAACATAAAGTAGGTAGCATTATTTCATCATTTCTTCAGTCTTTTTTTTTCTTTTCCACTATCTGTTTCATGTTGTTATTTGTTTTTTTCCCTGAAATGGCTTCCTCATCTGTTTTCTGGTTGTTTTTTGCTCATTGTCTGTTCATTGTCTGTTTTTTTCTTCTTTAGGAGGTACTGGGAACTGAACCCGGGACCTCCCATGTGGGATGCATGCACCCAACTACTTGAGCCACATCTACTCCCTGCTCAATTATTTTTTTTGTTTTTGCTCACTGTCTGCTCATTGTTTGCTCATTAACTGCTCATGGTTGTTTTTTCTCATTCTCTGCTCATTGTTTTTGCTCAGTGTCGGCTCGTCTGCTCGCTGTTTGTTTGTCTTTTTTAGGAGGCACCAGGAGCCGAACCCAGGACCTCCCATGTGGGAGGTGGCTGCCCAAGTGCCAGAGCCACATCTACTTCCTTTCATGTTTTTGGAATTTTTTTAAAGATTTATTTATTTATTTATCCCCCCCGCCCCCATTGTTTTGCACTCACTGTCATCTCTCTGTGTGTTCTTCTGTGTCTGCTTGTCTTCTTCTTAGGCAGCACCGGGAACGGATCCTGGGACCTTCCAGGTCTGCTGTGTCTCTTATTGTCTCTCCTCTGTGTCTCTTTTTGGCCAGCTGTCCACGCAGGCCAGCACTCCATGCAGGTCAGCATTCCTGCACGGGCCAGCATTCCACGTCTGCCAGCTCTCCACTTGTGCCAGCTTGCTGCACGGGCCAGCTTGCCTTTCACCAGGAGGCCCTGGGAATCAAACCCTGGACCTCCTATATGGTAGACAGGAACCTAATCACTTGAACCACATCTGTTTCTCTCATGTTGGTTTTTAAACAAGGCAATTGCTTATTGCTACAATTGACATTTGGTATACCTTTGATTCTAATTTTGTTTGGTTTACTTAGCCCATGCATCAGATTTTGCCAGTTTTACAAAAAAGCTCACCTTCATACTATCTGTTCTAAGAATTAGTTTGGTCTTCTTACTCTCTTTTGTAGTCTCTTACATTATTTTTAACGTGCTTTTAGTTTGCTGTTGATGATGATGTGTGATGGTGACCTTAGCACAAAATGGTGACTACAGAGTTGGGGGGAAAGGTCAGAAAGGTAATATTCCTGCACTGTCAGGACGTCCCCATACCCTTCTGCATCGCAGGGAGTGCAGGTAACAAAGCAACACCAAGACTGGGGTCCTGTTTTCCCTCAGTGGCCCCCTCTAGTTATCACCTCCAGTCCTGGTCTCAGGAATGGTTATAATGGCAGCATCCCCCTTTCTAGTACCCCAGGCTAGAAAGAGTTGGAGTATTTTGTCACTGCAGCACTGGGAAATGTTCTCTAGCTTATTCTGTGGCAGATTGAAATTGTGCTCTGGAAAATTTTAGTGTAGGAGAGGACAAATAGCCAGAATGGGCATCAGTCACCCAAATAACCACCGGGAAGCCACCCAAGAAATCAGGGATTAGTTGTAACATGTTGCATTCCTCCCTTTCTCTTTTGAGACTCTATCACAATTCTTTGGCAGGAATTTACTATCAATGCATTGTGATATATCATCAATGATTTTGGAAGCCCTCACATCAGTTAATATTGTTTTCTAAAGAGTTATGGATGTTTCTCTTAAGATAGGTAAAGGAATTTCCTTGACATGTACATCATCAAATACAGTATTGCCAGATTTAAGCTTTCCTTCTTAAACAACGTTCATTCCTTCAATAAATGAATTTTATTGCTGAAGAGTACTTACCCAATCTCTGCAAAAAAATAAAAAAACTGTGCTAATTTCTAAGACAGTAAAGGTAAAATAAAGCCTCTGCCTTCAGAAATGCTGTTGCTTCTAAAACATATACCGGGAGCTGGAAACTATGGCCCTAGGCCAAACCAGTCAACTGCCTGTTATAGTAAATAAAGTTTTATTGGAACAAAGCTCCTATTTGCTTATGTGTCATTTGTGCTACAAAGGCAGAGTTAAGTAGTTTGTGGTAGAAGCCATATGACCTGCAAGCATAAACTATCTACTCTCTGGCCCTTTACAGAAAATATGTGCTGACCCTTGCTATATAGACCTTCAAGCATAAATCATTAAATAATATTGCAGAAGAAGCAGGATATTACAGTAGGAAGGAGTATGAATTTTGAATCATCTTATTTCAAATCCTGGTTCTATCACTTACCAGTCTTGTGACCTTTAGCATGTTACTTAGTATTTCTAAGTTTCCTTTACTGCAAAATGGAAATAATAATATCTATATCACAGGTTTATTATAAGGAGTAAAAGAGATAATATATATGTAAAACATTCCAAATATAACAACAGCCAATAAATGTTCATTCACAATGCATCCAAATAATGGGATGATGCATATGGATTGGGTGACTGTATATCCTGAGTCACCTCGGTTTGTACCTGTTGTCTCAACATAATTATTAATAGCCCTCTTAATTCTCAAGTGTCCCAATTTGGACAATAAATTATATGGTCACACTATGGATAGGAATTTCTTGAAGTTCCATTTGTGATTATCTCATTTTAAAAGATGAGTCAAATTTATTTAAGAACTATAAGTATGATGATAAGAAAGTAAAATATGAAATCTTTTACTTTGTATTGGTCATTGTATAGGTCATTTTAATCACCTAGTGATAAAAAAAAATATTATTAAACCTTGTCTCTCTAAAGAGATACATTTATTAACCCAATAATGATGAGTTTCTTAATTCTAATGAGTGGGACTTAGAAGTAAATGAGCCAATAAGAAGAAAGATGGATTTTGGATGTGACAACCTGGCAGTAAAGGGCCCAATGATGAAATAGAGGGTAGATTTAGGAGGAGGGAAACTATTAGAGGATTCAGCCTGACTAAACATGTGGCCACCATTGTGCTTCTTTTGCTCATTTGGATAAGCCATCAGTTACACCTTCATACTGAAAGTAGGGATCACTGGCAGGCAAGTTATAGCCCAAGAGGAAGGTTTTAATCAACCACCACTTTATACCTTTCAAAAGAAAACAATTGATTATAGCTGTGTAACTCCCTGGAACCAAAAGTGGGATGTGAAGAAAAAAGGGGTTGTACACATGTACTTCCTTATACATTTAACTGAAACAAATTGGTCTCTTTTATTTTTTAAGAGCCTGATGTTGGGTAGACCTAACACCAGGCCTTGATTCTACGGAGTAAACAGGTACAAATGGGTGTGTGTTGGAGTGACTGGGAAGGACTCCACAGAAGAATTGGAGCTGATTTGGGTCTTTCAGAAAAGTTGGAGAGATAAGAGGAAGAGGACTACCAACTGGGAACATAGCAGTGATCAAAAGCAGGAAGGCGGGCATGGGTATGTCTTGTTGGGTATGCTTGGAGAGCCCTTAGAGTAGAACACTCATGCTGAGATATAATGAAAATGAGTCTGGAAAGATATGACTGTGAAGGGCCTTCAATGTCAGTTGGAAAGTTGACTTATTTCTTTAAGATTTGGCAAAAAGTTTTTAAACAACTTTCCTCAGTTTGGATATTGTTCCAGTTTGATTTGACTTTCAAAAATAACTGGATAATTTAATATTGTAGAATAAGTATCATCTGACTGCTGCTTTGTTTATGTGGAAATTTCTTTCTCTCCTCATGCTGTTGAGAAAATTCATCAAAGACAGACTTTATTTGCTGATAGCACAGATAAAATGTTTGTTTTCCTTATTTAGAAAATTTTATAATCATATGAACTTGGCAAGATCTGTGCTTCATCTCATTTTTTGTATTGGTCTTTTTATGACCCTGGCTCTAGTTCTGAACATTTTTTTTTAAAGGTTTTTGCTCCTGCTAAAAGTCTCCATCCTTCCTTACCTTATTTTCTGTGTATTTCCCTCCATCCCACCTCTGGCCTCTTCTGCTTTTGCTTGACATTTTCTTGTCCTTGCGAGCTCTTTCCTCAAGAAGGGGTGTCCTGAAGCTAAGAAAATAGAGGCGTGTTAGGCAGAATGCAGAGCCTATGAAAAGGGGGGTTGAAGGAATCTGAAAAATACACACCTGTGTTCTCTGGCACCTGAAGGGAATGCTGGGCCTATGAAGGCTATTTCAAAATAACTTCCCAGTGGAGCCAATTCAATCAAAGACAGGCAATTCACTATAAATTTAGTCCATGTGGTTCTTTGACAATGTCTGGATAAAACAAACCAGTTGACTGATAGCATGGATCACTTTCTAGCCAGTAATTTTGTTGAATTCCCTAAAGCTGAGAGCATGGATATTCAGGGGGTGTGTACAACGGTCCATTAGATGCAAGAAAAAATATATATAATTTCTATTTGTACCTAAAAAAATAATACTTTGAGTTTACTAACATTTGTTTTATGTATTAGATTCATGAATTAATTTTTAAAATTAAAAAAAAATTTTTTTTAATTTTAATTTAATTTTTTTTTAATTTAACTTTTTATTTTTAAGGAAGCTTTATATTACACAAATGTTACATCTAAAAATATAGCAGATTCCCATTTACCCACCCCCTCCCCCTCCCACACTTTCCCGGATTAACAACCTCTATCATTAGTGTGGTAATTTTGTTACAATTGATGAACACATATTGAAGCATTACTGCTAACCATGGACTATAGTTTACATCATAGTTTACACTTTGCCCCACACAATTTTATAGGTTTTGACAAAATGTATAATGGCCTGTATCCGTCATTGCAATGTCAAGCAGGACAATTCCAATGTCCCCAAAATGCCCCCATGTTACACCTATTATTCCTTCTCTATCCCCTCACAACCTCTGGTGACCACTGCCTTTATATCAATTATACAAATTCTTCCATTGTTTATAATAAAATAATAATAGAATAATAATAAATCTACTTTAATCCATTGTTCATTCCCCATTCTTGAGGATTTGGGGGTGGTGATGCCCACTCTGTTTCTGATTGAGAGGGGACTTAGATCCCATGGGCCAGATGGATAAGCTATCTTGCTTGCAGTTGCAGACACTCTCTGTTCCTTGGGATGAGTGTTGTCCATCATCACCTCCTTGTTAGTTGTCCTGGGTTAGTCCAATGAACTGGAGAGTAGGTGTTGCAACTCTGCTGAGATTCAGGGCTCAACCGGCATATAACAGATGGAAGATTTAAGACTCTGGGACATATAATTAACAAGTATAGTTCTAATTATAGGTTCAAATAAAATTTTTAAATATATAGTGATGGTGAATCTTCAATTTTTTTTTGCTGATTGTGGTACACAAGAAAACAGTTTGATGATGATTATTCTAGATCAGTGATGCCCAATCTTTGGGTAACTGGCCCCCACTTTCCCTTGAGGACAGTAGCATTATTGTAAGAGTTCCATTAAAAAATGGCATGGAACCATTTTTTCTTTCAATATATGCTAACAATACAGTACCCAGTAAGAGTTTGACATGGTGTACTTAATGTTTTTGTTGTTGTATTTAAAAATCTACTGTAAAAATAGATTCCTTATACCTGAAAATAAAGTCAGACATGGCAAAAGTGTTAGGACAGGAGGGAATCAAATCCAAATAAAATGTTTGTTTGTCTGGTCAAAGTATTTAACCTATTGGGGGAAAAAGTTATGTCTGCTTAAACATACCTCACTCTCCCTTTCTCTCTCTCTCAATAAAAATGTTTTATCCCCTTCACTCATATTCCTATTCCCTCCCCCCCATTTTATGAATGAGTGAGACATCTCTCAGAACTGGCTTCCAGCATAGTGTTCCTTTTTATTCATATGTTTGCATTTTTGGGTTTTTTTTTTTGAGGTACCAGGATCCAGGATTGAATCCAGGACCTCATATGTAGGAAGCCGGCGCTCAACCACTCAGCCATATAGGCTCTCCTGAGTGGGTTTTTTTCATTTATTTGCTTGTTATTCTGTGTTTTTTTTTTAGGAGGCGCTGGGAACCAAACCCAGGACCTCCCATGTGGGAAACAGTCACTCAACTACTTAAGCCCCATCTGCATCCCTACATTTCCTTTTTTGGATCTGTTTGTCTAAGGAAAGGATGTGGGACTTAGCAGTTATCAAGGAACATTATGGGAAAGTGTATGTAGCACAGTGATTGAGTGCCTGCCTCTCACATACGAGGTCCCAGGTTAGCCCATGATAACCCCTTAAAAAAGAAGAAAAAGAAAAAAAGAAGAAATATTGTGGCATTGTATTAATAATAGGGTGGTATATGGGGAAAAAATACATCCTAATGTAAACTATGGATTATAGTTAATATCACAATTATTATAATATTCTTTCATCAATGGTAATGAAGGTATCACACCAACACAAAGGGTTAATATTAGGGAGTGAGGTACATGGGAATACTACTTTCTACATGATGTTTCTATAAAACTTCAATTTTTCTAATTAAAAAATGTAAATAAATAAATATTATGATTATATCCTGGTTTGTCCAGGACAGTCCTGTTTTGCCATTATTTTCCTGACAATTAAAATAGCCCCCTTTTAACTGTCAGAAGTGTCTCATTTGAATAATTATATGATGACCCTGATATAGAGGTGCCAGAGTCAGAGGGCGAGTGATTGAGTCTCAGCTGTGCTAGTTGTTAGTTTTGTAAACTTTGGGAAAGATATTTAAGCTCCGTCTACCTAGGTTTCCTCAACCAAGAAGTAGAGATAATAATAGCACCCCCTCCTCAGGGTTAATGGGAGAAATAAATGAGTCAATATGTGTAACTCATTCAGAACACTGTCCTGCATATAGTAATGACTAAGTGTAACAAAGAGGAGGAGGAGGATTTTATTTGACATGCTTATAAGCCAAAGCTGCACCTGAAGTATAACTCTTAGCTTTAAAAATGCTCATAGGGGAGGCAGATGTAGCTCAAGTGGTTGAACACCTGCTTCCCATGTATGAAGTTCTGAATTCAAGCTGAAGTACCTCCAAAAAAAAAAAAAAAAGGTCATATATTTCTGGATTTTTATCTCCTTCTATACCCACTATGCCTTTTCAAGTCTGTAGACATATCAATAATATATATACACACACACACACATACACACATGACAAGACAGCTAAGAGAGTGAACAGGTACTCTGTATTATTGACCTCATATTTTTTTAAAAAACACAATATTTTACATTCGCATATCATGTTTTTAAACAATATTGATACCCATCTGACAGAATTTTCACCATTATCATTTTTAATTGTGAGAAGATAAATTATTTCCTTTAAGGAAGTTAGAATGGTATATGAAATAAATGTTTGGAATAAAAAAATCCTAAGATGAGTTTTGGTAAGATGAGGGTTGATTAAAAAACAGAATTGAATCACTATGTCCAAAACTGAAATCCAAAACTAAGAAAGCAAGCATGTAGATTGACAAGAATTCAGCAAGTTACAAGACTGGCAAATCAAACTTATGAATTAAAATCAAACAACTTGGAAAAGCAAATGAAAGCTTGAGGTACAACTGAGTAGCAACTATCAAATCTTAAAAGGGTTATTGTGGAAGGGATGGAGACCAGCTATTCTCTAGCTCGGCTGAGCCCAGAGAAAACAAATAGAGATAAAAAAGAGATTAAAAACTATACTGCTCTAGATCAGTTTAGTCTAGGGAAGCAGTTCCTGCCAGTTAACTTTGTTGGAATGGTTACTTAGGATGTTTTGGAATATATTCAATAATTCTTTAAAGTTGATTAGGTTCACCTTGTGTGAGTGTATTGAACTTCCTGAAGCTAAGTGGAAAGGACAAATCTAGATTCAGAATTTGGTACATCATAATCACTGGGATTGTGGTAGTGTCGGGGCTTTTGTAGAAAACACAGATTCCATTTCTGTGAAAGTGATGTCAACTAAATTCTAGGAAATATTGCTGAGAAAAAAGCAAGGAACAAAATAGAATATAAAGTATGCTCTCTTTGTTGTAAGAAAGAAGAAAATGAAGAATGTTTAATGTGTGTATTTGCTTATTATTATTATTTGCAAAAAGAAACACAAGAAAGAAAAACCAGGAACTAATGAAAATAGTTACCTATTGGAGGTTGGGTGGGGGGTGATAATGGGCTTTTCTGTCTATACCTTTTGTATTAGTTTCCTATTATTATTGAAACAAATTGCCACAAATTTAATGACTTAAAAACAACACAAATTTATCATCTTACAGTTCTGTATGTCAGAAGTCCAACACAGGTTTCACTAGACTAAAATCAAGGTGTCCACAGGATTGCATTGCCTGTGGAGGCTCTAGGAAAGAAGCCATTTCCTTGCTTTTTCCAGCTTCTAGAGGCAATTTGCATCCTTCGGCCCTTTTCTCCTTATTCAAAGCCAGCAGCAGTGTAGTATCTTCAAAGCTCTCTCTGATTCTGACCTTTCTGCTTCCCTCTTCCACATTTAAAGACCTTTCTGATTATATTTGGGCCTGCCCAGATAATATAGAATGATCTCTTTATTTTAAGCTAGCTGATTAACAACCTAAGTCCACTTGCAAACTTAATTCCCCTTTGCCATGTAACGTAGCATATGCACAGCTTCCAGGGATTAGAACATGACATCTTTAGGAGGGCCATTTTTCTGCCTGTTATATATTTTTAAAATAGTTTTGACCTTTGAATCATGTAAATGTTTATGTAATTAAAGCATAAAATTCAGTCAAAAGGATAGAAAAAGCAAACTCTAAAATTAGATACAAATAAAAACATATGGACCTAACTGTATATCATATGGTAAATATGTGCATAAACTATACTAAAAATAAAAAAATATCCAAGTAAATTTTGAACAATGGGCTCTGCCAGGCCACCCTTAATGAGATATTTTTTTCAAGGCCCAAAATAATTGCACATTTTGTAAGTTTGTTGTTGGTAGTAGTTATAGTAGAATAACTCTGAAACTATTTTGAGTGTATTTACTCATAGTATAAATGAGTAAATGTGTTAATGCTGTGAGGAACCAGGGTGCTCATTGTGGAAGAAAGGAGATATAAATGTGGAATGGGGAAAAATGAGTGTAGGGATTTCTATATTTACCCACTGAAAGGGCATAGAGGATTGATACCCCAGGAGCAGTTAAGTACCCAGACCTTGGCATTCCTTACTAAAAGGAACTAAAGCTCCTTGGGAAGTATCTGATTCTACATGTGGAACAGGTAAAGTATAAGGTAAGCCTGGTATATCTAGTGGTGCCAAAAAAATAAGGAAGTGCTCAGAAGACTGATGGAAACATATCACAATGACACTCATGGGCCAATTGGGATATTTAAGCAAAAAAAAATGATGATGATTGTAACAGATTTTTAATAAATAAAGGAATCATTGATATTAAAATAGAGGCAGTTGGCATTGGGAGGGAAAGTTCTTCTTTACAAAATAATGCCAGCTAATAAATATAAAAGACATGCTAGAATTGGAAAATCATTGTTTTATAATCCACAGTATAATGATGGGGTCACTCACAGATCCTTGAGGTATGTTAAAACCATTAGAAGAAATGTTGGCATAAAGGATATTTACATTATTTCAAAATATCAGCTCACAGATCACTTACTAATCACAAAAGGAAAAAGACACTGGAGAAATCTAGTCAACATCACTTTAACTAAGTGATCAAAGTTAGGATCACAAATAATGAAACAAACTGATATTTTGTGCCTCCTGATGTGATGAAATGGGAAGAATACAATATCAGCTATATAGTGTTCTTGCCTAAAACGTTTTAACTTGATTCATCAGAGAAAAATCAGACAATTTCAGATACAGGATATTTTACAAGGCAACTGGCCTAGACTCGAGATTAAACTAAAGTAAAACCAAAGTAACCTGATGGCAGCCAAAGCAATTTATGTATTTCTTAGATCCTCAATTTCAAAGACAAAATAGCTATAAAAGACATTACTGGAACAATCTGGAAAATTTAAATATGGACTGTATATTAAGTAATATTATTTTGTCAATATTAAATACCTTGCATATGATAATGATGCATTTCATTAAGAAAAAGTCTTAGTTCCTAGGAGGTACATGCTGAAGTATTTAGGAGAAAAGTCAGCATGAGATCATTAACTTTCAAAAGGTTCAGAAAAAAAAATATATATGTATGCACATATATATACATACACAAGCGGAGAGAGGAAGAAATGCAGCAAAATGTTAATATTATTGGTGAATTTGGTGACTAGATCTGATTTTTGTACCATGCTTTCAAGTTTTCTGTAGGTTTGATTTTCAAAATAACAAATATGAAAAAAATATCCCTTATTGAGCCCACGGGACCCTTGCTACCCTTTGGGCTTATTTTGTCTGTATTTCAAGTTGTTGTTAAGGTTTTCTTTTTTCTAACTCTTTCCTCCCTCCTTTCCTTTCATTTCTGGTTATCTTTTTGGAAGTCTCCCTTGGTCTTTCCCTCAACATCCCATCTCGTACGATGAGTCTGTGGGCGGTTCAGTTTTCTAATGCATGCTAGTAATAGAACTCTGATGAGAGCAATGCTGGTATGTTAATCTCTGTGGAGCACCAATTTCTAAGAAAAACATTTGAAAATAAAATGAAATAATGGATATGTAACGTCTGGCTTATGGTGGAAATAAATATATGCTAAATATGACTGTTTAGTAAACTTCCAGATACCATTAAAATATGATCTGAAAGTCACAACAGCAAAAACCTCAGATTCCAGACCTCACTCACCTCAGACCTATTGAAGGCTAATCTTTGAGGAGAGGGCTCGGCTCCACATTTTGACAGACGTGCCACATTCTTCTAAGCATCAATGACTTAAGATGTTTTTAAAGGCTCCCTCCCTGCCTCTAGGCTCAACCCTAGGTTTTCAGGAAAAGTACCCTCTTCTTTGCCTCTTCCTCCATCCTGGTAGATGCCTGCTCATCTCTGCTGATGGGCGTCCTTTGGCATCTGCTATGATCTTTATACTTTATTCTTTTTACACGCTTCTAATCCCACCCTTTTTGTCTTTCTCTTGGTTTTCTACCTCTCTCCACACGTACTTGTTCTTTGTTACTCCATGCACTTTCCAGGGAGGCAACCCACCCAGCCCCATACCTAACTCTGGTGTCTCATCCAGTAGGGGGGACAATATTGTTCACTAACTATGTGGGTTTTTTCCCCAGTTCTATATGATATTTCCATAAAGGAAAAGCTCTTTGAGGCACCAAGAATTTTGTAGAAGATTCTAAGAATATAAAACAGATGTATGCTAACAGGTTACAGAGTGTGGTGTTAAGGATACAGATTCTGGAATCAGACTGCTCAGCACCGAAACCAGGCCCTGCTGCTTGGGAGCTGTGTAACTGTTGACAAACTCCTTAAACTCTCTAGGCTTCAGTTTTCTCATTTGTAAAATGATGATGATAACAGTACCTACCTCGAATGGCTGTTGTGAAGATGAAATGAGTTCACATATATCTAGAAAAGCACTATATAAGTGTTTAATCTTTCTATCATCATCATCATCATCATCATCATCATCATCATCATCATTCTTCCACAGAATGTCAAACCTGGAACCTAATTCTTTTTCCAAGATAGCAATGATGCTCTTTATAAAATGATTTATTAATTGTTATCTTTGTGCCTCTCATGGGTTCAGGTTTCCCTGGGACTTCTGCACGCCCACGCCACACATATCCTATGGCCTCCAGAGCGCTGGCAGAAGTTGGAATCTATTCTTCCTCCAGAGCGTTCACCAGTTCAAAGGGAAGAGGAATGACTTTGGAGCCACCTGAGCTGCTGGCAGTGGAAGGCCAGTGCAACCAAGGGAACGGAGAAGAGGAAATCCAAATAGGAAAAGCTTTCAATAAGATGACGCTGTGCAAGAAATATTTACATCACATTAAGATGATCTGTATTATTAAAGAGAGTTCTTTAATATTGAAAAGTATTAAATGGCACCAGATGTTAGTAGCCCATTGTTCAATGCCAAAAAATATGCAGACCTTTGTAAATATGAAAATATGATATCCAGATGTCTTAAAGGAGGTACATTTGATGTTGTTTATTATACAAGCTTATTCTGTTGATTGTTGGTTTGATTTTGGTGCTAGCTGCTGAAAGAATCTGAAAATTTATGTTTAGATGAAAGTGATTAATTGGGTAGTTTTTCATTTACTATTAAGATGGGACATAGAGAAACACATATTATAAATGTAGTGATAGGAATTATATTGTAATTGACAGTATCCAAAATGCAATGACTGCCAGTTAGGAAGAACAGTAAACTGTATTGTAAAAATAAAACACCGATTTGTTCAGTTCTGTTTTGGGTGTTTAATTACCATTTAACCAATATATCCATTAATGAGGTATATGTTATCTCTTTTCTAAGTAATTAAAATAATGGAGAAGCAATTCTATCACTACTTCAATACATTCAGACCTCTCTTATTGGCACTTTTTAATCCCAAACCTTCTGAGTGCCCTCATGCCTTCTGTCATTGATGAGTAAACCCATTTATCAGCATTAGATCACTATTTGGTAAAAAAATTCTAAGTAAAATCCCTCCGGACCAACCAAGGCCTTTTTCCCCCAATGATTTCTTTCTTTTCTTCTTTTATCTTTCTGGGACTTGTATGTGAGAAGCTGGTGCTCACTCACTGCTTGTTGTTTGTTTTTGTTTTTTTAGGAGGTACCGGGGACTAAACCCAGGACCTCCCATGTGGGAAGCAGGCGCTCAACTGCTTGAGCCATATCCACTCCCCCCCAATGATTTTTTGATGCACATATCTCTGTAATATTGAAATCACCAATTACAAAGCGAGAAATTCATAGAATAATAGATGCTGTAATATGTTTAATAAGGCAGTAAATTCCCTGCATGCAAGTCTACATATATTAATCTTTTCTTTCCTTCTTTGTGGCCTCCTGTTGGTTAGAGGTGTATGCTGATTGAAACAAAGTATATGGATCAAGCCCTCTTTAGGCCTAGTATCTTTTTCTTCTGTTTCATAGGCATAAAAGATGCCAGTGACTAGCCATCTTGCAAATATGGGCTCTAACTCATCATTACCTGGCAGGAAACAGAAAGCACAACAACAAAAACATTTGCAAATTAAGAGCATATGGTACTACTAATAATAATGCATTGGCATCATAATAGCTTATTCAACAATCATCAGTGAGGACTTACATACTAAGGTTGGTCAGAATGATCCTTTTTAAAACCAAATCTGCTTAAAATCTTTTGATGGATCTTCATGCCCTTCTCAATTCTTTAATTCCATTTCCCATTGTTCCCAAAGTTCCCAACTTGCACCTCAGGCTCTGGCCTTTAATTGCAGTGTCCCAAATACGCACTGTCATTTCAAGGCTTGAAGTTTCCATCCCCACCCACACCCCCACCTACTTAGCAAGATGCATCCTCTAGGATTATATGTAAAATGTTTAATGGATAAAGGTATTGACCCTTTAGTTGCTGGAACACAGGAGGTCTGGGGATCATAGAAGAAGGACTGGGATTACTGAAATGGGGCTACACTAGGGAGTAAATAGAGGGTTGCTTGGAGTAACTACTATTTACCACTGATATACAATGATTCAATATTTTAACAGTTCAGCAAACTATCAACTTTGCTACCTTAGTGAGTACCTGTGTCATTCCTATTCCTACTATGGACTCAAGGCTAAATCTTCTGAGAGAAGGTAATTGCTCTTTCCATTCATCTTTGTATTTTCTAGCCACCTAGTACAGTATCTCCAGCAGAGTTGATACTTACTGCTTGTTAAACAACTCAACTCAAGAACACCTCCTCAGAAATGTAACCCCAGGCAAAGTTAATCACTGTGCATCAGTCACTGTGTATTATTGTTTCATACATGCATACCTTGGAGATATTGCAGAATCGGTTCCAGGCCACTGCAATAAAGTAAGTATCGCCATCAAGTGTGTCACACAAATTTTTTGGCTTCCCAGTGCATATAAAAGTTATGTTTATACTATCCTGTAGTCTAAGTATGCAGTAGCACCATGTCTAAAAAAAAACAGTGTACATACTTTAATTAGAATGTGACACAAAAGCAAAATGAGTATATGCGATTGGAAAAATGGTGCCAATAGCCTTGCTTGGCACAGGGTTATCACAAACCTCCAATTTGTTCAATGCAGGGTTGTCACTAACCTTCAATTTGTAAAAAACACAGTATCTGTGAAACACAATAAAGCAAAGCACAATAAAATCAGGTATACACATTTTGGTAATTATCACAATATTTCAAACTTTTTCATTATTATTATATCTGTTATGGTGATCTGTGGTCAGTGATCTTTGATGTTACCATTGTAATTGGTGGCGCCATGAACTGTGACCATATAAGATGGCAAACTTAATCAATAAATGTGTGTTCTGACTGCTCCACCAACTGGCCATTCCCCATCTCTCTCCCTCTCCTCAGGCCTTCTTATTCCAGGAGCCACAACAATATGAAAGTAGGACAATTAATAACCGGACAATGGTCTCTAAGATTTCAAGTGAAAGAAAGAGTTGCTGTTCTCTCACTTTAAATCAAAACCTAGAAATGATTAAGCTTAGTGTGGAAGGCATGTCAAAAACCAACAAAAGAAAGAAGGTGAAAGCTAAACCTCTTGTGCCAAGTAGATAGCTAAGTTGTGAATGCAAAGAAAAAGTTCTTGAAAGAATTAAATGTGCTACTTCAGTGACCATACAGATGATAAAAAAGTGAAACATTCTGTTTTTAGTTGTATGAAAAGATCTTTAGCATTTTTTTAAAAGATTTATTTATTTATTTCTCCTCGCCCTCCTGTTTTTGTGCACTCGCTGTCTGCTCTCTGTGTGTTCTTCTGTGCCTGCTTGTCTTCTCTTTAGGTGGCACCAGGAACCAATCCCAGGACCTTCCAGAGTGGAGAGAGGCTGCCCAATCTCTTGTACCACCTCAGCTCCCTGGTCTGCTGTGTCTCTCGTTGTCTCTTGTTGTCTCTCTTCTGTGTCTCTTTTTGTTGTGTCATCTTGCTGTGCCAGCTCTCTGCTCCGGCCAGCACTCCTGAGCAGGCCAGTACTCTGAGTGTGTGCCAGCTCACAGCATGGGCCAGCTTGCTTTTCACCAGGAGGCCCCAGGAATCGAACCCTGGACCTCCTATATGGTAGACAGGAGTCCAAACACATGAGCCACATCCCCTTCCCAGCATTTATTTTTTAAAGGTTTTTTCACTGGGTATAAAATTCTAGCTTAGCAAATTTTTTTCATCACTTTAAAGGTAACATTCTATTGCTTTCTGGCTTTCTTTGTTCCTTTGCTGCAAATCAGTCATCTTATTTCTTCCTTGATGGTAATAAAACTTTTTATTTGTCTGCCTTTAAGAGGTTTCTATTTCCTTTAATCTTCAGTAGTTTGACCATAATGTGCTGAAGTGTTGTGTTCTTTATGTATTTCCTATTTGGGATGGTTAGAGGGATTTGATCTACTGCAATCACTAGAATCTTCTAATATTCTTACAGTCATAATGTAGGTTATGGAGAAAGGTTAGAGTAGGTAAATGTATTGGCTTGACTTTCTGGAACCTCTTTCTAGAATTTTGCAATCCAGAACAACATTTTGGAATTTTGTCTTTAATACATATTGCTTTTCAGAGTAATGCCGGGGTACTTAACAAGGGGTCCATGAGCTTGAATTGAAATTCAAGAAAACATTATTCTTGTGGGGACGTGTTGGTGTGGATGTGATATATTTATTAAATAATGCACAATATAGTGTGGACTTAGTAAGGAGTCCGTGGTTTTCACCTAACTGGCAAAGGGGTCCATGGAACAAAAAGGCTAAGAACCCCTGGAGTAATGGAACAATATAAATTTAGGTGTAATTTGATGTTCAAGTTAATTAGTAGAGGTCTATATACATTTTATATTAAAAGCATCATATTTTGGCAGATACTCATCTTAAGTTGGCACTTGATTCTCTTCCACTTCTCCTGGGTTTAATGTGAAATAAGATCAAATAGTTATTCATTTAACTTATATATGAATACTTATTAATGGTTAGTTGAAACCACTGGGGAAATACGAGTAAAGAGAAGGAAAGGTGGAAGCTGAGATTTAATATTTATAATTTTTATAGCTAAACAATAATTATTATTTTTTACTCCTCCTTATCAGAGTTCCTACTAAATTTTGAGTGAACATAGGGAAAGGAGATTCAAACAATGGAGCAACTGAATATTTTATTTATGGTCAATCATCTTTTTGTGCTGCTTATTTCAAAACATCAATTCTTTTCTAATAGTAAAGAGAGAATCAAGGATACCATTTAATAGAAGAACATCTTAGGATGTAGAATTTTCTGTCTTTATTTTATATAGGTGAGAATGAGGAGGTAGTACTTTTATTTTGTATTCAATGAGAAAGTACAAGTATTATATTAAATAATAGTTTATTCATTTTAAATTCCCATTATCAGATATCAAATAGTATTTGTATTAAATTTTATTTCATTTTAAAAATAACAAAAATTCATTAGATTTTGTAAATTGAACATAAAACTTCTTACAAATTAAATAAGTGAATCCAACATAAATGGAGAGGAATTATAGTGAATCTATTAATAGAGAGGAAATGTATTCTGGAATCTATTGATTTTTAGAACTGTAACAATGAGTAAAACGGTAGTCAGATAGCATTCCTGGTACCTCCACTTCACCATCTTCCCAGAAGTCCTTGGAAATGTAATTTATATATATTGGTGCACAAGAACTTTTAGTGATGGGATGTTTTTCTCTGCCTATTTATATTACACAATGAACCATTGTACTTGCATCATCTCATCTCATCTGCTCTTTCTCCATTCTTCACTGTTATTCACTTAGTCAGCTTCAGTTTCTTTCCAGGGAATACCAAGTTGTCAGCTTCACTCTCATCATGTTAAGCAGGTTTCATGGCAACTTATAGTCTTGTCCTTTTTATTACAGCTCACAATTTCCATAGGTGGAAGAAGAAATGGGCCCATGTTTTTTGTGAAATTTGGATAGCAATAAAATAATTTCATAAAGTTGTTTCAGGGCCTATTTTAATACTGCATTGTAGTTTAATATACATAACACAGTAGTGGTCTTTATATTTCTAGGAATATTATTTCAATTAATCCACTGAATAAAGAGCTTTTAATAGAGTTCTTCTTTCATAAAAGTTTGGAAAATTTGCGGGGGTCTTCTAAGGACTCTTTTTGTTTATTTGTTTCTTTTTTTTTTTTTTTCTTATTTTTAAAGAAGTTTTAGATTACATAAAAGTTACATCGAAAATGTAGGGGATTCCCATATACCCCACCCCTCCTCCTCTCACACTTTCCCCTATTAACAACACCTTTCATTAGTTTGGTATATATGTTACAATTGATGAACAAATATTGAAGCATTGTTACTAACCATGGTCTATAGTTTACATTATGGTTTACACTTTGTACCACACAATTTTATAGGTTTGACAAAATGTATAATGGCCTGTATCTGTCATCATGATATCATGCAGAACAATTCCAATGACCCCAAAATGCCCTATGTTACACCTATTCTTCCCTCTCCCTCCCCTCAGAACCTCTGGTGATCAGTTTCTTTATATCAATGTTACAAGTACTTCCATTGCTAGAATAATAATAAGTCTACTTTGGTCCATAGTTGCACCCCCACCTAATGTTTGTTCATTCCTCAATCTTGAGGATTTAGGGTTGTTGATGCCCACTCTGTTTCTGATTGAGAGGGGGCTTAGATCCCATGGGGCAGATGGATGGAAATGTCTTGCTTGCAGTTGTAGATACTCTCTGTTTATTGGAATGGGCATTGTCCTTCATTATCCTTTTTTTAGTTGTCCTGGTCAAATCTGATGAACTGGAGAGTAGGTTTGGGCTGCAACTCTATTGAGATTTGAGGCTCAAGCAGCATATGAACAGACCAAAGATTTAAGTCTCTGGGATGTATATTTAATGGGTATAGTTATAATTATAGGTTCAGATAAAAGGGATAGGAGAACCATGTGTAGGGAAATTATAAATGAACCTAACTCTGTTACAGATTGGTTATCATATATTCCAAGGTGAGGCCCACTGATGGGGTGCTGATTTCCTGGGGTTGTCTGTCCTGCCTATAGTGTCCAGATGTCTCTAGAATCCTCACGAGCACCCCTGCTTGAGGCATTGTTTACTGTGGCAGTCAGTGAAATCCTCCTGAGATGTGCATAAGCATAAATCTGGAATGACCTTCCGACTCACTTTGAAATCTCTTAGCCATAAAAACTCACTTGTATTTAATGTTTCCCCCCTTTGGTCAAGTCTTTTTCCAAATGCATGGCTAGTTGGCACTTGGTAATAATCCCTCAATGTCAGGGAGTTATGTCCCATGCTGGAGGGAAAGCAGTGATCTTATATGCTAAGTTTGGCTTAGAAAGAGGCCTCATTTGAGTAACAAGGAGGTTTTCAGGAGATAACTCTTAGGCTATATATATATTACTAGGCTAAGTTTCAATTTTACAAGCATAAGGTTCATAAGTACAATCATTAAAATCAAGGGCTTGGCATATAGGTCTGTCCTCTTTTACTAGGCACTGCCTGTATACTGTAGAGATTCTTGCCACTCTATTAGAAAATGTAGCAGGATTTATCAGGATGGGAATTTTAATATTTTGTTGGTTATTGTGTGGGTTCCCACCCACTGAGATTATACTCCATGCCCCAGGTGCATCCTTCCACACACATCAACCTACTACTGATACCTTGCACCAGTGATCCTCCCCTGCCATAGTTGTAACTTTTCTGTAATCCAAAACTCCCCCAAAACAAAGCCAAAAAAAATTTTTTTTCATTGTCTTCTAAAGACTCTTGATAATGAGAAGTTTGCCTTCCATTAAAATATCTTGCAATAATATCTTAAAGTAACTGGCAGAAGTATGTAAAGCATTTACATTTGGTCTGGGCTATACTGTAACAAAATAATTTGAAATTCATTTACTATTCATTTTATGTGTTAAAAAATATAAACTTTAGCTTATGAAATATGTTTGCTCACTTACCTTCATATATTTATTGTCAAGTTGTAAAACAGCATGCTTTAGTGATTTCCGTTTTGATTTACAAGCTTAAACCTTTGATAGGCAATGTCATGGGCATATTCTTCTCTGAAGTTATCACTACCCTGTCAGTCTGCAGTTTCTCTTCTAAACCTCTGGCTATTTGGTTTCTAACTGGACGACAGTTAAGCATTTCTAATCTAATTGAAATTTACATCTTTATAGGATTACTTTGCATTATCATCTGGCTATTCAATATCCTTGTATTAATAATAAATGAAACAAATGGCAGATGGAATTTTCTTTTCCGTTCACAAAATTCTTCATAGCTACTGTTTGATCACTAGCAGTTATCATCTTCACAAATTATTATGGAATAATCCTGTGAATCTATGTATTATTCTGGTATTTTTTATCTAAAGTCCATCATGTATCATTATCATTTGATTAACAAACTTTTGATTAGATTATAATGAAAGAAACAGATTTCCCTTAGCTCTCATTTAGTCTTTAAATTTAAATGCTTAACTCTTCCCAAGATCAAGAAATTTTTATTTCATCTTCTCCATTTTCCTGCAGCAGTTATATATACTTTAAATCCAAACTGGAGACCTTTACAGGAAAAACCTAATTTTTCTCATTAAATTAAGGAGAAACGAGTATACATTAATTTTTATTGAATTTAATTGTCATATGATTTTTAAAGTAAGGTCATTAAAACCTCCTAAATGAGATCAAATTGCTGTAATTATACAATGGCCTGACATATGTCTAATGGATGAGATAATTGGAATGTTTCAGGTTTTTATGTCTGATTTTTAGTTTCTCGTTACTTATAATTTGCCCTTTGAGAGAAAAAAGTATTGAGGTTTTCTAAAGTGTTGCTTTCTTTCCTATCAAATTCTCACACTCATCCAATCAGGCTGATTTTTCCCCCATAATTGTTTACAAAATAAAGCACACTGAAGAAGAGTTGGTCCCTGTTGGGGATTGAATCATGTCTCCCACAAAAGGCATGTTTAGGTCCCAACCCCTGGTTCTATGGATATGAAACCATTTCCCATTTATAAATAGGACCTTTGCAGAGGTTATTAGTTAAGGTGTGCCCAAACTGGATGATGGTGGATTTTATTCCAATATGGCTGAAATCCTTATTACCATGTGATGAAAAAGCCAAGGACTAAGGATTGCCAGCAGCCAGCCCCAGAATGCCACAGTCTTTAGGGAGAAAATGTAGCCTTGCTGATGCCTCGATTTTGGACTTCTCCTAGGCTCAAAACCAAGGACCAATAGATGCCCATTGTTTAAGTCAACCCATCTTATGATATTTGTTTTAGCAACTAGGGAACTAAAATAGTCCCCTAACATCTGCTTGTTCCCTGTGACACTATGAGGCTATGTAGTGGCAACTTCCAAGGAATACTCCAATCAATGAAATCATGATGATCAATGACAGTCATTGCAGCCATTATTTATTTTTTTTTTAATGTATTTATTTTATTTTTTTAAAAGATACTTAGATTACATAAATGTTACATAAAAAATATAGGGGATTCCCATATGCCCCGCTAGTTACTTCTCCCATGTTTTCCCACATTAACAACATCCTTCATTAGTGTGGTACATTTGTTACAATTGATGAACACATATTGGAGCATTGCTACAAAATGTGGATTATAGTTTACATTGTAGATTATACTTTCTCCCACACAATTTTGTAAGTTATAACAAGATATATAATGGCCTTTATCTGTCATTGTAATGTCATTCAGGACAATTCCCAAGTCCAGAAAATGCCTCCATATTACAACTATTTTTCCCTCTCCCTCCCCTCAGAAGCTCCAGTGGCCACTGCCTCCACATCAATGATAAAAGTTCTTCCATTGCTAGAATCACAATAAGTCTATAGTAGAATACCAGTAAGTCCACTCTAGTCCATAGTACTTTCCCCAATGCTGAGGATTCTGGGATGGTGATGCTCTCTGCCTCTAATTGAGAGGGGCCTTAGATCCCATAGGGCAGATGGATAGGACTATCTTGCTTGCAGTTGCAGACCCTCTCTATTCCTTGGGATGGTCATTGTCCATCATCATCTCCTTGTTAGTTGTCCTGGATGAGTCCAATGAACTACAGAGTAGGTGCTGCAACTCTGTTGAGATTCAGGGCTCAGCTGGCACATGGACAGCCCAAAGATTTAAGTCTCTTGGACATAAATCTATTAACTCTAGTACTAACTATAGGTTCAAATAGAGGGGGCAGAAGAGCCATGTGCAGGGAAACCACAACTGAGTCCAACTCTGCCACACTGGGGACCATAAATTCCCAAGTAGGACCCACTGGAAGGGCACCAAACTCCTGAGCTGTCTGCCCTGCCTATAGTGTCTGGATGTCTCCAGAACCCTCAGAAGCCCTGATATTTGAGGCAATATTTACTGTGGCAGTCAATGAGATCCTACTGAAATGTGCATAAGCATAACCTCTGGAATGACCTTCCGACTCACTTTGAAGTCTCTTAGCCATATAAACTCATTTGTATTTACCCTTTCCCCCTTTTGGTCAAGTTCTTTTTCCAGTTGCAGCCATTATTTATTGACTATCTCCCATGTACCAGACACTGTGCCATGTGATTTTCATATATTATACCACTTAGCTCTCCGAACAGTACCTACCTAAAAGGTAGGATGCTATCCCTATTTTACTGTTGAGAAGGAGAAGGCTCAGGTATGTTAAATTATTTGCCTAGGGTCATATAGCTAGTAACTTGTAGGACAAGAAGAAAAGCCAGTGTCTGCCTGGCTGTAAAGCTCATTGTCTTTCCTTTATCTCAATAGTTTCCCTACTTGAATCCTAATTTGATATTGTCACAATGATCCTGGGGATCATTTTTTTAAATATAGCTAATCATGAGAGATGCTCAAGGCAGGAATAAGAGAAGTTCCCTCTCCCAGTGTTTTCAGGAGCTATTTGCTTCATTCTAGCCTATGGTTACCCCTTAGAGTATTTGCAGATTTTCCAAGGGGTGTAGGTCATATGTAGTTTAATGGGAATCATTTTTCATTCTAGATATTCCAAAGTTGATCTGGTTGCCCTTATTTATTATGGAAGAAAGGCATACTTTACCAATCTCCAATCTTAGTAATGGCATATTTCCATATACTGTAAAATCCATAAGCCAAACAATTAAAAAGGGGTGGGATTTGTTAGGTGTTGATGGAGTGAGTGATTGTAATAACTCTGTACAAACATTTTTTCCTGTCTAGCCCTTTCTAATTCATTGATTTCAATCAAATTGAAGGAAGACCTAATTGCACTGTCAGTTGTTTTCAATGATTGGTCACAATGCAATTTTTTACCAAAACTTGGATGTTCAAAGAAAATCTCCTTCCATTCTCATTTACTTATTCATGTGAGAAAAGTTTATTAGTTCTTAAATATATAAAAAACAGAGTTGATATAGTTGATGGTGAAAAAAGCCTAATATAGCTCATTAAAAGCTGCATTTCCAATAGATTTTTACTTTGAAATTAAATTATTATTTATGAAATCTTGTAAGATATTGTCTGATTCAACTGTGCATTAATAGTATATATGCTAATTACTCAATCCAGAAAAAGAAATTCTCCAGGTCTAATGACCACAGGAAATAAAAACAATTAAATTTTAAATTTTAAACTTTTTTTTTGTTGCAAAGAAGCATGAGAGGATAATCTATAAAATACCTACATGAATAAAACATGTTATATTATGATAAAATTCCTGAGAAAATGGACTAGAAAGATGAGTTAAAGAAGAAAAAGAAATTATATTTAACTGATGACTTTTAAAGGAAAGTTTGTTTTTATGCTGGTTATTAAATAACTGTGGTATTTAGAGTCTATGATAAATTTATAAGAGAGATTTAAAAATTTTATTATAAAATGTCACATTTTACACTATGTTAGAAATTATTTTCTTTGTAGCCATTAAAACTTATGATGGAGGGGGGCGGATGTGGCTCAAATGGTTGGGCGTCCGTCTGCCATATGGAGGGACCTGGGTTCGATCCCCGGAACCTCCCGGTAAAATAAAATATATATATATATAGATATATAGAAGGCGCATGGGCTGCCAGGCTCTGTGTGCCGGTAAGCTGCCAGGCCCCGAGAGCCATGCAGTGGGATGATGATGTAACAGGAGAGAGATGCAAGGGAGAGACAAGACGGGATGCTCCAAAAGCTCTGGAAGCCAGGAGCCGAGGTGGCGCAGGCGGCAGAATACCTCTCTCCTGTATCAGAAGTCTCCAGGATCGAATCCTGGTAAAGACTGGAGGAGGAGGATGAGAAGAGATGGCAGGAAACAGACACAGAGAATTGCCCAGTGAATGGACACAAAAAACAGCAAAATGGGGAAGGGGGGTTTTAAAATGGATAAAGTAAATAAATAAATCTTAAAAAAAAAAAAAATTTATGATGGAAAAATGTAAGATGTCAACTTAAATATGTTCAATGAGGTTGCAGCTTTTCAAAATTGTTTTAGGAGGTATCAGAAGCACAAAATGTTTGAAGGCTACTGCATTAGAATAAAAGATGAGTGCTGAGTTGCAGAAAATATCAATATACTTATTTCCATGTATATGTACAATTGTTTTTAGGTTGCCTTCTTTTCAAAGGAATCTGGCTAGGCATCTGAAAATATAGTTTGGGGGAATACTCGCTCTGTGGAACAAGTGTGTGGGATTAGAAGCTCATAACCTAAGCCAAACTCCCAAGACATTAAAGAGTACATGTTTGGTGAGAATATATATCTGTGTTGTCATTTTTATCTATATTTGCTGAAATTTAGTAATACTTTCTTTAAACCAGGAAAATTTTCATGGAACCTTCAAGGCCTCTAGTATAGCTGCTTATACTTGTTTAAAACAAAATTCATTTTAATATTTACATTTATTCATGGAAATTCCAGAAACTCCGTGAACACATTGTGAGCAATTCAGTTACCATTTTTGGCACTGCTACTGTTTACCACTTGAGACTTGCTTTAGTTTTCTAGGCTGCTTAAAGCAATACCTTGAAATGGTTTGCAATGGGAATTTGCAAAATTCCCATGCTTAAGCAATGTGAATTTATTTGCTTATGGTTAGAGTCTGGGAAAATGTCCAAATCAAGGCATCATCAAAGTGTACTTTCTTCCCGAAGACTGGCTGCTGGTGATCCTTGGCTCCTCTGCCACATAGCAAGGCACATGGCAGCATCTGCTGGTCTCTCCCTTCTCTTCCAGGTTTTGTTGCTTTCAGATTCTTGCTTTCATGGCTTTCTTTCTCTCTCTATTTCTCTGTCCCTCCCTCCCTCTCTCTGTTTTCATTCCATTTATAAAAGACTCCAGTAATAGAATTAAGAACCATCCTGAATGAAGTGGGTCACATCTTAGCCGAAGTAGCCTCATCAAAATGTCCTACTTAGAATAGGCTTAGACCCCAGGAATGGATTACCTTTAAGAACATGTTTTTCTGGGGTACATACAGCTTCAAACCATCTTAAGTCCCTTAGCTACTATGATTAGAATTATTGGCACTGGGTCAACCACCATCACTTTTATATAAAGGTGACCAAAACGTACAAAGCCACTTAATAATATGAACAGCATGTTCTTTTATCTGCTTACAACCTCATCAAGACAAGAACATCCCTCAACCTGAAATCTCCTAAATTACTTTTGCCATTGGCAGTGACATTAATGTGGAGAAAAGTATAATGACATTTTCAAGTTGTTCCAAATTATTTTCCAAAGAGGCATAATTCCTGTTACAGTCACCTCAAAGGCACACCACAGATGTTGTACTAATAAGAAAGCAAAAGACTCAACCAAAAGCACAGTCTAATAATAGCTTGTTGAAACTTAAAGAACCTGGGAACAAAGCTTTGCCAAAATTAGCCACCATGTATCAGAAAAAGCCATTATTTGAAAGTATTTTCTATTTTACTGTTAAAGATTGTATCTGACTCACTGCTATACATTGAAAATATGCCCTTAGCTAGACTAAGAAGTAGTTTCTTGAAGAATAATGTATAGTGTGGCAGTTTGAAGCTTTTGTAGACCCCAGAAAATCCTGTTCTTAAAGCCAATCCATTTCTGTGCTTGTAAAACTACTGTAAATGGGACCTTTTAATTAGATTCAGTTAAGGGGCCTTCCCTTAGATTAGATCTCTTCAGTAGGACTTGGCCCAGGATGGGTCTGAATCCTTTTACTGGAGTCCTTTATAAACGGAGGAATAAAAAGCCACAGACATAGAAAGAAGGCTGCAGAGACAGAGAGGACCCCAAAAGCTGAGAGAGAAGGCTCCAGGAGCCAGAAGCTGAGAGGAAGTCAGTTTAGCCAGAAGCTGAACACAATGAGGCCTGGAAGAGAGAGGAGAGATGAGCCGGTGCTGCCATTGTGCCCTGCCATGTGCCTGATCACCCACAGCAGCAGCTCAGGGAAAAGGATATTCTCTTGATGCCTTGATTTGGACATTTTCATGGCCCTTAGAACTGTGAGCTTTTAACCTAATAAAGTCCCATTGTAAAAGCCGACCCATTTCTGGCACTTTGCTCCCAGCAGCTTTTAGCAAACTAAAACATATATAAAAACAAGATATTCCATACTCGTCGCCAAGACTTACTTTTAAAAATAACATTCACCCTTAAGTGGCTGTGCATATGTTTAAACTGACTTTGTTGTTTATTTAATGATACTGTCACAGCAAAGTTGATTTTGCCTGTCAAAAAAAAAAAAAAAAAAAAGTCCAGAAAGAAAGTTTTTTTTTTTTCCTTTGAGAATTTAAAGGAAGTTGGAATTATATTGAGTAGAGTACGGGTTAATCTCAGCTTGTCTGGATTGCTCGTATGCTCACCTCTAGAGCATGACAGTGATCCTTGGTCATTGCTATGGAGTATTTTAACCAAAGAAAATGATAGTCTGTAACCATGAGTCCATGAGTTGTTTTGGGGCAAGGTGAACCATTTTGTCAGTATTGTTTAATAATAATGATTGGATTTGTGGTTTGCACCTGGTTTCAGTGGACTCGGGGGATTTTTGCCAGTTAAGGCTGGTCACTTAGCAAGTAATATGCTGTGTCACTATAAGCAACCTCCACAATTACCAGATTTGGGACTTTCTGGTGCAGAGATGCTTCACATGCTCTCAGGCAACGGTAGTTCGAAACCTGGAGTTAAAGCACATCCTTTCAACCCAGGAAGGGGAGGACAAAGAAGCTTGGGTCTGAGATCTCCAGACCCCTTTCAATGTACATCCTCTTGCTGTTGCTGTACTATAACTTTTGCCTGTAATTAGGCTGTTTTGTGGCAACAAACTCTCTCAATCCTTTAGCAACTGAACATTTAACAAAATGAACACATAATTAATACACAGTAATATATAATATGCTTACAGATTCTGTCTTGTATGTAGAAACTGTTTCATGTCAAGTGAATAGAGATGATCATTGTTCATTACTAGAATTCATCTTTCAAAAATGTTGATAATGTTGATAGTCAATAAATGGTTATGAACATTTGGACTACCTTTACATGGATTATTGATGTCTACATTTAGGCTGTAAAATATATATTTCTCAAGTCCAAATATTTAAGACAAGAGTTTTACAAACTAGAGAATCTCAGGCTAATGTTGAAAAATAAATAGTTTTCAATATTTAAAAAATGAGAGATTTTTCATAAAAATCCTGATTCCCTGCATCATTTGAAATATTGGAAGACCTGGCCACACAAAATATTACCACTAGTAACAATCATCTGTATATTGGTTTCCCTCTTTATACAGGGCATGGCTGCTTCTGTCTACCATAGTTCCCATTCAGACTTCATCACACATTTGTGCTACCAGTCTGGTTTAGAACCAAAAGACAACTCAAATAATGTCCTTAAGAAAATAATTGAAAAAAATGGGAAATTTTAGCCTAGGGAAAAAAAGCCACAGGATTATGTTATCATTTTCTTCAACTATTTCAAAGATTTTTACGTGGAAGATATAAATTACATGGAAGTAATACATTTTTTGTGTTGTTTCAATGATAATTCTGATATCTTAAATCTCCATAGCCCATTATCTTATTTATCTCTCACATTTACCAGCTATAAGAGAGGCCAGAATTATTAAATCCATTTTTAAAATGAGAAAATTTAATCTCAAAGAGATTAAAGAGTTTGTCTAAGTTTGCAAAACTCAAAAAGTTGTGGAGCTGGGCATTAAACAAACTCCTTTTACATTAAGGCCAACTAGGGGACACAAATCCAAAGGCTTCAGGGAACAGGCAAGTAACAAATGTGTGGAGGAGCAGGAAGTGACAATAGGGAGTGGTTGGGCTGTGGAACATTGGAGAGTACTGTGCAATTAAAATTTAAGTTAAAACAAAGGCAGGGGGAGTGGATGTACCTCAAGTGGTTGAGCACCTGCTTCACAATTACAAGGTCCTGAGTTTGATCTCTGGTACCTCCTAAAAACAAACAAACAAATGAAAAAACCAACTCTCCCACAGTAAACAGTGCCTCAAATAGTGAGGCTCCTGAGGGCTCTCTATATATCCAGAAACTATAAGCAGGGCAGACAGCTCAGGAATTCACACCCTGTCAGTGAGCTTTACTTTGGAATTTATGCTCCCCAGTGTAAGAGTTAAACTCATTTATAGGTTCTCTACACATGGCTCTTTTGCCCCTTTTATTTGAACCCATAATTAGCACTATACTTGAAAAATATATGTCCCAGAGGCTTAAATCTTTGGTCCGTCTACGAGCCAGTTGAGCCTTGAATTTCAGCAGTGTTGCAACACCTACTCTCCAGTTCATTGGACTCACCCAGGACAACTAACAAGGAGATGATGATGGACAACACCCATCCCAAGGAACAGAGAGTGTCTGCAACTGCTAGCAAAATAGTACCATCCATCTGCCCCATGGGATATAAGCCCCCTCTCTATTAGAAGCAGAGTGAGCATCACCATCCCAAAATCTTCAGACTGGGGAATGAACAATGAACTAAAGTAGACTTATTATTATTTTACAATAGACATTATTATTCTAACAGTGGAAGAACTCTTATCATTGATGGAAAGGCAGTGGTCACCAGAGGTTCTGAGGGATGGGAGAGGGAAGAATAGGTGTAATATGGGGGCATTTTCAGGACATTGGATTTGTCCTGTATGACATTGCAGTGACAGATACAGGCCATTTTATATTATGTCATAACTTACAAAATTGTGGGGGACAAAGTGTAAACTATAATGTAAACTGTAGCCCATGGTTAGTAGCAATGCTTCAATATGGGTTCATCAATTGTAACAAATGTACCACACTAATGAAGGATGTTGTTAATGTGGGGAAGTGTGGAAGGAGGAGGGAGTGGGTCATATGGGAATCCCCTATATTTCTTATGTAACATTTATGTAATCTAAAGTTTCTTTAAAATAAATAAATAAAGTAATTAATTAATTTTAAAATTTGCTGAGTGAACAAAAAACCCTACTCTCATTGGGGAGCAGATGTAGCTCAGTGGATGAGCGCCTGCTTCCTATGTACAAGGTCCTGAGTTTAGTCCCTGGTACCTCCTAAAAAAACAAAAAGCAAAAAACACAAAGGCAGTGGATGGGCCAAAACTCATCTGTGTTTGGATATAGACAGGGTCTATAAGTCTTGAACTTCTCTTCTTTATCATATACTGTCTAGAATGAATGAATGTTGCTTCATAAGAGAGCAGTTCAAAAGTGAATTTACTGTTGCTGGAGGGATTTATACCATGTAGGGATGCTGTAGCTAGTATGCAAGCTCATGAAGAATTGAATTAGCTTTTAAAAATATATATATTTTTTAAGATTTTTTTCTTTATTTATTCCCCACCCCTCTCATTGTTTGTGCTCACTTTCTGCTCTCTGTGTCCATTTGCTGTGTGTGCTTTCTGTGTCTGCTCTTTCCTTTAGGAGGCACTAGGAACCAAACCTGAGACCTTGCATGTGGGAGAAAGGCGCTCAATTGCTTGAGCCACCTCAGCTCCCTGTTTTGTTGTGTGTCTCATTGTGTTTCCTCTTTGTGCCTCCTTGTTGCGTCAGCTCGCCATACTTCCCTGTCACACCAGCTTGCTGTCTTGCTTGTCTTCTCCAGGAGGCATCAGGAACCGAACGCAGGACCTCCCATGTGGTAGGCAGGAGCTCATTGCTTGAGCCATATATGCTTCCTGAATTAGGTGACTTTTAAAATCTTTCCTCACTCTCACATTCTATGACTCTAATTTTCTTTTGAAGATATGTTTCAGGTATTTAAAAATGTGGGATGGCCAAGGTGAAATGTGTATCCCATTTAGAATGCAAAGAGGTTGTGTTATATGCTACTGAACACAGAGGTAAAAAAGTTACACTCACATCTCATGTGTCCTTTGCAGTTATAACAACCTATTTATTCAGCCCAGGAAGCTGGTATGGGGCAATTGAACCAATGAAATTAACACTAGTTCAGATAATAGTTAAGCCCCAAAATATTGGTGGCTTAAAATAATAGAAGTTTATTTCTCTTTCAGATGAGTTCCTGAATTGTGCATGGCTCTTCTCTAAGCAGTTATTCAAGGATTCAGGCTCTTTCTGTCTTGTGGCTGCCCTAGGGATCATCATCTTTCCAACCAGCAGAAGGTAAAAAAGCACATGAAGAATATTGCACATGGAAGGTTTTTATGTCAGACTTGGAAATAATGCTCAGCACTCAAATTTCATTGGCCAGAACTCAGTTACATGGCACTCCTAAATGCAATGGAGTTGGCAACTGTAGTCTAGCCATATGCCTTGCCTAGGAGAAAGAGGAGGTGGGTTTGGTGAATTGCTGTTGAAATTCTGTCACAGCATTGCTCAGGCTTATCTTAGGGTAAGCATAGGTTCCCAACTTTTTAAAATCCATACAACCAATAATAGCTCACCTTTGCATAAAGTTATATATTCATCAAAATGGCTTCAAGTTCAATATTGCAGGTGATCCTCACAACCACCCTGTATGAGTGGACTGGTTTTCTCCTCTTTGAACTGTGATCCCAATCTAAGAGCATGACTCCTTTTTTGTTTTTGTTTTTGTTTTTGAGTTACTGGGGGCTGGGGATTGAACCCAGGACCTCTTATGTGGGAAGCCTGCACTCAGCCATTGAGCCACATCGGCTCCCCTGATTGTTTTTTTTTTTTTGTTTTATTTTGTTTTGCTTGTTGTTTGTTTTTGTTTTTAGGAGGCACCGGGGACTGAACCTGGGACTTCCCATGTGGGAAGCAGGCACTCAACTGCTTGAGCCATAACCGCTCCCAAGAACATGACTTCTAG
Organism: Tolypeutes matacus; assembly: GCA_026826555.1. Lineage (NCBI taxonomy): Eukaryota > Metazoa > Chordata > Mammalia > Cingulata > Chlamyphoridae > Tolypeutes > Tolypeutes matacus. The sequence continues at coordinate 19,649,230 of JAKSZT010053770.1, forward strand.
AGTCAGAGATACCTGGGTTCAAATTCCAAGTCAAACACTTGCTAGCTGTGTAATTTGGAGTGAATTACGTTACCTCTCTGAACCTATAATCTGATCTGAAAAATGATTATGATAGAAATAATGTCTAATACTGAACAATTATCATTGTCAGACTCTGGTAAGTGTGTCATATTAATTATCTCATTTAATCCTAACAACCACCTGATGAGGAGGTTCTGTCATTGTCCACATTTCACAGATGAGAAAACTGAGGTACAGAAATGTTAAGTGATCTTGGAGGGCACAGAACTAGGGAGTAGCAGAGCTGGGATTATCACCTAAGCCTGTCAAATTCTCACACTCAAGAAAGTTTGCTTTTAACCACTTTGTTGTTTTGATTCTAGTATAATAAGTTTTGTTGAGAATCAAATAAAAAATAAAGGACCATATGAATGAATTAATGAATGAATCCTCATATGTCTTATAATGTGACCAAACAGAACTAAACAAATAGAAATATCTTAGCCCTGTCACATCATCAGACTCTTCATTTTCAAAAAGATAAACTGCCCTGGTAAAAATGTACAAAACTGTTCATATGTCTTTATAAATTTTACCAGATTGTGCCACTGTTATGACAAGTGGTCAATAATATAACCCATGCAAGAAATTTGGTTAGCATCCTTGTTTTTCCTCTCATCTTACACCTTGTCCAAGGTACAAGGTATCATTTTGAGACAGTACATGAAAATATCTTAAATGTGCTAGCATTAACTTATATTTCAAAGAAATCACTTGGCAACTTTAAAATCCATTATAGAAACACCAATGCAGAGCAAAGCATGACAGACAATGCTGCAGGAGCAGTGGAGATTATAAATGATTTGTCTACCAAATGTGACTCTGCAACCTTGAAATGGTGCCACTGGGGTGTATTATGCATATGGCACGGATGTCCATGCAAAGATTTGTAATTACCAAGCACATGTTACAAGATATAATTTCTTGCTATGGGAGAAATAAAAAATCTTGTGTCTCTTAGTTTAAGCATGGCTCACATCACTTTAATGTGTGACAAAGTTACCATATACTTAATTTTACATGTTACCTCTAAATGTCAAACAATACCCTGGAAATGTCCGACAGAATCTGTGCACAAACCCTAAACAGGAGATATATAACTCAGGACAAATGTTTCTAGGTTCCATTCCCAGGGAAGAGACTGTTACATTTCCTTGGGGAATGAGCTAAACTTTTTAGTTGCAAGAAGCAAAGCTAAAAATAAAAATGCTCCTGGAGAATAAATCAGGAATAGGCAGCACTTGAGGACTTTTAATGACAAGGCACTGTTTCAAAAGATAATGAGATTTCCTTATCCTTGATAGTCTGAGAGCAAATGGAAAAGATAACCAAAAATCTTCATAATCTGGGGTCCTAGAACCCATATCTGTGGGGAATCATGTCATGGTGTCCTGATACCAACTGATTATGCGACTAATTCCTCAGCGCCTGCCTCATAAAGGTGCCCTGGAGGGATGAAAAAGTTAAGCCTCTTATATTCTTCCTTTACTCTTTCCTGAGGAGCTGAGATGGTTGCTAAACCTCCCAGTTAAAGATAGGCTAACTTCCATCTTCAAATGGACCCTTATGTGCAAAAATATCTTCCTTCTTAGCCCACAAATTTCCCCTCAATCCTTTCTTACATAGTCCCGGCCATCTGAGGTCAATTGTAGTTCTCATCATCAAGCTGAATTAAAGATCAAAAACAGAATGACACAGTTCTCCCTATCCCTTTACTAACTCCCCTTTTAAGCATGCATTGCTGACTTGTCATCTTATAATGCAAGATAGGAAAGATAGAATGTTAACCTTAAACTATAAAATGGGGAAAATGGGTATGATTAAAAATTATTCACTCCATCAATTCATGCCACAAATGTGTGTTGTGTGCTTAGCATGAGCCAAGATCTGCTTTGTTACTTGGGATGTAGCTATGAAGAACAAGGCCCTGCCCTTATGGAACTCACATTCTGGTGGGAGAGTGAGACAAAACTAAAGCCAGGTGTGCTAATTTATTTAAAGGAAATAATGTAAGGGAAAAAAGTAGGGAGGGATGCAATGGTAAGGGGAAGGTATCTCTGAGGAGATCCTATTTCATTTGAAATATCAAGGGGAAAAGTACTTGATGAGGGATGAGCGATGAACAAGTATAGAGACTCTGAAGTGGAAATAAGTTTGTCATGTTCAAGAAGTAGAAAGAAGGTCAGTGTGGCTGGAGTTGAGTGAAGTGAGGATGGGGCTAGAGTTTAGGCTGGTAACAGAAGAGTCCAGAGAGAATCAGGTAGATAGAGTAAGGTTTTGAAGCCTACAAGATGTTTAGAATTTATTTTAAAATATTGCTCTGGTTACTCAGGGGGATACACTGTAGTACCAAGTCAAGAGGGCAAACAGGAAGCTGAGTTAGGGGAATAGTCAGTATTTCCCTGAATTCAGAGATAAAGCCCAAACATTTAGCATTATGCATTTTAGCTTCTAGCATCTAGTTGACCCGGCTCTGGAACCACGGTGGGGAGTATTTCTTGGGGTTTTAGAGAGGAGATGCCCACCTATGCAACTCATAGTACCTGTCTTGTTATCTATTAAAAATATGCAAGAAGACTAGATGCTTGTGGCCATGCTACAGTTAAGGTAAAGCTGTTGGGCAATGAAGGATAGAGACTCATACTTAATATACCATGTGGGGTTTCACATGAGGACTGGTGAAGAAACTTCAGCAGAAAGCTCATTAGGATAATGTTTTTACTTTGCAAGCAGTTAAGAACTTCAAGTTTTTTTCTGCACATACTTCAAATTATGCCAAATTGACAATACAAGATTGAGGCAGGTGGCTGTGTGGAGTGGACTTTCTGTAGAGAAGGAGTCATCAGCTTTTTGGTGGCAGAGACCCTGACTTTGGATCAGTAAGAGCTCTCCAATCCCCAGCTCTCTAACCATATATTCATTGTTCTAAAACTGTGTGTATTTTTGGTCCTTGAGTTAGTGGCCTTGTAAGCTGAGATAGCAGAGTTATCCAGTTTCTCTGGCATACCATATCACTGGTTTCCTGGGGCAAAGGTGGCAAATTGTCCCAATCTCAGTTATACTCTTTTTCTCAATCATAAAATTTCTGATTTTCAGTTGAGCATGTGGCCACCCAGATTAAGACTACATTTCCCAGCTCTCCACTTGCAGTGAGGTGTGGCCACACGAATGGTTGAAAGCTGGCCAATCGCATGCAAATGGAAGCAGTATGTGTAACATTTGAAACATGGCTTAACTGTTGAGGGACTGCCCTTCTTTATAGCTTCCTCCTTCCTTCTGACTGGAAGGCTGATGTAATGGCTGCAGCTGTAGCTATATCTTGGACCCTAAGTTGGCTTTAAGAATGGAGGCATTCTATACTGTGGATGCACAGTATAGAAAGAACCTGGGTTCCTGACCTTCCTGGGCTGACTACCTTTATCTGGGCTCTTGAACATGAAAGAGCTCAACCTTCTACTTTTCTGTTTTTTCAGTTTCTCCCAAATGGACCGATGTCTAGTACATCTCCTAAATAAAAGACATGAGGATCATTCTCCAGTGTTTATTGTCTTTCAGAGTTTGAAATATCCCAACCATAATCCAACTCTGCCATTATTTTTATTTCACAATATTGACCTAAATTATCATTTCCTTTCATCTGTACAGAGACAGATTTACTCTGAAGCTAATGAAGCTTAAGCTTCAGGGTCTATCATGAGTCCTGGGAGGGGCCTTTTCCAAGGTTCTTGAAGCCCTTACCAAGGGTTCTTATGGTCATGCAAAAGTAAGACACTATAATAGCAATCCCTTAAGACCACTATTTTTTCCACTCCTATGATACATCTGTCACACCACCCCTTGTGTTAGGTGGAGTTAGAAAGTTTGTGAGCATTTGAGGGGAGCTAGAATTATGAATGCATTTTGTTTTAGTTTCAGCATATAATCACATTATTGTTATCCATCTTGGTATAGAAATAGATCTAGAAATTCTCCTGTCCATTGTCACACTGCCTGACAGAGTTCAGGACCAGAGCTCTCACTGTGAAAAGTTGTGACTGACAGCAGTTGTGGAGGTGAAACAAGGTTGGAAATGTAGGGATTCATAAGTTTATCTGTGGAAAATGTTTGTAATCATCAGACATGAAAAAACATTAAATTTTCATCAATCGTAACCCAGAGATATTTGTGGCACTTGTCAACTTTTGTAAATGTGTAGTGTTTTTTTTTTGTGTATGTGTGTGATTTAAGGGCACTCCCTCATATTCCAAATAAGTATTAAATTTGTACCTAATTTTTATTTGTAATTTTGTATATATTTCTTTACGTGAGCTCACACATACACACACACTTCAAATTGCATAAGCTTCAGGTCCCACAAAACTGGGTCTGTGTTACAGCTTCAGCCTTAGCCCTGACAAGTCTTACCTAAAGTGACTTCTACCCAACTGGGCTTCAAGCCATCAGGGTATCCCATTCAGGCAATCTTTTAATGATCTGCCAAAATGGTCCCTGAAATCAACTATTTTGGTATTTTTTACTACTTTTCTTTTAAGGTCCTGCTCTTTCTTCCTGTCAATTTACTAGTACTTGTTAAGTAAGCAAAGTGAACTTTCCCTATAATCTTATCAAGTATATAGAAGAGGGTCATGTTTTCTGTCTTTAAGGAGTTTACAGACTAGTTGGAAAGAAAAGAATAATGAATATGAAAAATATCATAGAAAGAGAGTATGTAAATAAGTCCTTTAAATTGGTCTGTAAATTGGGCCTTTGCCTTCCTATCTGCTAGAAGCTCAAGTCTGAGGGCAAATGGAAAAGATAAGTCTAGTCCACTTGTTTCTTTGGAGGGAATTTAAATGAGCCTGGCCAATAAATGAAAGTACCCTGTAACCCTTGGGGTGGTTATTTCACTGTCCAGCCAAGCCCATATCATATTGTCTCTGCAATTTACCTTACTTCTTCTTCCTTTCTCATACTCCACTGGGATCCACAATGTATGCTCGTGGTGCCTGCTCTTTGATTTCCTATTCATCTCATTCATCTTCCTTGAGTTTAGTCCTGACATATCCCCTCTTGGTTGTTCTGTGTGCCCCTCTTCACAAACTCCTTCTCCTGGGTCAGGTCCCCACCCTAACAAAAATGTAGCTTTTCCATGATGATAGCATCACCCTCAAGATCTTTCCACTGCACTTTTTCTTGCTCTTCCTGTCTCTATGGAGTGCACTTACAGGTCAGAGCTATTATTTTATACTTCCATCACCCTCTTCTTCTTTTCTATTGACCAGGATTTTGGTTTTCTATTTCTCTTTTAATAGAGATCTAGGGTCTCTTTTTGAAGCCAATTCCAAGCCCACTGTTTTCTATCTGCTTTACATATAAGGGTGGAACTATCTCAGCCTGAAGGGAAAGATAGAACACTGAAAAAAGACACCCTGAAACTATAAACCAGAATTACTACTATAGAACTACAGGTTGTTCACCATAAAACCAACTGAGTCTTTCATGTTGAAGAAAATAATTTTGGGTTTGCAGTACATTGCTAGATGTTTTGGATAATAAACTATTATTCTGCTTCTGTAGTTGGCATTCAAATATTTATGCTTTAAAATTACTTTAACCTTTAAGAAAAAAAATAGCCTAATGCCCTTCAAAAGAAATTAACTTACCACAAATATGCATTTACAAAGTGTGTTTTCATCTCACATTCGCTGTCAGATTAAGTGAAGTCTTTAAAAGGCGATGCCATCAAGAGCCTTATGAAAATGTACATAGTGATGCTAAACCTTGTCTGCCCTTTATGATTAGAAGGGCAATGTAGCCATATGCTGAGCAGGTCAGAGTCTGCAAATGATGATGCTTCCGAATATGTCCCTTTTTCTAGGTAAGGACTAGAATCAGTACAGTGTAAGTCATTCAGTTACTTATTTTGGAACATACACAGCTCTAGTCCATAAACCTACCTCATTTTCATAACTGCATTACCTATAGAAGCATCGTAAACACTTTCGGAAATGGTATTTTTCCTCATTCCTTTAGACTTAATGGGAAATTGTCGGATAAAAGAAAATTCACTCCTCAGGTTGCATCTTACTAAAATGTTCTCTCTTTAATGAGAAAAGTCACCTATAAAGCTAATGTTTTCCTGTTGCCATTTATAATTCTTTCCCTGATTCTCTATCTAAAACTTTCTAGATTTTAAGATTGCAATATAGCAGAAAAAGGACCAAACGAGGAGCCTTGCTCCAGTCCTGGCACCACAACTTACTGATTGGTTATTTTTAGGTAACCTTGGCCAAGACACTAACTGCATCCTGTACAGCAGAGAGAAGATTTACTCTGCCCTCCTCTCAGGGTTGTTGGGAATGTATGAATGAATAATGAATATTTTGCTCTTCTGAGACATCTCCCAGCATTGCTGGCTGAATGGGTATGGTTCATTCTTCTGGTATCCTGTTTGTGCTTGAACCGTTCTCTTTATGCTGAAGTGTTGATACTCATGACATTGACACAAACATGAATGTCCATAGCCAGTTCTTCACGTCAGCTACCCTGATCTGCATCATTTTTCTGTCTTTAATGCTTCTTAGAAATCAGCACACACCCTATCATATAATAGTTGTTTAATAAATAAATTGAATTCAAACACATCAATGATTCAGTAATTCTACTTTGCAATTTAACATTTGCTGGTTAGAATAAACATGATGTATTGCTATAGATTTATTAACTGAAATATTCTAATCATCTTTTCTCTCCTTTCCTCTATCCAGTGCTTACCAATAGAACATTTTGTAATGGTGGAAATGTTTGATGGCTGTGCTGTCCAGTACTACAGTCCATAGCCTCATGTGAGCACTTAAAATGTGGTTAGTGCAAATGAGGAACTAAATTTCTAATTGTATTTAATTGTAGTTAATTAAAATTTTAATAGTTACATGGCTAGTGGTTCTTGTACTACACAGCAAGAACATATTTTCTAGGGGCAAGAGAAAATTTACATGGCTACTTAGATTCTTATAACTGTTTAGACCGAAAACTTGCCAGCCTGCCTAAGTTGTGAAATTGTCTTCAGATTAAACTCTATATCTATAGCCAGCAATTTCCTTTCCCTGCCCTGCCCCTGCCCCGTGATGGCACCCTCGTCTGTTTGCTCATTGTTTTTGCTTGATGTCTGCTCATTTTCTGCTCATTGTTTGTCTTTAGGAGGCACCAGGAACCAAACCCAGGACCTCCCATGTGGAAGGTGGGCACTCAACTTCTTGAGCCACATCCACTGTGCAATTTCCTTTTTAAATAGTTTTCATGGAGCAGACTAACATATGCTTATTGGTTTCAACTACTTTCCCATGGGGGTTAGCAAAGACAAGTGTACTAGATAGAGGCCAGTTGTCTAACTATGGCTGAAGCCTCCATTTTCAGGGGAGAGTTTGATCACTGACTCTCAGATATGGCTTCAATCCATACTTTGAGGTTATTTCTTAGACACAGGCATAAGTGAGAGAAGTTAAGTGATTTTCCAGTGATGCCATAGGGGTCAATGCTCTTATAGGAACTGAGGGAGAAATAGTTGAGTCTGGTAGTAAAACAGTGTTTTCAAGAGAATTCCATTTTTATCTCCTTAGAGAGAAAGCCACACATGGAGAGCAATTGGATGTAGGTCTTTGTGAGTTAACTTTCTCAAAGACAGAGTCAATTTTTCAAAGCTGTGGCTTTTTTAGCAAGGCTGCTTCAAAATATAAAACAATAGCCATTGTTAAAACAACAAAGATGGATCAAATACTCTGAGACATAATGACAAACTCCAAAGATGATGAAGAAAGGAAGGAAGGGTTTGGTTTGACAAGAGAAAATACAATAAATTTGGGATCAACTATATAAAAGGATGAGCATTTAAGAGATTCTCCAAACCTGGATAGCTTGATTGCAAGAAGGGGCACTCTAAGTAATTATCCTGGGGATGTAGCTGAAAATTAAAACTGTTCTGAATAAACCCAAATGTATGGTCACCCTAACTTTTTAGAAGAAAGTATTCTAGGTCAGCATTAATGGTTTGAAAGCAATGGTTATGACAATCCTGCTCTGTAGGCAGTGTCCTGTCTTCTTTTCAAAATCTCAACATTTTCGTAATTACCAAGAATAGGGATTTTAAAAAGCATTAATAGTTTCAAAAGTCCACATATGCAGCTGCCTTTTGGAGAATGTACTTCATACTCCAAAAACTCTGTATCCAAGTTAGTGGCGGGGTCTTCTGTTGTAAGTAATACTTGAAACACATTCACTAGAGCAGATCAGAACTATGTGAAATAGTTAGATCAGCGGTTGGCAAACTTTTTCTGTAAGGGGCCAGGTAGTAAATAGTTCAGGTTTTGCAGGCCATATGGTCTCTTTTGCAGCTACTCAGTTCTAGTTGTAGCACACAAACAGCCATAAATGATATGTAAATGAATGGGTGTGACTATGTTCCAATAAAACTTTATTTACAGAAACAGGCTGCAGGCTGATTGATCTAGATAAATCCTAGCATGAGAGACATAAGAGTCAGACCAACCTTAAAGTTCCCTATATTCTCATAGGGCCTCTTATGAAACAGATACAACCTCCTTCCTCCCTTCCTCCCTTCCTCCTTTTCTCTCCTCCTCTCTTCCTCCCTTCCTTTTTCATTGGTTAAGCAAATATGTATTGAGAACCAACTCTTCACCAGCAGCTGGGAATATAAAGATAAATAAGATACAATCCTTCCTAATTTTCCTCTGGATAAACTTGTAACATGCTGGCCAATGTAAGTGATATGGTCCAGTGTTAGAGAAACTGAAGCCCAAGGTCATAGGACCATTGAAGTAGAGACAGGACTGGACCTCATTGACCTGACTCAGTCTACTGCATCTTTTATCACCATTCCGGACTGGCAGATATTTGGATGAATGAGAGGAAAAGTGGACTGACATCAATCCATTTTGAGAAACTTCTTTTCTAGCTTACATTCTTTGCAGAGCAGCATTTCCCAAATCTCTCAAAGGAAGAAAAAAAAATTTTTTTAATAACCCTAACAAAGTTAATAATAAATGGGATTTTCTGTATGGCATTATATTTTCATCATAAACCACTGGAAATATGTAAAACAGTATGATGGCAAAATAATTAGCACTTCCAACATTTTTATTAGATTCAGTTAAATAGCTTGCTATGTGATAAATATGCAATAATTAGTAGGTACATTTATGTAAAAGTGTTTTTATCTTTCTGCCAGTCTATAGTTCTTTTTCTAATTGATATTTTTTTACATTTGCATGTTACTTAGATCTAATTCTTAAAAATAAACCTGAAAATTTACTTATTTATTTATTTATCTATTTTTAGGCAGTACCAGGGATTGAACCCATGACCTTGTACATGGGAAGCAGCACTCAACCACTTGAGCTACATCCGGTCCCCCTGAAAATATATTTAGATGTAATGTTGAGATTGATCTTGTGTGAAATGATTTCACTTCTTACTTTACAGTTGCATTAACCATGCTCAGATCACTAGGAGCCTCCCTGTGATTTACCTCATGTTGCAAATGAAATGCTTTAATGGTGGCTTCCACATGTTAAGGCAGAGATAGGACACCTCTAACCAACTTCATTTCATTGTTTATAATTTATTAAGGAAATGTAGTGTAACATCTAGGTCAGGGTACCTTCTAACTTTTCAAGGTAGCCTCAAGGAATATTACATCATTATCCTGGCACTCATGAGAGTACCTATAATACATGACAGAAAATGTTTGTTCAACTCACTCTTACTACAAGATTAATTAGGCTATTTTATAGATTAAAATGCACCAGACTTGTGTTAATGTCATCTGTAATTCTCATTTATCGTCATTAAAACCATGTAGGTGAATGTGAGGAAATGTAACTTCCCTGGATTTTTTGGTGTTCCTGTAGAAAGCCCTAGCTTCCCATGAATTCTTCCCCTTTATAAGCAGAAAAAAAATTGTTTTTCCTTGTTCCTCGCCTGTGGCGTGTCCAGCTACTACCTAGGCTAATTGACCTGGCTCCCATCCTAACACTCTGGGGGTTTGGACTAGGGCAAAGGGACTGATGCACTTATTTTTTTTTTAACAAATCAATTTTATTGATACATATTAATAAAGCATACAGTTCATCCGAAGTGTACAATCAATGGTATTTGGTATAATCACATAGTTGTGCATTCATCACTTCTATCATTATTAGAGCATTTTCATTATTTCAGTAACAATAATAATGAACAAAAAAACAGACAAGCAAGCAAACAAGAAAATTCTTCACCCTCAATCTCTCTGTGTTTCCCCTGTGCACTTATTATTTACCACAAGGCAAGAAGGACTCTGTTGCTGACCCAGATCACCTTGTGTGCATTGAGGATAGAATTAATAAAGATGAATATGTACAACTCAACAGTGAGAGAGGTTCTTTTTACAGATGAGTAGATGGATATTTACTTGCATATAAGGAAGCCTAAGTTAACAGATCAAGTACGGAACCTGAAAATTCCTCCTATCACTGAGATGACCATTTTAAAAATGTCCCTTTCCTTGCTCCTGCTTGTTGATGAGATGGAAAAGCTCCTGGGTCAGCTTCCTCTTGACTCCAGTTGCCTGCTCTTGACCCAGGGTTTAAGGCCTCTACCTCCTCTTCCTTCTAGAGACTCAAGCACTTGTGGACACTGTAAGCTGCTCTGTCTTCCCCTGTGCATCTTCATCTGTGTCCTCCCTGTGTTGCTTACATCCCCATGCACTTAGTGAGGATGCAAGGGCACCACTGTGGCTTCCTCCGCTCTGCATTACTACACATTTCTTACTTACACAGATGATGGTCATTGATTCAATCATCTATTCACTCATCCTTCACTCAACAATTGCCCTTGCTGGCTTGTCTCTGCTGGCTTCACTTTCTTTTTCTCTCTCAATAGGCTTTCTCCTGACTTTCTGAATAGTCCCCTCAGGTTCTCAATCCCTATCCACAATTAAGAAATCCAAAATATCCTGAAATGTGAGGTTTATTTGTTGGTAGATTGCATGCTTGCTTGCTTGTTTTTACCTATTTGGCAGAAAAAATTCTGCTGACCTGAAGTCATGTGGGGGTAAAACCTGGCCTGAACTGATGAGAGACCATGTAGAGGCTCTCTTTCTCTAACTTGGTGTATTTGTATGTTTCATGGCAGAATGTTAATGGCCTTGCTTCTAGAGTGCCACTTTGTTTCCCGTGGGGGTGCAAAGGAGCATCCTGTAATATAGTCATTAGCATTCTAAAACCTAATAAATATTTTTGACTTCCAAAACACATCAGACCCGAGGGGGTAAAAGAAGGGATTGGACACCGCAACCTTTCTCAAAACTGTTTTCTATCTGTGTCATGCCTACTTAACTGAGCATGAAATGCTGTTAGGCCTTCTTACCCCTTATATTAAAATTAATAAATTTAATTTTCTGCTTATCTGAAAAGAGTTTTGGAGCTAAGACAAGATGTAAAAATTTTACAGAGGAGACTCTCTGTTCAGAGGCAGAAAAACAGGACTCTCCAAAGGGAGGAAGCAGACTTTGAGTAATTGCCAGGGATTACATTCTGGATGGAGACGCTGCCTGTGGGTGCAGACTGACGACCTGATCACTGTGCTGGTGGCTAGTGTGCACTTGTGGGGCTCTGGGGAGGCTGGACTCAAGGCAGGCTGAAAAAAGGGTCTAGAAGGGAGAAGAGTTTTATGAGATCATTCAGATTGGAGGACAGATCAGGGCTTTGTTTGCATAGTATACCTAGTGGGTTGGGGCATCCTAGGAGGTAGAGAATGGGACAGGAATCAAAAAGAGAGACAGGGTGCATTGCTTCAGCAGAGCAAGATCCCTGGAAACCAAAGTTTCCTAAAAGAGAAATGTGACGGAGTTTACCCTGGCAAACCATATGAAGGGTGGGAAACTGGGGACTGATTCATGCAAGCAGAAGCCTGGAGAAGGGGAAGTTATCAGAGTTGGGGTGTCTGCCCATTGCCATCATGATGTGATCTGTTTTAACTTTAGTCCTCCATTCTAGGAGAAATCCAATACCTTCTCTGAGATTGCTCTTAAGTTTTAAGATGGGCAGCCATGGTTAGGCCTGTGGAGAACTGGGGACGAAATGCTGCCTGCAAAGGCATTCCAATTCAATTAAAAACAAACAGTCTTGTGATGCCAAATTGATGAATGAGTCACCACTTGTGAGTCTGCATAAGAGAATTATTGGTGACAGCTGGTAATCTTTTTTTTTTTTTTTAATTTCTTGTCACCATTGAGGGTAGAAGATGTTGATCTTGTTCCCCATTTCATCCTTTCTTTGAGTGATGTGACTGTCTTGCCTTTCTTAGCTAGCTCATCCTCTTTCTCAGTGCTCCTTCCTCACTCCTTCATTTTCTCGTACCCCATAGCATCCCACTACCAGGCTTGCATGTCTCTTATTGCTCCGTGTTTCTCCGTTCCACTGTTCTTCCCCCTGGATGTTTGCATATCCCCACCCTGACAATATTGACACATTTAAAACATTAAAAAGTTTATTTTTTGAGTACTATTATATAATTTATGGTTGCATTTTAACATGAAGCTGAATAGAAAGATTTATTTCCCTCAAAAAGTTTTGCCCCTGTCCCACGCCTTCACCCCTATTAAATATAACTTTTGAAGTTGTATATGGCTTTTGTGTGATATTTTTCTTCTGTGGGTCACTTAATCATTTTACAAACATAACAGTTTTCCATTATTTGATATTGAACTCACACTGTGATGGTTAATATCATGTGTCAACTTGGCTAGGTTATGTTGTCTAGTTATATGGTCAAGCAAACACTGGTGTATTTGTTAATGTGAGGGTATTTTGAGATGGGATTTGTGTCTATAATCAGTTAATTGCATCTACAGTCAACAAAGGAGATTTCTAACAGCAATATGGGAAGTCTCCTCATCCAATCCATTGGAATCTTAAAAGCCAAAACTGAGGATTTCAAAGGTCTCATGAGAAATTTGTACTCAACTTCAGCATTGGTTCTTTTTTTTTTTTTTTTTTTTTTTAATATATTTTTATTTATTTTAAAAAGATACTTAGATTACATAAAATGTTACATAAAAAAATATAAGGGATTCTAATATGCCCCACTCCCCACACCTCCCACTTTTCCCCACATTAACAACTTCTTTCATTAGTGTGGTACATTCATTACAATTGATGAACACATTTTGGAGCATTGCCACTGAGCATGGATTATAGTTTACATTGTAGTTTACACTCTATCCCACTCAATTCTGTAGATTATGGCAGGATATATAATGGCCTGTACCTGTCATTCAATGTCATTCAGGTCAATTCCAAGTCCTGAAAATGCCCCCTCCTTTTCCCTCTCCGTGACTTCAGCATCTCCAGTGGCCACTGTCACTTTATCAATGATACAATTTCGTCCATTGCTAGAATCACAATAAGTCTATAGTAGAACACCAATAAGTCTACTCTAGTCCATATTTTATTCCCCAGTCCTGAGGATTCTGGGATGATGATGCCCACTCCAACTCTAATTAAGAGGTAACTTCGATCCCATATGGCTGATGGATGGGTCTCCCTTGCTTGCAGTTGTAGTCTCTCTCAGTTCCCTGGTGTGTTGGTTGTCCATCCTCACCTCCTTATTAGTTGTCCTGGGTGAGTTCAATGAACTGGAGAGTAGGTGTTTCAACTCTGCTGAGGCTCAGGGCCCAGCTGGCACATGGAAAGCCCAGAGATTCAAGTCTCTTGGATGTACACCCACCAACTCCAGCACTAATTATAGGTTCAAATAAAAGGGACAATAGAGGCATGTGTAGAGAAGTCACATCTGAGTCCAACACTCAGGAGCACAATCTCCAAAGTAGGGCCCACTGGCAAGGCACCAAACTCTGGAGCTATCTGCCATGAATGTAGGATCTGGGTGTCTCTGGAGCCCTCAGAAGCCCCACTGTTTAGGGTAGTATCTACTTTGGCTGTCTATGAGATACTGCTAAGACATGCATAAGCGTTACCTCTCTGATGACTCCTGACTCACTTTGAGTCTCTTAGCCATAAACTCATTTGTCTTTACCTTTTTCCTTTTATTCAAGGTCTTTTTCTAGTTGTATCACCAGCCAGTGCTTGGTAGTAATCCCTTGGTGCCAGGGAGGCTCATCCCTGGGAGTTATGTCCCTCACTGCGGGGAAGGTAAATGCATTTATATGCTGAGTTTGGCTTTGAACAACAAGGAGGGTCTCAGGTGGTAACTCACAGGCACCCTACAACACTAGGCTAAGTTGCAAATTCAAGAGCAAAAGGCTCATAAGCATAGTCATCAATATCAAGGGCCCATCAATGGATCATCCTTCTTCACTAGTCATTGTCCCTGTAGTCGGGGGATTGTTGCTGTTCCATTAGAGAATGTGGCAGAGCTCCCCAGGATGGGAATTCAATAATCTTTTGGTTGTTGTGTGAATCTCTAAACACTGTGGCAATGCCCCATGAACATTTGAACATATTTATATACCTTATATATATGCCCAGGTGAACTTCCTCCCATGTATCCCCCATCACTGACACCCCACACCATTGATCCTGCCCTGCCATAGTTGTAACCCTTCTGTGATCCAAAACTTCTTCAAAAATGAAGCCAAGAATATTGCCAAATTGGTTAATAGGAAAATGAAATAATGATGATAGGTTTAAACATAAGAAATAAAATAATAATACTTTAGAAAAACTAAAACTAAAGTAAAAAAAATTGGGATATTAAAAACATGAAAAATATTAAAAAAAAATTTTTTTTTTTTTACATTTTGCCTTTCATCACTGTAATATCTGTTTTCCGGTATGTACAGTGGCATTTTCTTCCATTTCTTCCCCAGTGTCTTATTTTTTTCATTTTATCTTCAAAGAAGATTTAGGTCACAGTAAAGTTACATACAGAAGATAGGGGACTCCCATATACCCAACATCCTTCCCCTTTCCCCGCTTCCCTATTAACAACTTTTTTACATGTGGATGGTACATTTGTTACAACTGATGTACAAATATTGAAACATGGCTACTAACCATGGTCAATGGTTTACATTATGGTTTACATTTTAGACCATACACTTTTATAAATTTTTAATGAAATTTAACATGGCCTGTATCCATCATTGCAAGATCATGCAGAACACTTCCATTGTCCCCTAAATATCCCCCCTTCCATTTATTCTCTTCCTCCCTCCCCTTCCCCTTGGGACCCACAGCGACCACCAGGCTTCACTCCTTGAAGGACAAGATTCATAGATACTTGCTACAATGCTGAGGTCTTGACACACTAGTCTGTCCTCCCCTATTAGGAACTGTCCATGCACTCAAGAGACACCCTCCCCTCTGTTTGAGAACATATTGGGACTCCCCAACATGGGAATCCAACTCCTTCCCACTCATTATATGGGTCTCCCCCCACTGATACAGTACACTATGACAAAATGATCACTCGCACATTCTCTGGAAGACTGCCCCAGGTATGCCCTGTCCCAAATGCCACCCCCCCCATCCAACACCTTAAACCAGTCACAGTTCCTTGTCATATTGCCAAAAGAGTTTTCACAACATTGTAGTTTCACCCATGTACTCACCAATCCCTAGTGTTCACCTGCTCCCTCCTCCAACCCTCTCCCAGTTCGATGGACCATCCAACCCATCCTCCCCACCCTACCCCCCTGTCAAGCTTGCACCACCCAACCCAATAGTATCCCTACACCCCTGTCATATCCCTTCACTGCACAACTACTCACTTTTACCTTGTCATAGATTTTGCCCATATGGGCATTGGCTCACAACCTTCTTCTCCCTTTCTATTTCCTGTAAACCTATCTTCCAGTCTCTAGCACTATGAGTCAGCAAAATTTGCTTAATTCATATCAGAAAGATCATGTAATATTTGTCCTTCAATGCCTGGCTTGCTTCACTCAACAGAAGGTCCTCAAGATTCATCCATGTTATCCCGTGTGTTAGTACTGTATTCCTTCTTACAGCTGAGTAATATTCCATTGTATGTATATACCACATTTTATCCATTCATCTGTTGATGGGCATTTGAGTTGATTCCAACTTTTGGCAATAGTAACTAATGCTGCTATGAACATTGGTGTGCATATATCTCTTCGTGTCCTTGCTTTCAGTTCTTCTGGGAATATACTCAGTGGTGGAATTGCTGAGTCATGTGGCAGATGTATAAAGCTTTTTTGAGGAACCGCCAGACTGTCCTCCACAATGGCTGGACCATTCTACATTCCCATCATCAGTGAACGAGGGTTCCCTTTCCTCCACATCTTCTCCAACACTTGTAGTCCTCTCTTTTTTTAATGGCCACCAGTCTAATGGGTGTAAGATGGTATCTCACTGTAGTTTTGATTTACATTTCCCTAGTAGCTAGTGATGTTGAGCATCTTTTCATGTGCTTTTTAGCCATTTGTATTTCTTCTTTGGAGAAGTGTCTGTTCAAATCACTTGCCCATTTTTTAGATAAGTTGTTTGTCTTTTCATTTTTGAGATATAGGATTTCTTTATATATGCTGGATATTAGGCTCCTATCAGATATATGGTTACCAAATATTTTCTCTCATTGGGTAGGCTGTATTTTCACTTTCTTGACAAACTCCTTTGAGGTGCAAAAGGTTTTAATTTTGAGGAGGTCCCATTTATCAATTTTTTCTTTTGTTACTCATGCTATGGGTGTGAAGTTCATGAAACCATTTCCTGTTACAATGCCCTGTAGATGCTTCCCTACATTATCTTCCAAGGTCTTTATGGTCTTGGCTTTTATATTTAGATCTTTGATACATCTTGAGTTGATTTTTGTATAAGGTGTGAGATGTTATTCCTCTTTCATTCTTTTGGATATGGATATCCAGTTCTCCAAGCACCATTTATTGAAGAGGCCATTCTCTCCCAGTTGAGAGGGCTTGGTGGTCTTGTCGAATATCTGATGACTATATATGTGAGGATATATATCAGAACTCTCAATTAGGTTCCATTGGCCAGTATGTCTATCCTAAGCTTTTAGGATTTCATCATTGTATATGATGTTAGCTGTGGGTTCTTCATATATACCCTTTATCATGTTCAGAAAGTTTCCTTCTATTCCTATCTTTTGCAGTGTTTTTATCAGGAAAGGGTGCTATATTTTGTCAAATGCTTTTTCTGCGTCTGTAGAGATGATCATATAATTTTTTTCTTTCAATCTGTTTATGTGGTATATTACATTGATTGATTTTCTTATGTTGAAACATCCTTGCATACCAGGGATGAAACCCACTTGGTCATGGTGTATAATTTGTTTGATGTGTTGTTGAATACAATTAGCAAATATTTTGTAGAGGATTTTAGCATCTAGGTTCATTAGAGAGATTGGTCTGTAATTTTCCTTTCTTGTGGCATCTTTGTTTGGCTTTGGTATTAGGGTAATGTTGGCATCATAGAAGGAGTTAGGCAATGTTCCTTCAACTTCCATTTTTTGGAAGAGTTTAAGCAGGATTGGTATTAGTTCTTTCTGGAATGTTTGATAGCCTCTGGTCTTGGGCTCTTCTTGGTTGAGAGGTTTTTGACGACTGATTCTATATCTTTACTTGTGATTGGTCTATTGAGTTATCAATTTCTACTTTCATCAATGTATGCAGTTTGTGTGTTTCTAGAATGTGTCTATTTCCTCTAAATTATCCTTCTTGTTGGCATATAATTTTCAAAGTATCCTTGTACGATACTCTTTATTTCTGTGGGGTCAGTGGCGATATCCCCTTACTCATTTCTTATTTTGTGTATTTGCATCTTCTCTCTTTTTCTCTTTGTTAGTCTAGCTAAGGGTTTGTCAATTTTATTGATCTTCTAGAAAAACCAGCTTTTGGTTTTGTTTATTTTTTCTAGTGCTTTCTTATTTTCGATTTCTTTTAGTTGTGCTATACTCTTTATTTCCTTCTTTCTACTTCCTTTGGGGTCAGTTTGTTGTTCATTTTCTAATTCCTCCAGGTGTGCAGTTAGGTCTTTGATTTTAACACTTTCTTGTTTTTTGATATATGCATTTATGGCCATGAATTTCCCTCCCAGAACAGCTTTTGCTGCATCCCATAGGTTTTGATACATTGTGTTGTCATTTTCATTCCTTTCAAGGTAGTTACTGATTTATTTTGAAATTTCCTCCTTGACCTACTGTTTATCTAAGAGTGTGTTGTTTAACTTTTATATCTTTGTGCTTAATCTGGTTCTCTGGCCCTTACTGATTTCCAACTTCATTTCATTGTGGTCAGAAAAATTACTTTGTATAATTTCAATCTTTGATTTCATTGAGAATTTTTCTGTGGCCTAGCATGTGGAAGATGATCCATGTGCACTTGAGAATAATGTATATCCCGCTGTATTTGGATGTAGTGTTCTGTATATGTGTATAAGGTCCAGATCCTCTAATGTATTATTCAAGGTCTTTGTTTCTTTATTGATTCTCTCTCGGGATGTTCTGTCTAATGGTGATAATGATGTATTAAAGTACCCCACTATAATTGTAGAGGCATCTATTTCTCCAATTAGTTTCTTCAGTGTATGCCTATGTATTTTGAGGCATCCTTGTTAGATGCATAAATGTTTATGATTGTTCTTTCTTCTTGAAACATTACCCCTTTTACTAATATATAGTGTCCACCTTTGTCTCTTACTATAGTTTTGTTTTTAAAGTCAATTTTGTCCAATATTAGTATAGCTACTCCCACCCTTTTTTGGGTATTGTTTGCTTGTAAGATTGTTTTCCAGCCACTCAATTTCAGCCCTCTTGAATGCCTGGGCCTAAGGCATATAGATGGGTCATATTTCCTTATCCATTCTGCCAATCTGTGTCTCTTGACTGGTGTGTTTAATTCATTAACATTCAGTGTTATTATTTTCAAGGAATTACTTAAATTAGCCATATTTTCTTTGGGTTTATGTATGTCATATGTTGCTTTTATTTTCTTTTTGTCTTTTTAGTTGTTCTTACACTACTCTCCTCTAACTCTCTCTCTCCTGTTTTTTCCTTTCAATCTCCAGATCTCTCTTTAGTATTTCTTGAAGGGCCGGTTTCCTATTGGCATACTCTCTTAATTTCTGTTTATCTGTGAATATTTTGAACTCTCCATCATTTTCGAATGCCAATTTTGCTGGATAGAGAATTCTTGCCTGGAAGTTTTTTTCTTTTAGTACCTTAACTATGTCATACAACTGCATTCTTGCCCCCATGGTTTCAGATGAGAAATCAGCACTTAATCTTATTGAGCTCTCCTTGTATGTGATGGTTCTCTTTTCTCTTGCTGCCTTTCATATTTTCTCTTTGTCTTGAGCATTGGACAGTTTGACAAGTATATGTCTTGGAGTAGGCCTGATGGGATTTACACTGTTGGGGGTGTGCTGCAATTCCTGAACATGTACATTCATCACCCTCAATAGGGTTGGGAAATTTTCAGCCATTATTTCCTCCAACACTCCCTCTGTCCCTTTTCCCTTCTCTTCTCTCTCTCTGGGATGCCTGTAATGTGTATGTTTTTGCATTTTGTGTTTTTGTTCAAATCACTAAGTCCCTGCTGGATTTTCTCTATCTTGTTATCTACCTGTTCTACTATCTGTTTGATTTCAGATGTACTGTCTTCCACATCACTAATTCTTTCCTCTGCCTGTTCAAATCTGCTGTTATGTATTTCCAGTGTCTTTTTGATTTCTTGGATTGTGCCATTCATTATCATCATATCCATTATCTTTTTATGTATGTTTACAATTTCTTCAGTATGTTGTCCCAGTGTCTTCTTAATATCCTTAATTTCTCCCTTCACTTCATTAAGTTGGTCCATGATATTTGTTTGGACAGCTTTGATTAACTGTTTGATGTTCTGTATCTCTTCCTGGTTTTTAGTTTGTTCATTGGACTATGCCATGTCTTCCTGTTTCTTGGTATGGTTTATAATTTTTTGTTGCTGTCTGGTCATCTTTTTACCTTGATGGGTTTATTCAGTTTATTAGCTTCTCTGTCTACTCTAGAGTTTTATTTAGCTGCTTTTTGTGTGTGTGTTAAGTTTTCTCTTTGACACTTTGTTCATCTTGTTTTATTTCCTCACTGTTTCCTATGTTCACTTGAAGGAAAAAGATTAGGGCCATTGAAAGCAAAATAGGTAAGAAAAGAAAAAGGATGATAGTAATAATAATAGTAAACATTAGAAGAGGACCTGTATAAGACCTATGAACGTGAATATTTAACTCATGTAAGCAGTATAGAGTAATAGGAATAAAAAAGTGGAGTACCCAAAATGAAATGGGAAACTGAATAGAGAAAAACATGTAGAATGAATTAAAAGGCCAGATGAGGAGGAGAGAGGGAAAGAGAAAAGAAAGTACAAAAAGAAAAAAAGTTGGGAAGCGGCTGTGGCTCAATCAGTAGGGCTCCCGTTTACCATATGGGAGGCCCCGGGTTTGGTTCCTGGGGCCTCCTGGTGAAGGCAAGCCCGCCCGCACGGCATGGTTAGCTGACCCAGCAAGCACAAGCAGCAAGGGGGGGATAAATGAATAAATAAATAAAATCTTAAAAAAAAAGTTAATAAAAAAAGAAAACAGAATAAATGAGATAGAGTTAAAAACCAGAAATATTGAGGACTAAACAGAGGGGTAGAATGTAAGAACAACAACAGAAAGCAGAAGATGGAAAGATGAAGGAAGGAAAAGAGATAGCATTGGTAGACAAAATCAATATATACAGAAAAGGGGAAATCAAGGAAAAAGAAACACAGCAAACAAGAAACGAGCCAGCAGCACCTTGAGCAATTTATCTCATTTTCAAGCTCTGTCCAGATTGATGCTCTGAGGCCTCCTGCTCTGTGGGTTCCCAATATAGCTCACTCAGGCAGGATCTTACTCCCACTCAGCTGTTTTTTGCAATACAGATAGTGAGTGCACACTTAAACTGGCGCCATCTTGCCCAGATCTCTCAGCATTGGTTTTTCTCAGCATTTCCAGCTAGCCAGCTTCCCCTGGGGAATTGTGACTAAGGACCTTAGCATCACCTTTATCAGAATTCCTAGCTTGAAGCCTACCCTCAGGAGTTGGGGTTGATTCTGTTTCTCTGGATAGTCCTGACTAATGCACATACTAAAGTGTTGTTGTTGTTTTTTTCCTGAAAAGACAAGCAACTATCCTGTTCAAAAGAGATAATTATAATTCGCTGTTGTCTTTTTTTTTTAACACAATAGAGAACAAAATTGAATTGTATCTCTTTGGAAAAGCATGTACATTAATTTCTTTGTGACTATGAATATCCCTAAAGCAAAATTTCTAGTATAGCCAAATATACTTTCCTATACCTATTCAGCAATCTAGAGAATCTCATTCAGAGAATGAACAAATACTGACTACCCGTCATGTGAGATAATTAGAAAGGGGGCCACTGGGATTTGGGAGAGGAAAATGGAGATGGATCATGTGGCTAAGCAGCAGTATAAGTTTATTGCAGCAGACTTCAGAGACAGAAGGAGGCTGAGGGGGATGAACTTGGGGTTCACAAATGCCTTCCTGAGGTAGTAATAGGAGAGGAGAATAAATTCTGCAAAAGAGCCTGGTGGAGCCATGCTGCAGAGTTCTGAGCATTCTAGAATCCTCCAGTGCATAGCCTTGTTCAGAGATTTGAAAAACACCCCGCTTTAGTGCTATAACAGATGTGTTAAATAAGAAAACACAAACAAGTTGTTATCTGAAGTGTCCAAGTTATTTTGTAAAACTGTGGCAGAGTTGGACTTAGGAGAGAGAAGTTAACTCCAATTTAAAAGTCTAAAAAGGCCAATACCTTCTGGACAGACAAAAGACTGGAGGAATATTAGGGATGAAGGAAAATATCTCTCAAAGGCATAGTATCTATGACAAAGCAGAATTGATTTCAAACATTTCTTTGATAATAACTGAAAGGATGATCCCAAGCAAAGAACAGTCTGAAAATCATGTCTCAGGACAAATTAATACTATTATGCTAAAGTTACTCAGAGTTTCTGTATTTAGTGTGGGTGGGGGAATCTTTATTGTCTTAATTTTAGCAAATGTTAAAAATATTTTGGGGAGTGGGTATAGCTCAGTGGTTGAACAACTGCTTCCCATGTATGAGGTCCCAGGTTCAATCCCTGGTACCACCTTAAAAAAAAAAAAAAAAAAAAAAAATATATATATATATATATATATATATATACACACACACACACACACAAACAGACATACATATATATATATATATATATATATATATATATATAAAGATTCATTCCCTTTCCATGACCTTTGTTAATCTTATATTATTTATCTCAAATCAGTCTTTAGTTCTTCAACTTAAAATTCTCCTGCAAAAGGCGTTTCAGGAATATTTTCTTTGAAGTGATTGGGATTAGATGAAAGAATATTGGACATTTAATTTAAGCAGTTTAGGAGGCCTTTATCTGTCATCAAATTGAATCTCCCCCTACTTGTGTTATCAGATAGCATTCCTGACAAGCAGTTACCTAGTTTTTTATTAAATGACTCAAGTTGTGGGAAATTCACTGTCATACAGGGTAGCCCATTAATTTTCAGATCAGGGCTACTTGTAAATTTTCATTACTTTTCTAAAATTTCTCTCCTGGCAATTTCTATGCATTAATCTCCTTTCTGCTCTCTAAGTAACAAGAGATAAAATCTATGTACTCTCCTAGGAGGTGAAGATGCATTTCATATATGTGGTACAAGATCCTTAAGGCCCTTCGTAGCAAGTTTCCTAAAAATTTCCTGTATAACATGCTTTTTTGTCCTGTGGAACATGCTATTTTAAAATGTAATTTCATCATCTTTTTCATAGGTCAGCAGCTTCATTTAATCTTATTTGCTCTGTCTCTAATCTTTCCCCCTTTCCTTTCTCTGGCTCCCGCCCCATCCATGGCACTCTCACGATCAACTCTCCCAGCCCATCTTTCCACTGCTACAACTCCCACTCTCTATTGTCCTTGGATTACACCCCCCCACCCCCGCCCTGCAAACAGACAAACAAACAAAAGCCTGGGCCTGGGTCTGACAGGACTTCCCTGAAGTAGATGGATTTCTCCTGGGAACAAGGAGTCAAGCCTTGAACAGGACCATGTTCAGGGTTGTAGAGGAACATTTAAACTACTGAATCTCAGAGCTACCAGCTGGAGTAGAGTGGAGAAGCTGCCCAGAGGCTGGGCAGGAAGGTGCTGGAGCCTGCAGCTCTGAGGTCCCTGGGAACAGGGCACTTAACTCCAAAGAAACTAGGGCAGACCAGAAGGATGTCAGACATTGTTTATACATTTATAAAGCATTACACTGAAATGCTTTGAGTACATGATACTTTTATTTTTGCAAAAACAAATTCTGGCCACTTTTTAAAAATAATAAAATACCAGTGGTAATACCAGTAGGTCAGTCTTATAGGAAATAACATGAAAATGCAGTAATGCTGTTGATAGCTGGAAAATGTGCTTATTTTTAAATTAAAAAAATTTTTTTTTATTTTCTTAAGCAGCTCTGAAAGATTCAAATAACTTCTCCAGATCTAGTCAAACTGGTTTTCTATTAACCTAATCTTTGTAGTTTACTCTTTGTACTTGGTTCCTAGAAGGACAATAGTCAGATCTTCCCAATTCTACTCTGGGGAAAGTCAGGAATAAGATAACATCTCAGCAAAAACAAAGAATGGTGCCAAAGAACACATTATGGCCCAGGAAATCTGTAACTTCCCTGGGATAAAAGGCTGTGAACCAGGACATCAAACAGGAGTTTTGCATACAGGAGATAACACAGGAGACCCTGTAACAATATTCCAGAGTCATCACT
>JAKSZT010053770.1:19673139-19919768 GCA_026826555.1 Tolypeutes matacus
ATCACTCACATAACAGGCAAGCATAGCTCAGTCATCACTTGATCCTCAACCCTTATTCCCCCCATAAAACCCTAGATCCCCTTCTCACTTTGAACTGGTTTGGGGAAGATTCGCCCAGTTCCTTGCTTGTGCACTCACAACAAATCACCTTCTCCCTGAGACACTTGTTTCTCCTTTGTAGCTCTGGGTCTGGTGGGCCTGTCTATTGGAAATAACCATATTTACGGTAACACTATTTCTTCCTGAACTGCAATCACTCCACCCCCCACCAAACATCCCGTTTGCAGCCTTCATTCATGTCAATTTCTTCCTCTGTTCCTAAATGACAGGATTTCAACCCCATTCCTTTGGATATATGTGACTGATTTTGTCATTCTTCTAATAAAAACAGCTATTAGGTATTCATTCAACAAAGACTGAATGAAAGCCTATTGGATTCAACAGTAAATGAGACAAGGGGCAAGAGAGGGTAGGAGATGAGCCTGTAGGTGCTGGAGCCAGGCTAACTATGTCCCATCCCAGCCCTGCCACTTTCCAGATCTCTTAGTAATTCTTTACTATTTCAGTGCCTCAGTTTCCTCATCTACCAAATAGGGATAACAATCATAATTATTAAATAATTATTAAACTTAATTATTTGTTAATTTAAAACCTTATAGGGTTGTTGTGAGGATTAAATGCTTTCATACATAGAAATCACTTAGAATAGCACTTGGTAGCTAGTAAATATTGAATTACTGATATATGTTATTATTATATTAAATTGGTCCTACCCTCAAATTGCTTATAGTTTAGTAGTCAGGTATGTAAAAGTCTTTCCCAGTTGACAGAAATAAATGGATCAGAAACTTTGGTAAAAGTCATTTGGTCAGTTGAGGCGCTACCAACAGCGCTGTTTTTCAGTCCTTTTTCTACATTGGATCCGTAAAGTTACCTGAGCCCAATAGCCCTCAGAAGCCATTGCTTAACACATGATTGCCTTTACTAAATGTGTAACATATACCAGCGTGGTACTTTTGAGGTGTGTATTTTGTCATTCAGAAGGACAGACACCTAAAGAGATGTCAACCCATTCCAATTCAGGTGTCAGGGTCACCAGTAAAAGCACAACGCACACACGTGCTGATGGAAAGACTTTTTACTCACCCAGCGAACAGACAGAGCAAGGTCAGCTTCACTAGTGGGTGTCTGTTTCCCACAGCCAGTGGGTCTGTGTCTGAGGCCAAGGCAGAGAGATTTTCTTTGCACAGCACCCCTCTCCTGTGTTTGTGTACTGTCACAGTGGAGGAATAGGGATTGGATATACCACCAGCTGTGAGCTGGATGCCCTAAAACACGCCCACCAGAGTCAGACTGTCTCCAGTGAATATTTACATATGCTCAGGACAATAGAGAAAAGAATGTCTCTGCAATCCTTTTATCTACTGGTGGATTATGTTTTTTCCCCCTGGGGGGCATACCTGGTCCCAAGCGCAGGCTGTATTTGTGGGTCCCAGGGAAAGGCGGCAGGCCGTGCTAGAACTGCCCCTTACCACATATTTGCTGTCAAACATCCTGGCTGCTAAGCAAATCTCTATGAGAAGTTGGGCAATTTTCATAACTTACAACTCAAATTCCTCAACTATAGAGTGGTGATCAATAATACCAAGCTTGTAGGCTTGTTGTAACTCTGGAATGAGATGTTCTATATAATGCTGTAGCCCAGTGCTCAGCATTTCAGAGGCTTTTCTGTCCAGGAGTTAATAACCTATGTGCATAATGAATTTCCAAGAACACAAACTGGAGGTAGAAACTTATATCTTATATTAAACTAATTTTCAGTTGATAGGTAGTAGGCAGGCTAGATTAGGAATCAATAGATGGATCTGGAACCTGGCAGAAAAACTGCTGTCATTAAACTCATGTGGCCACAAATACCCCACAAGATGGCTGCTGGAAGAACCTGCGAGAACATCCATGCGGACAAGATTTCCTCCAGAATAAAGAAGCAGCCCCGGATATTCTCTAGGGACCTTATCATTGGGCCCTCCTGGGGATTGAGGGTTGGGGTAATCAATCAAAACAACAAACAACTGGGGTTTTTCTCCCTACATTAGAAAAGGGGCAGAATAATTAATGGTTTAAAAAGCAAGCGGGAAAGCAAAATGACCCTGTTCTTGCCTTTTCCTCCCTGCCTGGAACAGCATGCAAGTAATCTGTAATGGGGAATTGTAGTCTGCAAACCAGCCCTCTTTATCTCTTTTCAGCCCCTTTTCTCTCTTCCTGGGACCCATAATCTGTTATTTTCTCCCATTTCTCTTTTCTCCACTCCTTAATAAATTACTAGCCTAACTAAACTGGCTTTCTCTAAAAATTCATTTTTTTGTAGCTTAGCCAAGAACCTGGAGAAAATCCGGCAACAGTAGTCAATATTTAACCCCCTTCCTGGTATTATCTTTCCACATAATAATTTTATCTTTCTGCAAAATTATTCCAATATCCTAAGAGAAGGACCGTGCACATATCTTTGACAGAATAATCCTACTTAGCAGATGGCAGCTGACAGGCATTTCAGTCTTTGTTAATATTCAAACCTTGTCAGACAGAATTTGAATTGATTGTAAACATTGTCTTTCATTAGACAAATAAAATGTTTTATTTTTCTAGTTCCAAGAAATCTATCCTTGACTTTGAGAGGTTTAAACATTTTTTAAGACATTGAAGCACATGTCCTATGATTATTGGGAGTCAAGAAAATATTCTCAAAAATACTTGGCCTGACTCAGTGGCCTTATGAGGGACCTGGAGGTTGCCATCAGCAGTCACTGCCAACCTGTGGAAGCTGCAGGCCAGAGGTATCTTCCAGCTTGGAAAGACAGTGATTTTAAAAGCAAAAGCTTATGAGCACATAGGAGGAATGTTAGCTCTGGGGTTAATATATGTGATGTACTCCCTCTTTCATTGTGAGACCTAGAAGGCAAGGATATGCCATTTGCAGATTGTCAGGAGAGAATGAACAACATTCAGATGCATGAGATTCCTCAAGCAAACACTTATTTGGACTTCGCTGAATTATTAACTTGTGAAAATACATGTTTGCATTCTCATATCCCACTTTTTATATCCACCAACAAAACCTTAGTGAAATGGATGTTTTATTTGGAAGCAAAATGGTTTATAACAGAAGGCCAGATTCAGAGTCAGGTAGTCTTGGGCTTCTAGATCCTTCACTTCGAAGCTGTATAGTTTATAAGCAAATTACTCTGTCTCTTTGCAACTCAGTTTCCTTGAATGTTAAATGCTCATCTCAGAGGGCCCCTGTGAAAATGGAAAATGAGAGGAGTTGACAAAAGAAATAACTGGAAGGCTTTCTGTAAAGCGAGAAGGAAGTTTTATTGAGCACGAGCAGCATGTATGCAGAGCAGCACCAAATGGGGTTTCTGCTGCTCCAAGGTTAAGCTGTAGAAGCAGTTTATATGGTTGTTGGCGGGGCGGGGTGAGGAATGAGGGGGTGAACGGGTTCATCAGGGTGGAGTGTCTTTGGGCAGCAGTGGGTTAATTAGCAAACCACAGAAGCAGGGTGTTTCTGCATATCTGGGATATCTGGTGACTGTTGACTCTAACCAGCCTTGACTGGCTGGCCACAGTTCACAGGGGCGGAAGTCTGCTGCTACCACAAAAGATCATTGGTACATCAACTTAGTTCAGTTGACCTTTTCTTCTTCACAGTACCCTGAATAAAATGGGAACTCAAGCAAATCAAGGTGGTTAGTAAAGTTATTTACCATCCCATTTACACAGAGACTAGCTGAATGCGTGAGACATTGTGGGTGCTCTAGAATTGTTCCTTTATTTTTCTGTTTTTTTTTTTTTTTTTAGGAGGTACTGGGGGTTGAACCTGGGACCTTGTACATGGGAAGCAGGCGCTCAAACAATTGAGCTACACCCTCTCCCAGAAATGTTCCTTTAAATCAGGAGTTCTTAATGTTTTTTTTTGTTGTTGTTGTTCCATGGAACCCTCTGCTTGTCAGGTGAAAATCACAGACTCCTTATTAAGTCCACACTATACTGTGTATTATTTAATAAATATATCACACCTGCACTACCGCGTTCCCACAAGAATAATGTATTTTCGAATTTCAATTCAATCTCATGGACCCCTTATTAAGAACCCCTGCTTTAAATCATGTGCTAGCAGTATAGTCAGAAAAATAGCATCATATTTATTATTCTTTCTGTTCAGTTTGAATTTCTGTTCAGATGGAATTTTCTATTTTTTGTAAGCAAAAGCCTTTTTATAAATTAGTGCACTTTGTACTGTAAGCACAAGAAAACTTAACTAAAAGTGTTTTAAGTAGTAAGGGATTTGTTATCTTACAATCTGGAGGCATTTCAGGATCAGTTAATTTAGCAATGCAATGATGTCATAAGGGACATATTTTCTTTCCCTTTTTCTACTCTGCCATAATCAACATTTTAAATTTGATGCATGGCACCCTCAAGAAGACTGGCTCAGCTTCCAATATCACACAAGCATATAGTTCCACCAAGAGAGAAAAGGACAAATTCAGCTTGTTAAAACCTTTCTCTCTGTCTTTCACTCTCTCTTAAATCAGGAAGGAAAATCTATCTTGGAAGTCCCCAGAAGACTTAATCTTATGTTTCATTTGTTAGAGCTGTGTCACATGCTCATGCCCAGAATAGTCATTGACAAGGGGACTAGAAGAAATGTGATGGAACTATAGTCAACCTTCAGCTTCTGGTTCTAAGGACAGACCTACAAACCACTTTGACCTCTAGGTACCTAAACAACTGTACAAGTTTTGTTGGCAAAGAAGGAAGTCAATTGCTTTTGAGTGGGCAATAAATGATGTTTGAGGAGGCAACCAATACTCTACTCTAGCTTTGATTTATATTTCAATATTATTCAAAATAAAGTAGCAAGTGTGAAAAGAGACAAGCTCTTTCAGAAAGCAATTGGAAGCAATTAAGAGGAACGCCTTAAATGATGAGGATGAATAAAGCCAAACTCAGCTGTCAGAAAAATGTGATGGATTTACATACCACCTACAATGACCAGATGCTAGAAGTTGGAATAACTTTTGCAAAGTTGCTTGCTTCTCTGTCCTTTAGGAAAAAAATGTACACTTATTCTTTTCTGACCTAATGGATGTTCCATCTTGGTCTTTTAGCTCCTTGAGGAGTCTGGTTCCTGGCTAAAATCCTAAGGCTGGATCATCGGTGATTACAAAGGCTTTACCTGACAAGCCTCATGTGGGAAATCTGCCCTCCTCCCACCAGACTTGGTGCACAGTCAGTGCACTGAGATCTCTGAAGGGTGTTGCAGTCAAGGACTCAGGACCCCCTGACCGGTAATGTTCTTGCAAATATCTGCATTCCTAAAGCTGAGGTCTTCCTCAGGTGCCTCTGCTAAGACCGCCTTATTGTGGGAATTGGGGAGAACTTGAAGACACTCTTCTCCACTGTGACTCAGAATTCAGTATTTTTTTCAATCCCAGAGGACCAATCCATGGAAAAAATGGAACAGGAAGTGCTGGCTCTTTCTCCCAGTTAGCCTCTTGCTTGTACCATTGCAGTAGTGATTGAAGGAATGACTGTTACTATCATTTTGGCTTGTTGTCTTAATCACCACTTTTTTTTTTTTTTTTTTTTAAGATTTTATTTATTTATTTATCCCCACTTGATGCTTGTGCTCGCTGTGTCCGTTTGCTGTGCGTTTTTCTGTGTCTGATTGTCTCCCTTTGTTGGGTCGTCCTGCTGCATCAGCTCACCGTGCCGCCCGGGCTGGCTTGCCTTCACCAGGAAGCCCCGGGAATTGAACCCGGGGCCTCCCATATGGTAAACGGGAGCCCCATCGATTGAGCCACATCCGCTTCCCTTAATCACCACTTTTTTAAAAAAAGATTTAATTTCATTTATTTTGCCCTCCCCGCACTGTTTGTGCTCGCTGTCTACTCTGTGTCAGTTCATTGTGCGCTATGTCTGCTCGTCTTCTCTTTAGGAGGTACCAGGAACGGAACCTGGGACCTCCCATGTGGGAGAGAGGCGCTCAGTCGCTTGAGCCACCTCCACTCCCTGCTTTGTTGTGTCTCTTGTTGTGTTTCCTCTTTGTGTCTCCTTGTTGTGTCATCTTGTTGCATCATCCTGTTGCACCATCTTGTTGTCCCAGCCTTTCATGCCAGCCCATCACACCAGCCCATCAGGTCAGCTTGCTGTCTTGCTCGTCTTCTCTAGGAGGCACCGGGAACTGAACCTGGGACCTCCCATGTGGTAGGCGGGAGCCCAAATGCTTGAGCCACATCTGCTTCCCAATCAGCCACTTTTGACACCTGGCAGCTTAGCTCTGCGTTCTCAGTCCTACTCAGCTCTTAACACTCCTGTTCTATGAAAGGAAAGGCCTGGGAAGTTAGGATCAGGAGACTGTTCTGTTTCTATCACCATTCTCAAATGTCCACAGTGGGAGAGACACGAGGCTAACCAGACTCACTCAGCAACGATATGAGAAAGAAGCTGCACTGACTCTAATTTAAGGGGAAGCTCAAGAATTAGAGAAAGACCAAATTCTAAACTTTCACAAATAAAGGCCTATAGTAATACTTTCAGTATTTTTAGTGCTGCTCAGGAGATAATTGGACAATGTCTCCCTCTAAAATTAAAGAGGAGCATTTACTATTTGAAGAGAAAAATAATTGGTCAATAAAACACCGTGGAATCTGTTAGTATTCTGTGTACATATGAGAGGGCTGTGTTCAAATAAAATTGTCTTCAAATACAGAAAGTGAGGTTTTGCAGAGGACAATGGCTGCTTGTTTCTATTCCACACTGAGAGCTTGAGAAGAACTTGAGTTTACATTAAAGGTATGAAAAAGGTATGGAAAAAGTTGCAGAAAAGAATTTATTGAACATTTATGCTATTATAAATCAGAATATGTTGCTAGTGGAGTGTCCAAATAGTTTGCCAATTTCTATTAAAGAATAACTTCTTATCTGCTGTGGTTTAATCATGTTTCAAGAGGTTGGGCCAGATTATATTTTGACCTTCCTACTGATCCTTTAAAATAATTCTTAGCCATTTTAAGGTTCCTTGGAAAGTGTTTTTGTTCAGGTCCCTCTCCTGCCCCCCCCCCCCGCCCCCAGTGGAGAGCACTGGCATGTGAATGGTGGCTGCTGGCAAACCAATGGCCAGAAATGGGTGTGATTCAAACACATTTGAAAAGATATATATTCTCTATACACTTTTATTTCTCTTTCTCATCTATTATACTGCTATGTCAATAGAAGTACCAGCATATATCTGGTTTTATTTTTGAAAGAAAGATGAATAGGTGGTGGGTGCAGAGGGTTGTCAGGGGGGAAAAATCAATGATATTCCTTGTTTGATAATAAATGAGAGAATGCGGAACACACTGCTGACTAGTCTGGAAATCTCTCTTTGTTCTTAGGTATTACATATTGGTTTTATTCAGTAATGATATTCCTAAAAAAAAGAAAATGGAAACTGACAAATAAGAATGGAGTATAATTCAGCTAATCTATTTCACATCAGCATTTAGATTCAAAACCTTTTTAAAGGGATGGAGGAAATAAACATTCAAAGGCATATACTTCTAACCCTTCATCTATTAGTCCATTAGCAGAATCCTGAAAATAATGTATTTACAGAGAGCTATCACCCTGCCCTTACATGGGTTCAAACACATTTCTTCTTTTTTTAGTTTCATAAACAAAAGGGAGCTATATGAAAAAACTAACTAGCTACCAGGGGGAAACCATAGCCTTTCATTACAATCAAAGGTGATGGGGGCTCATCCAAAGGTTTAATATATTGCAGGCTCTATCAATGCTTAAAAAGGAATTGGATAATTCCTATAATTAATATAGAAACTAGAGTTGATTTTCTGCTTTGAAATTACATATTAACTTTAAAAAGTGAGACTGGCACAGTAATGAAAAATTAGACACATAAAAGAGGTAAACAAATTATTATATACAACCAGGGAATGCTGCTTAAATATTGCAATCTAGCAAGTTATGATCTAAAGGGACAGTCTATAAATTGTCATGGTTTCAAATAATTCACTGTTTAAATCTAAAAATCAAATGTTCTAATACTTTCTTTCTCTAGCCTCTGAACTTTGTTATCAAAATGAAGCTCTAATTATAACCCCAAGAACCCTCTAATGTCTTTGATAGTTAACTTTAGCTCTTTTGAACTGCATCAACCATTTCCTATGATTTTCATCAAGATTGCCTCATATATGGAAAAATCAAATTTCCCTAAACCAAGCCCATTTTAGTCTGAATATATGAAACTTATATGACCCATATGGTTGGGGTTCTTTAAAAAGTTCTTCAAGAATCGTGCATTTCTAGTGTAACATCCTCTTTCCTCCTTATTTTAGTTTTGGAGATGTGTTAGTTGGTTATGTGTAGGAATGGGTCAAATTTATCTGTTTCAGGTAACATATACATAAAGTGCTGCTGCTTTAATTTCCTTCAAATGCATTCTTGTCTCTGTTGAATATCAGAAAAGAGAGGAAGGGAGAGAGAGACAGACCTTGCATGTGTGTGCCCTTTTTATGGATGGAAAGAGTCTTCATTCCATTCATTCTTGCCTGAGTCATTGATCATTTCATCTACAGCTGCTGTTCCAACTGTGCTCACCCCCCTAAGCAAGGACAGTAGGCAGCAGGGAGTGTTTTCAGTTTCTCTTCCTTCTATAAAACCAGTATCTGAATGATTGTGGTGGGCCTGGGGCATGTGCATGTTCACTGAAAGAGGGACTGCCCTCCTGTCTTTTGCCTCAGTCTAACAGGGTTTTAGCCTCAGTTTCCATGCCTGGCCCTCATCAACTGAAGGCTTTCTAAGGCTTACTACACTGCATTAGCTTTGTGAACCCTCTGTCCTAGATAGAGTAAGGGAAAATCTCTTCTGATGTACAACATCCCTCTACCCCAACCCAAAACCCTCTACTTTCGCTCCCCCTGCCCTTTCAGTGTAACTGCCCACTGCATTCCCTCTCCTTTATTCCCCAGGGCTTCTCTCCCTTATTCCCTTTTAGTCCTTTATTTTCTGTCTTCAAAAATATATTAAGGCAGACCAGATGCAGCTCAGTGGTTGAGCACTTGCTTCCCATGTACAAGGTTCCTGGTTCAAGCCCCTGTACATCCTTAAAAAATATATGCATAGGTGTGTGTGTGTGTGTGTAGCAAGTACTTTGTCCCAGTCATTGAGCCAGATGTTGGAGAAATAGAGATGGCAGGTGACATCCTTCTCAAGAAAGTTAAAGCCTAGTAAGGAAGACAGACATTAAAACCAACATCAAGCCAATTGCCAATACTGTGATAAGTACTATTACAGAAATATTGATCCTGTGAAATGGGACCCCAGGTGGGCTCGAATTAGGAGCTGACGTGGCAGGGGTAGGTGGAGAGAGGGTTACTGGTTACTGAAAGTGAAGGTTAACTTGCTGAAATCCTGTCTCTGGCTTCCAACTGCACTTAGCACATAATCCAAATTTCTTAATGCATTGTCTGAGGCTCCCTATGATCTTCCCTCATCTGGTGCAACCTCACCTACCTGGTCCTCTCCTGGTTTATTTAATGCACCAAGATTTCCTATCTTAGGGTTTTAGCATGTGTTGCTCCCTCAGCAGGGAGAACTCCCTACTCTGCCTGCTTAACGTCCAGCTATTCTTCAGGCTTAAACGTAAGCGTTACTTTCTCAAACAGGCCTTCTCTGCCTCTTCTATTTGAATTAGCTTCCCTCACCTTTATGCTTTCAGACCTGGGCCTCCTGCGCATTTAGCACAGGTTGTAATTATGCATTTATTTGTCTGATGAATGCTGTCCAATAGGTAGCCACTGGCACGTGTGGCTGTTGAGCACTTGAAATGTGGCTAGTCTGAATTAAGATGTGCTGTAAGTATAAAATACACTTTGAAGACTTAGAATAAAAAGTAAAATATTTCATCCATGTTTTTGATACTGTTTATATGCTGAAATGACAGTATTTTTGGATATATTGAGTTAAATAAAATATATTATTAAAATTAATTTTACCTGTTTCATTTTGCTTGTTTTTAAAAGGTGGTTACTAGAAAGCTTAAAATGACATATTTGGTTTGCATTTATGCCCCATATTATGTTTCTATTGGACTAGTCCAGATTGTAAGTGGTGTGAGGAGAAGGGCTGGGTCCACGCTGCTCACAATAGCATCCCCACAAGCATAGGAAGTCCCTTCAATACTTGGTCAGTAAATGGCTGTAGAAATTTGAGCCTAGTTGTTAAGGTCACACAGAAGTTAACCAAGTGAAGATGTGGGGGTTTGTGGGTTTGGGCAGTCAGAGCCTTTCTAACAGAGAGATCAGCAGAATCAAATGTGTGAGGGATGAAATTAGCATGGGGTTTTCGGGAAACTGAAGTATTTCAGTGGGAGAAGGGTAAATATGGACAGGGTCATGGAGGTTTATGTGCCATAATGAGGAATTTGAACCTTTCTGAAATCAATGGGAATGAGACTTAATGAAGAATTTTAAGCAGGAATGAGACTTGATTAGATTTATGTTAAAGAAGGGTCAGGGCAATCAGGGAGAGGCAGAACTGAAGGTAGGAAAGGCAGTGTGGAGGCAATCACTGTGATCCAGACAAGAAGTAAAGAGGTCATGAGCAAAGTAGGAGACAGTACAGATGGACAAGAGTGAACTAACTTCAACTTTCTGAGAGACTCACAGACTTGGGGACCATTTGAATGTGGATTTGAGAAGCAGAGGGGAGTCTGGGATGATTATTTGACACCTGGGTTGGGTGACTGGATGAAAGAGGCAGCTCTTAATAAATGATAGGTATTGAGGAGGCAACCCAAATCATATTTTCAAAATGCACATCTAACTGTGTCACCATCGCCCATCACATTAGCCTCTTTCATCCCTATGTTAAAAGGCTGTAACAGCTTCCCACTGCTCTTACAATGAAGACTAAAATCCTTAATATGGGCACATCCCACAGGACTAATGGAAGCTGGGTCCACATCCTCATTTAGCACTGTTCTTCCTCGCAAGTGCTCCAGCCATACTGACGAGGTTTGGATTTTCGTCAGATGCGATGCTCTCCCTCTCATAGGAAAGCTCTTTCTTGCCTTTCCCACTTTGCCTTGGGGACCCTTCTTCATCCTTTGGTTCTCAGTTGAGTCACTTCCTCAGGGAAGGTTCCCCAGTGTGATCACCCAGTGATCACCAGCACTCTTGTTCACTGCTCCCCCAGAATCCTATTTTGTTTATTTTTATTTTTCTTCAGAGCACTCTTTCCATTTGATTGACTATTGGATTCATTTATGTTGTCTCTACTAGACTCTCAGCTCCACTAGAAAAAGGATTGTGTCTGTTTTCCACCACTGGATCCTCTTGGCACATTCTAGGTACTCAGTATAACTTGTTGAAAGAATTAAGGAAAGCTTTTTGGGGGGAAATGACTGGGTCTGTTTTGAACATGTTGAAATTTCTTGTGGGACATCCAGGATGACTTATCCAATAAGCAGTTGAATAAATGAGTCTGGAGCTTGGGAGGCAGGTTGCAGCTGTAAGTTCAAATTCACACTTGGATAGCATCTTTCTGGGCCAAGCCAAGTACTGTGTGTTCCAGTGCATAATGAGCCTTGGTCACCTGCATTACCTATACTCCCAAGATGTCCCCCCAGAGAAGAGGGAGTATCTGGACTCACTTCCCTTCCTTGGAGCCCCACCCAACCCCAGATGCCTCCTCTTTCTTCCCAGCTTGATTTTCTAATGAGCCAAGCTGAGTTTTGCATGTATTACATGGTTTGAGTAGGAAAAACATATGATTTGGCAGATTCAGTGAAGGATGAAATAGAATATTTTGGCATCTTAATGATCTCAATTTTGAATTTTTTTCATTTTTACATAATTTCAAAAACTGATATGTCTGTGGACTCAAGAATTATTGTAGAATCCAGCCATCCAGAAAGTTCACATTAGACAAATCAACATTAGAAATGCTAGAGTGTAGAAATATAGTGAAAGCACACCCTATTTTTTACCAGGAATAACTTATGTAACTTCTCTACTAACTGTTCAGTGAAATTTCACTCCTCAAGGTGACTCTTTGCTAGAGTGGGTTATTGTCCCGGCCCGCGGGATGATCAACTGGGGCTCCAGATCCTATGAAGGAAGAATGGTATGGGACAAGAGACATGAAGAATGACAGCAAGACAGGATTCTGATCAAGCTGCAAAAGTTTATTGAAAAGACAGGGTATATGTACTCAAAAGGAAGAGGGGGTGGCTAATAAGGATGGGTGGTGGTTTAGGATTGGTGGATTCTGTTGCTAGGGTAGGTGGCGGCTGCGGAGGTTAGTGCTTTTGGTGCGAACTACCAATGATGTCCTAGAAGAAGGCTAATTGTAGCTTAAGGTGTTGTTTCAACCCTGGCAGCCATGTTGCATGTCACCGGCATCGCTGAAGGTGAATAGACATGCCACCTTCATTGTCCCCAACAGGTTATATTCATTTCAAACTCTGTAATGTTTAACTTGGTTTACTTTGTCTTCAATACTAAACAGCTGGCTTTGAAGGCTAAGTTTGTTTAATATTCAACAACCAGACTGAAGAGGCAACTGTGGTTTGCTATGCATGTGATAGCTATACTCAATGATAAATCTTGGTTTAAACTTTAATGTGACATTTCA
This sequence comes from Tolypeutes matacus, assembly GCA_026826555.1. NCBI lineage: Eukaryota > Metazoa > Chordata > Mammalia > Cingulata > Chlamyphoridae > Tolypeutes > Tolypeutes matacus. The sequence goes on from JAKSZT010053770.1 coordinate 19,685,842, forward strand.
TAAATAAAGAGAGAAAACTGCATAATTATCCCAAACATGTGTACTTGACTGAGCAATAGTTCACCACATGCAACCTGGCAGCAATCTGTACAAAAAAATATCTTTAAAATTTTAATGTGACACCCCATGGATGGAAAAGTAGTCATTATAATGTTGCTAAGATTTTAGTTTTCCCTTGTTGGTTAGAAAATAATTCTAATTATTTCAAGGGTAATCTTAGACACAAATTATCTTCAAAACGGGAAAACTGTTCCTTTTAGCTCACCCATAAATAGTGCCCCTGACTGAAGGTGGGCATGAGTGGACTTGTGGATGAGGCAACCAATTCAACATGGCTACCCCAAAAGAAAAAAACACGCAACCTGTTACTACACTAATGATTGTTCACTATTGTCATAAGCACTAATATGGGAAGATAGGTCTTTTGCATTGCCTAATCATCTTTGTTCTATGGAATAAATAGCTCATGTTTTTGTCTGTCTAGTACCTCTCCCTCTCCTGTCAACAGAAAGAACTGCCCTAGCTATTGCGGTGGGCATGGACTTGGGTTGGGGTAGGGGTGTCTATCATAATTTTTCAGTCCTTGATCATGTAGCGAATCTAAGTAATGAGCAGGGAATTCAAAACAGGGCAATCAGATGTAGGGAAGAGAGTCTTTTTACTTCTCTGGTCATAAGTTGGAGGATTATGAATGTCCAGGTAAACCCAGAGCTATGTCTTTTTCCACATGGAGAAGATAATCTGAAGGAAGGAAGCAAACTGGAAAACGTGAGAGGTAGAACGTCTAGACAAAGAAATTGAGTCCTTAGTTCTAGCCCCAGAGGTCAGGTCTATTTCTGCCTTTTCAGCAGATGTGCTATATGAGCCAATAAATTTCCCATTGTCACTTTAGTTGGTTCACTTGCAGATTCAGTCACTTGAAACAAGAAGAGTCATGACTGACAGATACATCCCATAAATAGCTAACAACTTGATAAAAATAATATAGTGGTGACTACCTTCAGGTATTCAGGAATCCTTAAATCCAGATACACAGTGTGGCTTTCACTATTATTCCACTTTTTTTTTTTTCTAAAGAAGTTTACTTTACTTAAAAACAAAAAGCAAACAAAAAATGCTTCCATAAAACTTCAATGAAGTGATAAACTAACTGTTGCCATTCCTAATTATGGGTATTTTAATTTAAAAGCAAGCATTTTATTCAACCCTAATCTCTAGAACAGACCTCCTTGGTAGGCAATCAGGGCTGTCAAAGATAAATATTACACTGTTGATGTAAAGTGGAATTTACATCTGAATATTCTGCTTTTGAGTTGCCAGAAGCATTTGTCATGATGTTTTTCAAATCCTATCACCCTAAGGCAGCAGTGTCATCTGTCTTTGCTTGTAGTGATTTCCATGCAGCGACATTAAGAACAAACTTAATTGACAGTCAGTAGGAACCCAAGGGCAGCACACATGATCAATTATCTAAATATGCTGGCGGTTACGAAAGAGAATGGAGTCCATGAATCTCATATAACAAGGTTTTTATGTAAAAAGATTTTTGTTCTTGATGGTGCAGAACTATCACCTGTAACTGAGTTATCTTTTATTTCAAAGACATATTAAATTAAAGTTCAGTAAGTTTGAAATCTTGAGAACTTTACTGGTGCAAACAAATCCAAAATAGAATTACCAATATTAAGAGTGATAGATGATCCCTGTCTTCCGGGACTTTTCTGAGTATTTCTCTCTTGATAGAAGAGTCTTGAAGGAGCCGTCCTTCAACCATTGTCACAGGTTCTGTCACTGTACTGTCAAGTTATGTTTTGGTGAAAGGGGAGGGATTCTATTGTGGAGATTGGATTCTAGCATCATTTTTTTCTGGGTTCAAAAATTATTGGACATCAAGTCTTTGCTTTAAGAAGTCACTTGTACTAGAGATAATTAATTTGGTTTATCAAAGTAGGTCATTTTGAAAAAAAGAGATTGGGAAGTTGTCTGAGACAAGCTTGCGTTTTACACAAGAAATTCTGAATATTCAACAGCATACTCAGGTTCACAAGGCAAACTTTAGTGTTTGGAATCAGACATACTTGGGTTTGAATCCTAACTGTCATTTACCCACTTGTAAACTTAGGCAAGTTTCTAAATAAACTCATCAATATTCTCATTTTTAAACTGAGAAATAACAGCACCTCCCATAATGTTGTTCTGAGAATTAAATGAGATATTGTTTGGAAAGGGCTTAGTGCAGAACCCAACACAGAGTAAGTGTTCGTTACTTTGTGTTTCATTAAGAACTTTGAAGTTTTTTTTTTTTTTTTTTTTTTTTTGGTCTACATTTATACTGATGAGAATTCAGTATAAATACTGATGAATTCAGTATAAATACTGATAAAAATTCAGTGTAAATACTGATGAGTATATACTGATAAGAATTCTCATCATACTGATGAGAATTGCTTCTTTTTGAAGTTTTAAAAGTCCTTTTGGACAGGCAGATTCTTTAAGATCTGGCAACAGTTTAACAAGGCTAAATTTGTATATATGATCGCAAAGCTTCCTTTCTTTATTATCATTATCATACTTTGGCAAGATCACAGAGGTGGTCCTAAAATATTTGGAATTTCTGACAATCTGACAAAACCATTGCTTAATACAAAGTTTGCCTCCATTTTATTTTTGAAAAATTTTGCATTATTCTAAATATTGCTATACTTAATGTATTTATGTTTTCATGAATTGATTACCCCTTACATGCTAGTAATATGACATGGACTTTGTCCCCAAAAAGCTTAAAACCTAGGGGAATTGTTGGGTTGGCACTTACATAACTACAGTAGAAGTCAAGAAGAAAGAAATAAAAAATGCTGTAGAAATTTAGGAGCAGGAGAAATTTACTTACAGCTGTGCATTCAGAGCATGGTTCATTGTTCTGGAGCAGTGGTCCTCAATCCTGCCTGAACTTTAGAATGACCTGGAGAGGTTAAAAAAAAACAACCACCACCAGTGTCTACTTTCCCCAAACCAATTTAAATCATAAGAGCTGGACATGGATTCCAGGCATGGGTAATTTAAACAATCTTTCCCAGGTGATTATAATATCTAACTGCATTTGAGAACCACTGTCCTAGAAGGATAAGCAGCTTAGCTGACTGAAATAAAGGTTGGTAGAAATTCTAGGTATAAGCACTAATGCAGACAAAATCAAGAACAGAAGGTGGACCAAGGCCTATAGGAGAATAGTGTGTGGCATGTTCTCCTTGGAGTGTAAGGAACGCTACAGAGAATGAAGTCAAGTTTGAAGGCTGTGTTGGGACCAGATTATAAGGAATTATGAATTCAATATAAAAGCGTTTTAACACTTATTTGTAAGACAACAAAGAAACATAGTGACCTTATCAAATCTGTACTTTGTGGGGATAACGAGCACAAAATATGACTATGATATCTGTCAGTCTGTTGATTGCACTGGTTTTGATTCCATGCCTGCCTTCCTCCTGATAGAACCTGACTGTGTTAAGGTATCCAGTTCTCCCTCTCATGACCTAGGGGAATCTGATTCTATCTGCTACCCTCTCTTGGAATTGGCTCTTATAGTTTAAATAAACAACTGTGTATTTCTCATCTGCCAACTATTTATTGTTATTCATGAGTGAAATTAGCCCTGTCAGCTTGAAGGGAAAGATTTATTTGGAGCCCAGTTGCTTCCTCCTGCAGGAACAAGGAGTATTGCCCTAATTTTCACTTGAATCATCTTGTTACCACAAAGGAAACCAGCCTTAGGATATAATCAGTGTTGAGGACAGTAGAGCACAAATGTGGAAAGAGCCTATGTCCTGGCTGACATCATTAGGTTGTTGATTAGATTCCCCTCCGCTCTTCCTCTGTTCCATTCCCTGTACTGCCTCTGGCCTTGTGGTTACACAAGACAATCATTTCCTTATGGTTTAAGCCAATTGAAGCACCATTTCTGTTTCTTCAGACAGAACCACCCTTACTTATCCAAGGGAGTTTGGGTAGAAAAGGAACAATAATAGGTTAAAGGTTTAAAGTTGACTAGGAGAATAATGGTGTCATTAATAGAAATAGAAATGTTGGGAAGAGAAACACATGTTTATTTTTATCATGTGTTTGAGAGGCACGAGGATAAGTAGGTATAGATGTCAGATAGGCTGTTGATTATGCTGCTCTGAGGTTCAGAAGACAGATTGAAGCCAAAGATACAGATATGAAAGTCACCTGTATACGTATAGTATGGAATTTTAAAAGTAAATGAGAGTCCGAAGAAAGATACTGGAATGACCTAATCTCACCTACTTGGTCTACAAAATTGATTTACATTTGTATTTTATCTTTGTTACTATGATTTCTTTCCCATTCTTGCCAAGGAGGAACTTAACCAGGGATCACTATGTGGGAAGTGATTTTGAGGAGTCTCTGGAGGGCCTATCCCACAGAATGCCAATTGTTCTGACCCTAGATGTTCAGAGACCAAAATGGTACTAATTGCACAAAGTGAGAGTGGGCTCTTTGTTAAACTTCTGCCATGATTTGTCATCTGGACTTTAATGTTCTGTCTCACAAAGATTCTAGGAATTAATTATTTCAGCTTCTAGGCCTCACCTTCACCCAAAGGCTGCACAAAGTTTTTCTTAAAAATGGCTTCTTCAAGGAAAGGATGTCCCAGGCTAAGAGAGAGCTTGCGCTGCTGAAATTCGCGAGCTGGGCGTCCAGGTGGGAACGAGGGTTCATTCATGTTTGCACCCGCGGTTTGCACGCTTTGCACAAAAAAAGACCCTTCGCTACGGAGTCCCCATGTTGTTGCTGATTGTTGGAGGTTCATTTGGTCTCCGTTAATTTTCACAAATTCGATATGATGCTGTGAAGATTAAAATTGATCCTGAGTTGGAAAAAAAAACTGAAAATGAATAAAGTATCACTGGAGTCTGAGTATGAGAAAATAAAGGACTCTACTTTTGAGGACTGGAAGAATATTCGAGGACCTTGGCCTTGGGAAGATCCTGATCTCCTCCAAGGACGAAATCCAGAAATCCTTAAGACTAAGATGGCCTGAGTATTTTGCTTTTTTTTTTTTCAAGTGTTATCACCTGGACTTCCCACTATATCCTGCTATCCAAAAGCAAGAAAATTCCAGACCTGTGGAAGCCTATGTACCAGTTATTTGACGGCAATCTTTAAAAAGTTGAATACAGGTCTTTATACTTTCCAGCAAGTCCATTTGCAAATGAAAACATTAGCAGTGACCACATATGGTCTACACCTCTCAATAAAAATGTGACTACTGAAAAAAAAAAAAAAAAAAAAAATGGCTTCTTCATTTTTTAGCCTATGTCCATTCAATCATAGGACCTCACATTATCAACCAAAAAGGCCAAACCATTTCTTTCAATTTTCTCTTCTTTCCTTCTGGCCCCTGCACTGTCAAAAACATCTCCCTTCCCCTCTAGTTATAGAATAAATATTCATTCATATCAGTTATTGAAAACAACAAATGACTTTGGTATTTGGGAAGACTTAAGTGATGGTTGAATCTAGTTTTAGTAGAATATGGATATAAACCAGATATTAAAAGTTAAGAAATGAGTAAAGACATGGAAGCAATATGTGCAGTTTGTTTTTTGATTAATTTGTTAATAGCTGTTTGAAGGAGAATTAGGTTTGGAGAAATTGTATGGTAGGGTGGAATAGAAAACATATTATGTTGTTATGTTATATTTTTGTTGGGTTGATATTGAAATACCCATGATATTTTATTTGGCTTTGGAAAGCAGAAACAAAGTAGTCCTACCCCAAAACACATACAAGTATGAATTACGGATGTTACATAGATGTGAACCTATGTATGAGTTAGTGAGGTCGGAATTAATAAGGTTTAAAATACTAAGCGCAATATTTTTTATGCATCCTCCTTTGCTCATTGCAACTAAGCTGCATTACACAGTCTTTTAACACTGTTTTTAAGGAATAAAATAGTGGACAATAGAGGGGTTAATAAGATTTTAGAAAAAATACTTTAGGCACGTATTTTGTTGCATGTCTATAGATGTTTGGAACTGTATGTACCCCAGAAAATCATATTCTTAAACTTAATCCATTCCCATGGGTATCAACTTATTGTAAGTTGGTTTCCATGAGGTTACTTCAGTTAAGGCATGGCTAGGATGGGTCTTAATTTCTTACTGGAGTCCTTTATAAAAGAGCTAACTACAGAGAAGGAAAGCCACGGAGGCAAGAAGCTGAAAGCAAAGATACATTGAAGAGAATGGAAAGACCAGCAGATGCTGCCTTGTGTTTTGCCATGTTACAGAGGAGTCCAGGATTGCCAGCAGCAGGTCTCGGTTAGGAAAGTGTCACCTGATGATGCCTTGATTTGGAATTTTTCTGTGTTAAAGCTGTAAGCTTGTAAACTAATAAATTCCCATTGTTAAACCAACCCATTTCATGGTATATGCTTTGAGCAGCTTAGCAAATGAAAACAATACCTTCAGTTTGGGTTGTCTGAAGTTTTTCTCATGATTAGGCGAAGGTTATGGGTTTTTGAGAGGGAGATCACAGGGGTAAAGTACCATTTGCAATGCACCATTTCAAGGGTACATGCTATTAACATGACTAATCACTGATGATATTAAACTTGAGCATTCATTTTTGAGGAAATTTTATTTGTTCACCTCTCAGAGCCATGTATTCAGATACTCATTAACTCATTTGGAGATGAGAGCCCAGAAACCGGGGCGATTTAGTTGGCTCTGCACCCTTGGTGAGGGCTCCCTGTAGGGTGCTGAATCATGAAGACAGTGAATGTCTGACTAAAAATGTTACCGCAGAGAAGCAGCAGCTGCTGCTCTGAGACTGCCACCCTTCCTTGAAGCAGAGCAAGGGAGGGGAGTTACCCTGGCTTCTCCCTCCTCCAATAATCCAGTCGTCCACTGCTATCTCCCACTGGCTAAGCCTACCTGGTAGCCAGTCGGCAAGAGGTGGGGGAAATGTATTGGTCCCGCTTAGCAGGGCAGTGCAGGGAAAAGACAGAAAGGATCTGAGTGTCAAACAGGCTAAAGCCTGGTACTACATGTAAAGGGCATCTGGTAAAGATCCACAGAGGTCAATGTCTGCAGATAATTGAAGACTGATTTGGAAATAAAGAGAGCAAATTTGATTATAACAGCCACTAAATTTTAAGTGGTTTGGTTGTCTCATTAAAATCTAAAGTTCAAATGTTTAGATTTTGGAGGAGATTTTAAAATCTGCATATGTAATTTTTTGTGTGAAGAAATGCGTGGAAGTTACATATGGAATATTGTAATAAATAGGAAGGAGGTTTGTAAATATTCTAAAGAAAAATGGCTTTAGGAAGTAAACTGTAAGTACGAGCTCTGTTGCCTGGTAATGAGCTTGATCTCATCTTCAAAAGAAATTCTGCCACTAAATCTGAAAGCTTTGCTTCTTTAATTGGAAAATGAGGATTATATATCCTTCATATAGTTCATCCACCTTGAGCAATTAGATGCATTTTAAACACTGAACATTACCACAAATAAGGTGACACTAAGCTCACTGGTAATGCCAGATCTGAAAAATAGACCATGATTTCAACTCTAAAACTATTACATGATCTTAAATATAAACCATATGTATTTCCATACAAAAATACTAAGTTCATTCACTTTGAATTCGACCAAGCTGCCTCTGGCTGCTAGCACCTAGGGAAAATGTAGCCTTTTTGCTGAGGTATTTTTAAATTTGATTTCTAGTCCTGGTACATGTTATCCCAATTCTCTAAATACCGAAAGTATGAACAACAGTGACCCTTTTTGTGCCCATATATCTTTAAGTGATCACCGAGTGAATCTGTCTTATATGTATATGATTTTAATGAAGAGCTGCTTGAGTTTCATTGGGTGTTTTTCATCCACAGAGAGGAAAATTACTCATATACTCATATAATCAGATCCCTTGGAAGAGTGGTATCATTGCACAAAAAATACTAGATACTCTACAGCCAATTCTATTAATAGAGCTTGATGCTTTGGGTCCAGAAGGAATGTCTTTTAAAAATATATATAGGACCAGCATCTGTTATGCCTTCCTTATCTGGTCCTTGTTGGCCATCCAACAAGGATGACTTTCAAGTCTCAGTTAAACAGTTTCTGAGAAAAAATATTTTATAATTATGTCATTTGATCCTTAAAATAGCCTTGAGGGTACATAGTACTTTATTATTAGTGTCATTTACAAATACAGAAGAATTCCAGAGAGGTCAAGTACTCACTCTTAGTCACACAATTCACAAAGGATGGAGTTAGCTTTTTTTCTTTTTAAACAGCTTTATTGACACAGAATTGACATACAATAAAGTTCACTTTTTGTAAGTGTGTAATTTAATAAATTTTGATATATGGTTGCATCCATGAAATGATCACATCAATCAAAATAATAAACATATCCCTATCTCCTCTAAAAATTCCCTTGTTCCCCTTTATAATCTCTTGTGCTGCCCCTTTTGCACCACACCAACCCCCATCTCAAGGCAACCACTGATTTGATTTCTGTCACTATACATTAGTTTTCACTTCCTTTAATTTTACATAAACAAAATTTACAGTATATGCTCTTTTTTGCTGTTTTTTTTTTTCACTCAGCATTATTATTTTGGCACTCATTCAGGTTTTAGTGACTATAAGTACTTCTTTTTTATTGCTAAGTATTATTCCTTTGAATAGATATAAAATCAGTTGTTTATCCACTTACCTGTTTATGGACATTTGAGTTGTTTCCAGTTTTTGGCTATTCCAAATAAATATGCTATGAACATTCATGTACAAGTTTGTATGGACTTGTATGTTTTCATTTCTCTTAGGTAAATACCTAGGAGTGGAATGGCTGGATCATATGATAGGTGTATGTTTAAATTTTAAGTTACTGTCAAACTGTTTTCTAAAGTGATTATACCATTTTACGTTCTCCCTAGCAGTATATGAGACTGTCAGTAGTTCCACATTCTTGCCAAAACTTCTTATGGCCAGTCTTTTAAATTTTAGCCACTCTGGTCAGTGTGTAGTTATTATATCTTTATTGTGGTTCTAACTTGCATTTCCCTAATGACTAATAATGTTGAACATCTTTTCATGTGCTCACCTGCCATACATATATCATAATTGGTGAAGTGTCTATCAAATTTTTTTCCCTATAATTAAATTAAGTTTTCAATCATCTTATTTTTGAGTTGTAAGAGTTATTTATATATTCTAGGTACAAGTACTTTGATGGATACATATTCTAAAATATTTTCTCCCAGACTGTGGCTTAGTTTTTCTTTTCTTTTTTTTTTTCTTGAAGGTTCCGGGGATTGAACCCAGGACCTTATTCATGGGAAGCGGGCACTCAAGCACTGAGCTACATTCACTTCCCAACAGTGACTTTTAAAACACAGACATTTTTAAATGTGTTTAAGTCTAGTTTATCAATTTCTTCCTTTATGAATCATGCTTTTGGGTTTGTGTCTAAGAAAACTTCGCCCAAAGTAGCAAAGTTACCTCTTTGTTTTCTTCTGGAGGTTTTACAGTTTTAGGTTTTATATTTTGGTCTATAATCTATCTTGAGTTATTATTATATTGTGTGAACTATGGATAGAATTTAAATTTTTGCATGTGGATTTCCAGTGGTTCCAACACCATTTCTTGAAAATACTTTCCTTTCTCCACTGACTTGCCTTTGTTATGCCCTGCTGATTTAATAGGTCTCAAGCTATGGAGTAGGAAATAAAAGCTTAAAAAAAAATCTATGATTTGAAATTATTGGATTGAGGGATATAGGACTTTTAAATTATCTCCTTATTTTGAAGAGGAAATTCAAAGAGTCTCTTTAGTGAAAGACCAGGGATCTCTTGTCAACCTTTATTATAGTCATCATCTTTAGGGCATAGTGTCCAATGCACTTGTGAGTAACTGTGCTAATTAAAAGGTCTATTTCCTCTGAAGCACATGCCAAACTCTCATCTGTCAGTCAGACAGGTCCAGGTGACATTATACCCTCCGTTGAGTAAGCCTTTTTATTATATATGGAAGGGACTTATTGAGAACATCACTGTCAGAGAAGCCAAAGGAGAATATATAAATGGAGGAATGTAATGCTTGATCTGATACAAAGCAATTAATATAACTTGCTGTTTAGGTGAAATTTTCTGGTATGACAATAGGGGAAGGTTTTATTCATGGGGATTTGGTTTAAACCCTAATAGAAAAAAAGAAATAAATCCAGAAAAGAATGAGATTTTAAAATATCTCATGATATATTTCCTTGTCATTGTTAATTATCATTAAAATAACAATGTTAATTATATTATTGGAATATAGTGATTATTAATATACTGAGGAGACTAAGATCCATCATATAAGTTAACTTCTGATTTGAAAGCGGGGTCATTGACTGAGACATTGGTTATTGGTCATTTATTATTTTTCATTTGGAATTGAGGACTGACTCATTTTAGTTTAATCTAAATAATAAGAGAAACTGCTTAATACTTCTACAGTGAACAAGAAGTAATGGGCTCTCAGTGTTTTATGACCCTTTTTCCTATGTTTTTAAGAGGAAGGAGACCTTTTCTTATTAAAACCAGATGTATATTTTGCAAGAATTAATTTGGAAACCTGTTCATTGTGAAGTCTTAGGAGGGTATCGAAGAATCACGGAGCTCAGTTACCCAGATATACCTTCTCCTTTATCCCTAGGAGCATTTCTGTCTACTCTTCCTACGAGGAGGAACAATTTTGTAATTATGGCCAAAGGTTGATTCAAGGTTTGATTCAAGGTACCTAAATATTCTTCATTTGGGGAGTAGATTCATGTCCCTTCTGGGCAGAGGCTGTCTAATTTTATTTTGATCGTATGTTCCCTGATAGAGAACAAGTGCTTATTCAAAATTCATTGAAAAATGTGTGCAGACACCTTTAATCAACTAATTATGATTATGCTAGTCTTAAATAAGGGATGCCATATAAGGAATGATGTTAGGTTTGATCATTTATGTCTATCTCTGAATTTGAATTTTGGAAATAGAAATTATATATCATTATTTATCTACTTTCAAACATATTGGCTAAGAAATTTTTATTGTCCAAGACATAAAAATTATGAATAGTTGTTTCAGATGTAAGAATGATTAGTCATTTCATTAACAAATGAATCTGGCTACCTCTGTGACAACTCTTCTCCCTTTTGGCTTGCAGAGCTTTTCAGTCAAATAATTAGAATGCTCAACTAAAACTAGCCTAAAGCAATAAGGCTATTTTTTATATGTAAGGAGAAATCCATTTGCTAGATTGTGCTTGGAATTCCTTGGCTTGTAGCCTCATCATACGAACTTCTGCCTCCATTATCACATGCCCTTCTTTTCCATTTATTTTTGTGTGTCTGAATCTCCCTATCTCCTTCTCCTCTCTCTTAATAAGATACTAGTCATTTAAGTTAAGGCCCATTGTAATCCAGTATGACCTCATCTTAACTTATTACATCTTCAAAGGCCCCATTTCAAAATAAGGTTCCAGGTGGACATGAATTTTGGGAGGACAATATTCAACCCAGTACATTTCTTCTTCTGGCCCCTCCAAATTCACATCTTTCCCACAGGCTAAGTACATTCATCACATCCAAACATTCACAAAAGACTTAAACCATCCTCAAATCAACTCTAAGTCCAAGATCTCATCTAAATGTCATAAACACAAAAAGTCCCAAATCCAGATTGTGAGCTTCACTGGATGATTATTTGATGGGACTGTTTCCTCAGTGTATTATTCAGCCAAGTGGGTACTGATGCAAAGTACCTGAACTCTGTTGGCTTTTATAAAGGTGTTTATTTGGTGTAGAAGCGTACAGCCACAAAGCCCCAAAGAATCCAACTTAAGGTACCATAAGAGGTACTCTCTTACTCAAAGTAATTGGCCACATGTTGGAGCAAGATGAGGAGTGAGGTCTGTGAGGGTTTTGTCTTCCTTCTTCCTCTTAAGGCTCTGTGGTCCCAGCTTCTTCCAATCTCAGCTATAGGCTGGTATAAGTCTTGTCTCTCTCCCTGAGGCTTGTTTCTCTCCGGGCTCAGCTGCCACTGTAGGCTATTAGGCTCATCTCTCTTCCCAGGGCCTCTGCTGTGTCTATGGAGCTGTCTCTATTCCTCTGTGTTCTTCTCCTGTGTGTTTATTTCCCAGGGCTTAGCATCAAAAACTCAAACTCTCCTCTGCCGTGTCATTTTCCCTGTCCTACTGAATCAAAACCCCAATATTAATTTAATCAAGTAAAAATAAAACCTCTGAATATAATACAATCTAATTTGCCCAGAGGAACAGACCAGTTTACAAACACAATCCAATATCTATTTTTGGAATTCATAAGCAACACCAAACTGCTATACTTAGGAAGCCCAATGTCAGTATCTTTAGTTTTTGTTCCCTACCTCCTTCTCCTTGTGTGCATTAGATCTTCTTCTGTTAGCACAGAGCAAGGAAGAAGATTGGTAGTTTCTCTGTTCACTATGTAAACTTTATTTCATTCTTGTTTTCAATATAATTTCCTCACCCTCAAATGTGCCATAGATGCTGTGTTTACTCATTAGGGAATAAGCCTCCAGGCCTCTCCTAGGTGGAAGAAGTGCAGATGTTTCCATAAATAGAAGAAAATGAAATCTGAGAAAAATCTTTGTGCACATAGACCTTATGGTTTTTCCTCTGATTACTTTTCTTTTCTGCTTTGTGGTTTAAAAAAATGTGTTTTTCTAACTTCTTCTTAATCCAACTTTCAACCAATCCTCGTGTTTAGTGCTGCATTTACAACACTTTCACAAGTACCTGATGCTACCAATTTCTGAGCCTTTTATGGGTTCTGGAGTAGATTGGAAACCAGGTTACTTATTGGCTGTCTCACTATTGCCTTAGCGATCAGCCTTCATGGGTCTGCTAAAGATCAGTGACCATGTGTCCATCTGCTTGCCAGCATCCAGAATGTTGTTAATCTTGTCTCCTCTCTTTTTAAAATTTGTCTTTGTGGGTTTATTCCTTGAAAAAATAATCCCCTTACCATCATTTTAGAGTTTCAGGAAGGAGTAGACCTAGATATTTTAATACGTGTGTTCCATCTGCCATTGCCATCTCTTACTGGCAGTCTCCTTAGCATGAGTTTCTTTATATAATTTATTGAGAACTTCTTTTGGTATGATTAAATTTCTTCTACTACATAATTTTAATAGCTGTATGGTGTTCTATTGTGGGAATATATGATCATTTATTTAATAAGTTTCTTTTGGGATTAGGTCATTTCCAGTTTTTTAGTTTTAGAAGCAAAGCTGTGATGAACATATGCATAGAAAAAAATTTCCCATAATACTCTCACTAGAATAAATTCCTAGAACTGGTCTTAGTCCAAAGGTGTGCACATATATTCAGACTTCTGATATATATTGACAGGTTACCCAGCAGAAAGGCTTTATTGATTTCATATCTAATAGCTGTTTTTAAGCATATTCTTTCTCCCCGACACTCATCAATACTGGTCATTGTCATAAAAAAACATATTCCTTTGTACTTTTAATATTTTACTTTTTCAAATCAGAAGTGGACTTAACATAAATGGTTTTGCTATAATGTAATTATTAGGAAGAAAGACTTAAAATCCAATATCTTAAAACTGGGTGTTTTATATTTACCAGAAATCTCTAAATTTTAATCAATTTATATTATAAAAAATGAAGTCTTCTGTGAAGTAGTAGCAGGTCATTTGGTTTAAATGGGTAGAGGTATATTTTCCTTTCTTATTCTTTCCACTGATTTCAATAAAAAACTCTTGCTCAAATGGATATCCACTGAGGAAAAAGTGAGATTTATTTCCTATGTAGTTGGTGGAAAATTTATAAATTCTATTTAGATAATATTCTGGGCTACTCATTGTAATACAGACATTTGATGCCTTGATCAGTCATTTGTTCATGACTAGCCCAGACGTGGGACTCTTATTTTGTATTCATTAATTTTGTGAGACTATTCTTATTTTGCTGGAAGTTATTCTTCTGACCATTTCAGTGGATAAATTTTAAGGCCATATATTCAGGAGAAAGTAGTAGATGTCCCAGTTTTCACCCAGTCATGTTAACCTTATCTGCTGTTTATTTGATCTTTAAAAAATATGGAGCTGTTTGTGCTGGTTTGAGTCTTTTGTGCATTCCAGAAATTCCTGTTCTTAAATAAAACCCATTCCTGTATTCCTGTGCCTGTAAACCCATTGTAGAAGGGGCCTTTGGATTCAATCAATCCAGTTAAGGGGCTTTGATTAGATTGTGGGACCCAAGGTGGATCTTAAACCTCTTACTGGAGTCCTGTATAAAAGAATGACTAAAATCAACAGACACAGGAAAAATGCTGCAGAGACAGAGAAACCCCAAGAGGCTGAGAGAGAGGTCCCAGAGGCCCAAGGCTGGAATCAGTGAAACACAGAAGCACTGAAGAGGCCCCCGAGAGGCTGAGAGAAATGAGGGCTGACAGAGACAAGAGAGATGTGCCATATGCCTGATTGCCCAAAGCTTGAGCTTGGGGAGAAAGTAAGGCTGGAGAAGAAGGCAGAGACCAGCAGAGCTGCTGTTATGCCCTGCCATAGGCCTGAATACCCACAGCTGAGCTTGGAGAGAAAGCTTCTTTAGATGCTGCTACCATGTACCTGATCGCCCACAGCTGCAACTTGCTAAGACTGCATCTCTTAATGATGCCTTGATTTGGGCACTTCCACAGACTCAGAACTGTAAGCTTTGACCCTAATAAATTCTCATAAAAGCCAACCCATTTCTGGTATATTGCTCCCAGTAGATTTTAGAATACTAAAACACTGTTCCTATTAGCTTTAGAGAATATGCACAATGCCAACTTTTTCCTGTTCACATTTATTAAATTCTTAGAGAAAATTAGTAATTATGAAAGATTGTTTGAATGACATGCGATTTATCCATTCCTCATGAACAGTGATTTTAAAAAAACTTTTTAGCTGCTGAACACTTTATTTATAGGAAAATTTAAGTCCTATTTACTTGATTTCACCTTACTTCTGATAAGGTGAGGAGTTTCTATTTGATACAAGTGCTCAGCATACTATGCTAGCCCTCTGAGAGTCATGTAATTGGTTATCTCCCTTTTTTGGGTCAAAATGTTTTGAGCCAATTTTTCTGTTTGGCTCCTTCCTAACTTTTCGTCTGTTCTAATCATTTATTTACATATTCTATGATGATCTTTAATTTATATTCATATTTCATCTTTTATTAAATATACTTTTTTCAGCTTCTAATTCATTGTAAAACAGGTTGAGGAATAAAGGAAAAGGAAATTAAAAGTATGGTTTGGGCAATGGGGAGCCATTGAAGTTTTCTAAAAAGAAAGATGAATTGATTTTATTTTTATTTTAGAAAGATAATACAGGTGATTCTGTGAAGATAAATTGCAGGGAGTTCAGACAGGAGGCACAATGGCTTGTTAGGAGATTTGTACAATAATCCAGAGGAGAGATGAAGAGGACCTGAACTAAGGCACTAGCAGTGGTAGGTCTAGTGAAAAACTATTTGAGAGATTTGCCAACCTAAATACTTAGTGGAACTAATAGTATGAGAAATGAGCTCACTGTGTATATTTTTTTTCAAATCTAGATTATATTATGTATTACTCTGAAATGCTGAATTACATTTGTGTAAAATTCAGTGCATTTGTTCTACATTAGTACTTTAAAGGCATTGTATAAAGGAAGGGAGATAATATTGAATCAGCTCCTGTTATGCCAGGTGTATGTTTATTTGTTGTTGTTGTTTTTCATTTAATTCTCAACATAGTGCTATGAGGCAGGTATTATTATCCCTCTTATGATACTGCCACTTGATAAATAACTTGTAAGTGGCAGGAATAGGCCTAGAGCTGACTCAGACGGATGAATTAACTTGGTCAAATTCTCACAAAAGGGCATAGCAACCAGCTTGAAATTCACGTCTCCTTAAGCCAAAGGATATATTTCCATGTTCTTTGTGTTATATTATTTTGCCTCCTGAATTTAATGTTAAAAAATAATATTATACCTATGGGAACTTATGATTTACCAAACATTTCTGTACACACAAACAGGCTAAACAAGAAAATATATTCCAATGAAGTGTTTATTAGACTAACAGAAGAGGCTACTGATACAAATCAAAATAACTAATTTTAGATTTTGAAGCAATTTCTCCCTTTCCCACATTTATTCTCTATCACTTTTTCTAGGTGGCTTACTGTCAGCAGTTCCCAGGCTCAGTGGTTGTCCGTGAGAAAAAGCAGTTCAACAGCAATAATACTGCCATTCAATCAACATATGAGAATGAATGGATAATATGAAAGCCCCTGCCTCTTCAAATTCACAGCCAAGAAGGGGAAATAGCTCTGCATATCAGATAGGATCCAGTCAGGAAAATGGAAACCATCCTAGGTATTTCAAATGCAAGGGATCTAAAAAAGAAAATTGTTTCAATGGGTCCTGAGGGAGTTGAGATGCCTAACATGAGATTATAAGGCTTCCTAGAGATTAACAACAGGAAATCACTACTGCTTTTGTGAGGGGGGAGACACAGGGAGAAGGTGATATGACAGAGCCCAGAAGCTGGGGCAATTTGGAACCGTGCTGGGACCATGATGAGGATTCCTGGAGGAAGCTGGACCAGGATGGGAGGGGCTGTAATAAAGCTGGAAGCTGGGAGAAGAGACAGCCACTTGGGTAAGATCGCATGCTTCCCTCTGAGCACAACAAGAGAAGGAGAGCCTCTATCTTTACCTGGCTGATCCTGCCGGTTGACAAGAGAATGAGGGAAAGGTAGTGGCCCTGCTAGGCAGGGCAGAGCAGGAGAAGGACAGGGAATGGAGCTGAGAGTCAACCAGACAAAAGATTGGTATTGCATATAAAGGGATATGGGCAATGCCATAAAATAAGGGTGGACAATTTATGATGGAGACACAGGAAAAGATCGATTTCCACTGAGGCGAGAGTGCAGCTGATAAAGATCCACAGAGAACAATGCTTTTGCAGATGAATGAGGGCTGATGTGAGAACTAAAGGAACAAATTTGATTATGAATATAGCTGCTACTAAATTTTAAGGGATTTGGTTGTCTTACCAGAATTTTGAGAAGCCTGAAAATTTAAATCCTTAGGTATTGAAGGAGATTTTAAAAGTCTGCAATAAATTTGTGTACAAAGAAAAATGTATGGAAATTGATTTTTTTAAAAAGGGCTGGAGATTTGCAAATATTCCAAAGAAAAATGGCTTTTGGAATTGACTTTAAAGGGCTTCAAAGAGAGGGATCATGGGCTATCATTATGGAATGAATCATGTCCCCCACAAAGACATATTTAAGTCCTAGCCTCTGGGCCTGTGGCTATGAACCTATTTGTAAGTAGGATCTTTGAAGATGTTACCTTAAGGTGAGGCCAAACTGAGTCAGGGTAAGCGTTAATCCAATATGACTAGAGTTCCTTATAAGCAGTGGGAATTTGGCCACAATAGAGGGAAAGAGATAGTGATGTGATGGAGGCAGAGGTTCAGTTTTAGATTTCTAGCAAGCCACCACTAGCATGCTAGACTTCAGAGAAACCATGATTTGGCTGACACTTTGACTGTGGACTTTTAGCCTCCAAAACTGTGAGACAATATATTCCTGCTGTTTACGCCATCCAGTCTATGGTATTTGTTGCAGCAGATCTGGCAGACTGAGACAGGTAAGGGCTCAGTCTGCCTTGTGCTCAGTTTGATCTCAAGAGAAGTCTAGCTCTGCCACTGTACTGAGACTTTGGGCAAGACTCTTAGGTCCCACATATAGCTTGTAAAGCCATTGAGCAATTACAGGTGCATTTAAATGCCTAGCATTATCACAGATAATTTGAAGCTTAACTCACTGCTAAATGCCATACTATGATTCCAGTTATAAAACTACTTTATGGCCCTAATACCATAACTATATTTATTTGCATATGTAAATTCTTTCTTCACCTTTAATTTAACTAAGCTGCCTTGGCTGCTAATGCGTAGGAAAAATATGGTCTCTTGTTTGGGTGTATTTTTCATTTGATTTTTAACACTGCGACATGGCTATCCCACTTTCTAAATACAGATTGTGTGCACAAAATCATTATTTTTCAGACCGTTTATACAGAGTGAACCCATCTTATATATGACTCTATTGAACACCTGCCTCTTATCCTTTATTTGTTTCTGTATCTATAAAGAGGATAATTGCTCTGACTTTTTGGGTCTTAATGTGTATATTAGTCTCTCCTTTTTCCTCTTACTTTGTGCTCCATGACCCTAGTCTACAGTACACACACATTATTTTGAAGAACAGGTCTTCTGGAATGTTTAAGGATTCCATTTATTTCTGAGAGTTCTATATTAAATACTCAAACCCTAATTTATAGAAATTTTTGGAAATAGGTCTTGCCAAAACAGGCAGATGTCACCAACATTCTGATATTATGTGAAAATCTAAAAGTTTTAGACCTAGTTGAGCCCATGTATATTCTAAAGACTCATTTGTTGAAGCCTGTTTCCACTGTATACTGGGCTAGTGGGTACAGAAAGCTACCAGCATCCTCAGTTAAGTGTGTCATTATGTACAGAGTAGAGCCTAGAAATTTTATATCTGGAAGGAAACCTCAAGCTCATTTAGCCTCATTGGTGAAGTAGTTCTATCTTTATGTGTGAAGAAAGAAAAATAGAATTTCTTTTTCTGAGATGTTTTATTCAACAATGTTTTAGAGTGTCATTCCTTTATGTCTTTTCTTGTCACAATTTATATAGAACGTCATGGAATATAGCCTAGCTTGGCGCATTAGCCATTCTAAGAATGACTACACTTTTGCATATCTAAAAATTGCATTTGAAGTAAAATAATAACATTCTGAGCATTATTTTACCTTTATTCTTGAAGCCAGAAGAAAGTTCTTTTTATAGTATTTGGATTCGGAATGTCAGCTAGTTTGAATACTTAAGTTTTCATTTAAGAATTTGATTAGTAAGAATTAGAGGAGTGATGGTGAAATAGGAGTACAGTCTAATCAAGCTACTCAGATCTCTGCCAGATGGATCTAATTCACCATAGAAGCTGAGCAGCACTAGACATTTCAAAATAGAACTGTTCTTGGCTGTTGACTGATTTTGATAGGCTCTAATTTCTCTCTCTTTCTCTTTCTCTCTTTCCCTTCCTCTTCATTTCCTTCCCTTCTCCCTCCTTCCCTCCTCCCTCACTAATGGGCAGTATGTTGAAATTCAGATTAATTGACTTTTAGAAGGGATTTCAAATTTCACAGACCTTCTAAAAAGAAAGAACTTTGGCATGGTGACCACTGTGCTATTCTTTGCTGGACATGAATACACATCTTACAGACCTGAAGGTGTTACACAGCATTCAAAGCAACTAGTTTATAACGCAACCTAGGTTCAGCTTCATACCAAATTAAGCTCTCTATTAATATTTTTGACATGTTTGATATAAAAATTTAATTACTGTCTTTGAATCTGATTAACAAGATGGTGGGAGCTGATAATAATAATAATAGCCAGTCGTAATTGCTATATACTGTATGTTAGGTGTTGTACAAAAGACTCACTATGGCTTCACATTTAATTCTCACGTCAGCTCTGTGAGGTGGTGTGGTAGGTTAAATTACACTCCCCAATTTAGATACATTCTTAATCTTAATCCTCTTTCCTGTTGCTGTGAACTCTTTATAAACAGGAGTTCTTGAAGATGTTATTTTAACTAAGGTTTGATCCAAATGAATGAGGGTGGGCTTTTATCTGGATTATGGTCATTTTAAGCAGAAGAAATTCAGACATAGTCAGAGAAAGCCACAGAGAGAAACCGGAAGCTGGAAGTCAACAGAACCTGGAAGAAAAGCGAGATGATATCACCATGTGACACGAGGCAGGGATGCAAGCAAAGGAACCACAAGGTTCAGCCAGCGTGTTACAGACTTTGGGGGAGAAAGCATCACCCTGGCAAACTAAGACAGTTAGGTGCTATTATTATTGCTGTTGTATAGATGGAGAAATGGGGTTTAGAGAAAGGGATTTGCTCAAGGTCACAGAGACAGTAAGGAGAGAGCCTATGGAGTGGTCTAAGTTCGGTTGTGCTTATTCCAAAGCCTGAGAACTTAAATGTTTATGCTGTATATACACCTCCTTCTATAGATTCAGTAGTTAGATCCTGTTTTAAGAAGTTGAACTCCCCTCATAAAAACCCTCCCTTTCTTCTATATTTTTGGCAAGAATTGTGTCAACTATTTGATCTTACCCATTTTATTGGGTGCTGTGGTGGTTTGAAGCTGCATGTACCCTAGACAAATATGTTCTTAAATTTAATCCATTCCTGTGGGTGTGAACCCATTTGTAAGCAGGATGTTTTGATGAGGTTTCTTCAGTTAAGATGTGGCCCAGGACAGGTCTTAATCCTATTACTGGAGTCCTTTGTAAGAGAATGAAATGCAGAGAGAGAGAAAACCACAGAATCAAGAAGCTGAGAGCAAATGAAACTGGAAAAAAGAGGAGAGACCAGCAGATAGCCACCATGTGCCTTGCCATGTGGCGAAGGAGCCAAGGATCACCAGCAGCTGGTTTTCGGAAAGAAAGCATTGCCTTGACTTGGACATTTTCATGGCCTCAAAACTGTAACCCTGCAAGCTAACAAATTCCCTTTATTTAAGCCAAACCTTAAAACAGGTCCCCAGAACTCCATGTACCTCCTCACTTCTACCCCACTCTCACACTCTTTCCTTAAATCACAGTGTGATGGGAGCTGCTTCCATTTAGACTAGCTTTATTTTCATTATCCTCCCTCTTCTCCTACCTATCCTCTAACTTCTGAGGTTATAACTCTTCTCTACATTAATTGTTTTTTAGAGAAGTTGTAGGTTTACCGAAAAATCTTGCAGAAAATACAGAGTTCTTATGTACCTTCCCTCACACACACAGTTTTCCCCATTATTAACACTTTGCATTAGTGTGGTAACTTTGTTACAATTGACAAAACAATATTGTTATAATTATAATATTAACTATAGTCCATAGTTTACACTACAGTTTACAGTTTATGTTTTTTATTAAACCAGAGAATTTTATTATTCACAAAACTGTAGATTGAAACATGAATGCAGAGAACATGTATACATAGTTCCCACAGCCTTAACTGGAGCTTTTTACCACTCTGCCTTCAACTGGTACTGGAGACCCCCCAACCAGACATGTGGCCTATGGCTGGCTACACCTGCCCTTTCTGCCTTAATCCCCTGCATCAGCTTTTATGTCTCATGCCACTGGGCCCCTCCCACAGACCTACTTACGGTGAAATGCAGTTTGCTGTGATATGATTTCAAGTTTCTTTACTGTATCTGTACTTGGTTTATATTATCTACAAAGAGCATTACCTGAGGAGTCATGTGATCTGAGTTTCCACCTAAGTGGTTTTTATTATTATTATTATAGAAATTGTGAGTTTATGAAACAATCATGCATAACATACAGGAGTCCCATGTATCACCCCACTACCAACACCTTGCATTGTTGTGGAACATCTTACGGTTTTAAAAAACAGTTTATTTCAGTAATATACATACAACCTAAAATTCTCCTCTTAACCACATGCAAATATATAATTCAGTGGTGTTAATTACATTCACAATGTTGTTCTACCATCTATTAAAAAGGTTTCCATCACCCCAAACAGAAACTATGTACTATTAAGAATTAACTCACTATTCTCTACCTCCACTGCAGACTCTGGTAATCTATATTCTAGCTTATGGATCTATGAATTTATTTATTCTAAATATTTCATATCAGTAAGAGCATACAATATTTGTCTTTTGTTGTCTGGCTTATTTCACTCAATATGATATCTTCAAGTTTCATCCATATTGTTCTATGTATCAGAACTTCATTCTTTTTTATGGCTGAATAATATTCTGTTTTATGTATATACCACATTTTGTTCATCCATTCATCAGTTTATGGACATGTGGGTTGTTTCCATCTTTTTGGCACTTGTGAATAATGCTACTATGAACATCAGTGTGCAGTACATGTTCAAGTTCCTGCTTCCAATTCTTTGGGTATAAACCTAGAAGTGGGATTGTGCGTGTGATGGTTAAGTTCATGTGTCAAGTTGGCTAGGTTATGGTGTCCAGTTGCTTGGTCAAGCAATCACTGACCTGATTGTTACTGAGAGGGTATTTTGTGGATTTAAATCATTAGTCAGTTGAGTGCATCTATGACTGATTACATCTACAATCAACAAAGGAAATTGTCTTCAGCAATCAGTTGAAGGCCTTAATGGGAGAACTGATGATTTCAGCAGTCAGAAATGAGAATTTCTCTCTCTACTCCAGTCAGCCAACTTCTCTTGGGAATTCATTGAAACGTTCATCAGAGTTCCCAAAGTGTGACCTGCCCTACAGAATTCAGACTTGACAATCCCCACAGTCACATGAGAATTCCTACAATAAATCTCCTAATATTTACATATAAATATATATCCTGTCTGTTCATTCTCTCCTGAGCCCTTACTGATATTAGTCATATTACACATATAGTTACTTTCACCCAAGATCTGTATTTCTCTATACTCTATACTGCTTCTATCCACTGTGTAGTGTCCTTTCCTTTCAGCCTGAAGAACTTCCTTTAGCATTGCTTCTGAGGCAGGTCTAGTGGTGACCTTCATCTTTTCTTTATCTGGGAATGTCTTAATCTCTCCTTCTTTTTTTTAGGTCCTGAGGGCTGGGGATTGAATGCGGGATGTCGTATGCGGGAAACTAGCACTCAACCACCGAGCCACATCGGCTCCTGTGACTTGGTTTATTCATTGGTTTTGCTTGTTGTTAGTTTTTTTTTGTTTTTTTTTTTAGAAGGCACTGGGAACCAAACCCAGGACCTCCAATGTGGGAGGCAAGCACTCAACTGCTTGAGCCATGTCCACTCCCTACCTCATTTTAAAAATACACTCATCAGATATACAATTCTATGTTGGCAATTATTTTTTTCAGGACTATTTTGCCCCACTGCCTTCTTGCCTCCATGGTTTCTGATGAAAAATAGGCACTTAATCTTATCAGGGCTCCCATGCACATATTTCTTTTCTCTGGCACTTTCAGCATACTCTTCTTGTCTTTGGCATTTAATACCCTGACTAATATGTGTCTGGACATGGGTCTCTTCAAGTTTAACCTCTTTGGGGTTCAATGGGTCTCTCTAATGTGTATATTCTTGTCTTTCATTAAATTTGGAAGTTATCTGCCATTATTTCTTTGGCTAATTTTCTTCCCATTTCTCTCTTTCCTCTCCTCCTGGACTCCCATAATGCATATATCAGTATGATTGATGGTACCCCAGGTTTCTTAGGCTTTGTTCACTTTTTTCAGTGTTTTTTTTAATTTCTGCTCCTCAGCCTGAATCAATTGTTTTGTCTTTGAGTTCACTGATTCTTTTTTCTGCCCCCTTCAATCTGCTGTTGAAACCCTCCAGGGAATTTTATATTTCAATTATTGTGGTCTTCCACTCCAGTATTTCTGTGTGATTCCTTTTAAAAAATTTCAATCTCTTTATTGAGAGTCTTCTATTGCTCACATGTCATTTTCCTGATAAACTTTAGTTTTTTTCCCTCTGTTTTCCTTTTTTTCCTGAGCATATTGAAGATCATTTTTAAAAAATTCTTTATCCAGTATGGCCAAAGTTTCATCTTCTTCATTGAAGGTATCTTAGTTAGGGTTCTCCAGGGACACAGAACCAACAGGTATGATCTCATTCTCTCTTAAATATATATATGTATGTATGTGTGTGTGTATATATATATATATATATGTATGTATATATATAAAATGTAAAAATGTAAATATGAGATTTTTATAAAAATTTTCTCTTTCTACTATGGGGATGGGCAAGTCCAAATACTGTAGGGCAGGCCACAAACTAGGAACTTGGATGAAGGTTTTCAATGAATTCGCTGGGAGAAGCTAGCTCGTTGAAGTAGAGATGGAAATTCTCTCTTCTGTCTGCTGAAATCATCACTTCTCTTTTTAAGGTCTTTAACTGACTGGATGAGACTTCTCTCTTTGTTGAAGGCAATCTCCTCATTTAGTTGTAGATGTAATCAGCAATAGATGCAATCAACTTTCTAATGATTTAAATCCATGAAAAATCTTCATGGTGACAATGAAGCAGTGTTTGATCAGACAACTGGCCACCATAACCTGTCCAAGTTGACACATGAATTTAACCATCACAGAAAGATTCTGAATTTTTATCTTGTTCCTTTGGATCAGCCATCATTTCCTACTTTTTGTTTTGTAATCATTTTTTGCATGCTGTGCATTTGAATATTTTAGTGTGTTAATTATGGGATTTAGTCCCTGAGTTGTCTGTTTCTATTCATATGGCAGAGATTTTCTTGAGTGATAGAAACTAACAAAAACAAACAAACCAAATGGAAAAAAAAAAACAAACAAAAAAACTCTTTTCATAATCTTTGCAAATTGGTTCCACATTGGCTGGTGCTCTCCTCCAGAGTTTAGCCCTCATATCAAGAAGATCAGCACAAGGCAGGTATTTTCTGGGCCTGTATTTTTTCCTGGCTTTTGCTAGCTCATGGCCTTAGCAATTCTTCCATTTACAGGAATCAAAATGTCTCCTTTACCTCCTATGATATGGACATTCCTCCCATCCTGGGTGCTGTATTGTATGTCCTAAAGCCCATAACCCTTTGCCCAGGCTGCACTGATTTAATTGTCTCATACTGCTTTAGCTGTCTCCAAGCTGCTTCTGCCTGCAAGGCAAGTTCTGGGAGGATGAGATAGAGACAAGGTGTTTCCTGGTTCAGTCTTTCCAGTTGCTATTGGATAGATTGCCACAAACGCACCTCAATATGTGCATCAGAGTTCCTCTGATCTCTCCAGAACAAGGCCTGGGACTCAATGGGACCAAAGACTGGCTTTACACCACGATGGAGAGGGAGTGGGAGAGGAGCCAGTAAGAGTGCCATGAACTTCTCCTACTACCATTTTTAAAGTTGTATTTTCTTAATTCAGCACTGATCCAGTAAATGCAGCCCTTTAGCTGTTTTCCAGAGTTTGAAAAAAAAGATGGTTCTTTTAGTTTCTTGCACCCTGGAATGTCTTGCTCTGCCATCTTGGTTGACTGATAAATTATAGCTCTTTTTTTAAGCATTCTTTTAGACTGCTGACACCTCACAGGAAGCAAGAAAGGATGTGACAGATGGATATAAACTTATATACCCCACCCATACAGATATATTTTGTTTTGTTTACTTCTATTACGTGTTTTTTTTTTCTTTTTAAACAATTTATTGAAGTATATCATTCATATATGAACATACAGAAACTATAAGTGTTCAATAAACATAGTGATCTTACAAAACAAACATGCATAACATCAACCAGGGCTCCCACACATCACCCCCACCCCCCAAAACATCCTGCATTGTTGTGAAATATTTGTTAACAAATCATGAAAGAGCATCATCAAAGTATTACTACTAACTATAGTCTGAATCTTCCTCCCCTATACATTTTTTTTAAGGATTTATTTATTTACTTTTATCCATTTTTACCTCCCCCCCCCCCCCCGTTTTTGCTGTTTCTGTGTCCATTCACTGGGCAACTCTCTGTGTCTGTTTCCTTCCCTCTCTTCTCCTCCTTCTCCTCCTGTCTTCACTGGGATTGATCCTCGGAACCTCTGATGTGGGAGAGAGGCATCCTACTACCACCTGTGCCACCTTAGAAACTGGTTTTTCGGTGCGTCTCGTCTTGGCTCTCCCTTGTGTCACTCTCCTGTTACATTATCATCTTGCTGCTTGGCTTGCAATGTCTGGCAGCTCACACACTCACAGGGACTGGTGGCGCCCCTGCATGAGGGGCCTGGTGGCGAACCCACAGACGGGGCCTGGCGGTGCACCCGCGCACAGGGCCTGACGTCTCACCAGCTTGCAAGGCCTGGAGGCTCACCCACACACGGGGCCTGGTGGCCCACATACCTTCTATATTTTTCTTTTTTTTAATTTTTACTGGGAGGTCCCAAGGGTCGAACCCAGGTCCCTCCATATGGGAGACGGATGCCCAACCACCTGAGCCACATCCGTCCCCCTGCTGTATATATTAAGGTTGAGCAAAGATACCCAAAGTTACAGTCTTTTCCCATGCAGGATGGTCATATAATAAATCAGGCTTAGTTTATCACAGAAATTCTAAAAACCAGACCTAGGGAGAAAAACTAGGTCTGGGGACACATGCATGGTTTCTAATATAGCAAATGTTTAGCTTACCCTGATTATCACAAAATCAGGACAGTGAGAATATTCACATCCAGTTTTCTTTTGATTAGTGTTGCTGTGGTATATTTCCATCATTTTAATCTTAAACAATTTGTTTTTATTTTTGAGGTGTATTTTGAACAAGCAGCATATTATTGGGTCTTGCTGTTTTTATTCATTCTGACATGCTCTGCCTTTTAATTGGAGTATTTATTCCATCATTACTAGTGTGAATATTCATCGGTGGTTGTGTTTAATACCTATCATCTTGTCATTCACTTACGTGTTTTATGAGTGGTGTGGTAATGTTTCCTCAAAGCATATCACACTGGAAGAGGGGGAAAAAACTGTCTTAGGAGTTTTGACTTTTCTGTCTCTGTACAATAGTTTTCTCTTTCTGGCAGAGCTTAACACAAGGGTGGATCCTGATGAGAATAGGAGTTGGCCAAAATAAATCTGCTTTCATGTAGGACATGCTTTTCTCCGAGGCATATTGCCGTGGTGCTTAAGATCATAAGCTTGATTTTATTTTAACTTTCTAAATTTTCCTGAAAATAACAATGACTTGGTTAAAAAAAACAACCACCAATAACATTGAAGGGTTTTAATAAAAATCAACTGTCTCCCCACCCTTTAGTTGCACTCACTTTTACCTGTTACTTTTGATCAGTACCTCCAAATCACTAAATAATATACCTATATTTCTTAATTCATAACTTTTTGCTGTCTATTGACTTCCAGCTATGACAGGTAAGAATTTATCTCTCTAACAACTTGCTCTGTTTTTCCAGTAATAAAATCATCTTTGATTAAGTCAATTAGGTTTGTTACATTGGTAATATATAAGTATCATTCACAGTAATAAAGTTGTGTACTGTGAGAACATTTCCTTTCTTTTAGAGCATTTTGCTCTATTTGCCTCTTTTTCTACTTTTACATTATAGCATTTTTGGAATGTTTCAATTCTCAAGCAATCTGTGGGCCACTTTTTGTAAGACAATTTGGCTAATGTTTCAGGTTACCATGAGTTGCCATGTCAGTGCTCTCCATCTTTCAGACACTTGTGGACAGTTCTCATCTGCCTAAGTTCCTTCTCTAGTCATCTTTGTTGGCATATATTGTTCTATTTCACAACTGAATTTTTTTTTAGGAGGTACTGGGGATTAAACCCAGGACTCTCTACATGGGAAGCAAGTGCTCAACCATTGAGCTACAACCACTCCCTCTGAATTTTAATTAGGTCTTGCGAAGGACAGGAAATAAATGCAGGCACTCAAAATTCACTCTTAACCTGGGAGTCTTTGCTGTGTGAAGAAGATCCTGGAGGAAGTAAGCTTCGAGGCAGGGAATCGGCAAGGATGGAAAGACTGGTTTTTGTGATTAATTACCACTCAGAACTGTGTGGGAGAGAGTGTGGTCTACCATGTGAACTGTGGTCTATGGTTGGTGGCAAGGCCCCAGGATATGTAAGTCCATTGAGGGTGGTGGGCCACACTTGTGGGAGATGTTTTTGTGGGATGTGGTGGGAGGTATGGGAGATGGGCAACATGGGAATCCCAGTGGGTTCCATGTAATATTTTAGGTAATCTAAGCACCTCTTAAAATATATATATAAATAACATTTTTGTAAGCAAATGCACATATATGCATATATATTTATATATCATTTTACAAATATTGGTATGTATTGTGAAAATTTTGATTTTTACCCACAATAAAAAATAAATAAATTGAAAAAAAAAAAACATAATCTTTTGGGATTCAAAAAAGAACTTGAAACTGTCACAGGGGGGTGTATATGAGAACACTGTATTGTATATATGACTTTTCTGTAAACCTATAACTTCTCTAATTAAAAAATAACAAGATTTAAAAAAAAAAAAAAGTAGGGGATGCAATCATAAGCCCACTTTAAGCCCGTCAATGCCTCTTACTCAGTGACCACGGCTAAGTTTATCTATCTTTTTGAGTCCCATTTGCCACATCTATAACTCTACAATCCTCATTTTTTGAATACGAAAAAATAAAGAATATAATTTAAAAGAAGTAGTAAGGGAATAGAAGAATCTAGTCTCTTTTATCTTGCCTACTCTATTTGAATACATCTTTTAAAATTTTTTTTCTCAGAGTAACAGTACGGCTTAGCTTAAATATGTCTTTTTCAGGCAGAAGACTTGTAGAAGCGTCTTCTTTACTCACTGTACTCATAATCAGCTGCCTGGATGATGATGTGATTGGGGGAGGTCACATGAGAAGAACAGAAAAGATAATTTGCTCTTACTGGACTCGAAACTTTAGCATTAGTACTAGCCACACTGTAGAAGGATATTAAGGTAACCCACGGATGGGGAAAACAAGAGGACTCTGAAAATTATCCAAGTTCATCTTTAAAGTGCATTCTATGACTAAGAAACATTTTAATCTTGGATTCAATACAAAATTTCCAAACTTAAGCTCAATGAGCCATAATAGGGCTAATCATAAAATTCTTAACTGTAACAGCCTTTAATTATTGCAAGCTGTAGCAATGCTTTATAATTTAACAGAGATGAGATGCTGCAAGAATATCTTTTCAAACAGTAGAACTATTCAAGTACTCTACAAAATAATTACACTCCAAAGTGCTCCCTAGGCT
Source organism: Tolypeutes matacus (assembly GCA_026826555.1). Taxonomy (NCBI): domain Eukaryota; kingdom Metazoa; phylum Chordata; class Mammalia; order Cingulata; family Chlamyphoridae; genus Tolypeutes; species Tolypeutes matacus. Next base: position 19,714,839 of record JAKSZT010053770.1, read on the forward strand.
TGGGACCAAAAAAGGAAAGAAAGAGAGAGAGAGAGAGAGAGAGAGAAAGTAAAACCATGCAAAACAGAAAGCTTTCACCTTCTGTAGGGTTTTGTCTCAATTTATTGAATCGATATGATAAGTTTAATTGAAATTATAACTGAATTCCATTATTTCAGATCTGGGGAACTAAAATTCATAGACTTATTTATGTTAAAATTGAGAGTACTTTGTTCAAAATATCCTGGTGAGAAGAAAATTGCCTTATGTCTTTGAGGGGTCATAATAGTTTCACAGTGTCTACAATAAACCCTTTGCAAGACATAACAGATAATTGAAAACAAAAGCTGAATATATTAAGTCTGTTGGTATCAAGGTTAAAGTAGTGGAATGAAGTATTCAAGTTAAGTGATACTATTAACAGGATGCCTTCACATGAGGTACATTTAACACATTAATACTTAATATGGTACTTCTGCTTTTTATATAAAGCTTCTACTCTCACTTGTATATGAATATTTTTAGAATGTAGAAATTTTTTTTTATTCTGAATGCTTTTCTCTAATAACCTTTTAACTGTAGGTTAAAATAAGCAATTGTGTCATGATCAAACAGGATCATAACTAAACTGAGGGATAAATAATTATAGTTGTCAGACCTATGAATTTATTGTCCTATCTAGTAGAAGGAAGACATATTACAGTATCAACATTAGTAATTCAAGGATTCATGAAAGCAATTGTATCAAATTCATGAATGGTATTAAGGCTGTTTTTCCCAAAAACTTTGAGGGAAAGAAATAATTTCTTTTTCAGACATTTTAAAAGAATATCTGCTCTCTCCCTGACCCCTTTTCCTCTATTTCCATCTTTATCTTTTCTGTGCATCCTATGTTTGTCCACCGTACATTTTGTTCACTTTCTTTCCAGCTGGTATTCTTTTTTTCTTCCATTATGTTTCTGGACTGAAAAATAGACATTTGACCATTGAGTTTAATAAATAGGAAATCATTTCAAAAAACTTTTAGTATATGGATGGTAAGCCAAATTGTAATGCATTTTAGAGGGAGGTGAGGTTGAAGAAATGTAGACTTTATATGTAGATTACTAAGAAGTTTGGGCTGGAATGGGGTTGAGAAAATGGTAAGGTGGAGTTGGTATAGGGTCTTATCTTGAAGTGGGAAATAAGCAATGTAGGGGTATCTTATATTATATTTGTAGGTTGAGGGGAGGGAGGTTGCAGGGACAACAAAGGGTTTGAATATATGGAAAAGAGTCAATACAACAGATGGAGCTAGTATATAGAGGACATAGAAGGGAGTGGGATACAGAGCACAGATGGAGAATTTATCCTGGAGTTGAAGGGACTCTTTTCTTAGTCTGGAAGGATGGAAGGAATGCTGGTTAAAGATGTAGTTATGTTTGGAAGAGGAAGGGGAAGAGATCGATCTTGAAATATGATGATCTTGATATTTCTTTTGTTAAAGAGGAGGAGTGCTTTTAATTCAGAGGATATTGTAGATGCTTATTTCTCTTGCTTTCTCATTTGCCTTTTGTATCTTGTGACACCAGGATAGGTACCAGCTTGCCTTAGTCCAACTTAAGAATGTATCAGTTGTAATTCATATCAGTCCCAGGTGAATGATTATGTTCTGCAGCTCAATAAAGAAACGCAATTAAGGAGTACTAATGGATTGCTTAAGCATTTACATCTAATTGTAATATATGACAGTTTTTTAGTAATACAACAAAATGTATTTTCATAAGGTATTAATTATATACCAATAATACATTTAAACTAAACACAATACTTCAAAATAATCTTCCCAAAATAAGAACTTACAGATCACATTTATTTACTAAAAAAGCTTGGTGGTTTAAAATAATATATATAATTTAAATATATTTTTTATTTTTCTAAAAGATACTTAGATTAAAATGTTACATAAAAAAATATAAGGGATTACCATATGCCCCACTCCCAACTCCACCCACTTTTCCCCACATTAACAACTTACATTCGTGTGGTACATTCATAAAATAACATTTTTAATTTAAAAACTTGGTACAAGAAAAATTTCAAAACCAAAGAACAAAAATATTATATAAATCACTTTGTGGCACAGGTCACAATAAACTTATTTATGTAACATAGTATGCAGATTTTTGTGCTAGAAACAGAATGGACAAAAATCTAAATCAAACCAAAAATTCTGTAAAGGGGTGTTCGTAAATTTTTAGTTAAATGGGGCTTAACTCTGTAAGGACCAGGAAACTCTGAGCATCAAATTTTGTTTATAAAAACTTCCCCAAACATCAGCAGTATACTTTTCTACCTCAGCAAAGATATTTTTTCCCTTTGATAATTCAGAATCCTGCTTTTCATGTGTCAAATTTATGAACAATATCTGGTTAATTTCTTAAATATAATTATCAATGGCTTAAATATAACGACCAATGTCCCCTTTCATATGACCATTCTTTTGCGTTTTCTCATAATTTTTCATAATGAACTTATACAAGGAAGACACTGAAACCTGCTTAGGTAAAACTTGGCCTTAGGTATACTTTATTCATGAATATTTCAGCAAGTATTTATTGAAAGCCCGCTGTATTTCCAGCTTAGACAGGGTAAGACAGGCACAGCACCTGCTTTCATAGCGCTAACCACCTAGAATACAACACGTGAGCACTAGTTCAGAATCACCATGAACTTTCATTTTATCTTTCGATATTTGAATAGATATCGTTTACCTCTATAAGAGTAAAAGTCCTTCCTTATGCCTATCGTTCTTTGGATTCTTTTAAGAGGATTTTGATCTCTATATGTTGACAAGGCTTATACTTTAATTTATCTAATTGCCTTTTGTTATTTATGACAATGTCAAGTATTTTTTTAGCCCTGACTGTGCTCCCCACATACCCTCTGCAGTTTTGCCTATTTAGTTGGCTTTACTGTGACCGTTCGCTATTCCTTTTTGTTCCCCTTCACTGTTGTATTTTGTTGCTTTCCTACTTACTAGCCTGGTCACCAGGACTTTCCCAGCTTCGCTTTCCTGGCTTCTTATTCACTTGGGTGACTAATCCCAACACTTTAAAAAATGCTAGGTCTTTAATAAGTCGAACAAATCAGCATTTCTAATTAGTATTTTCTTGAGCTTTTGTAAACTTCAAATCTTTGCAATAATACTCTCTTCCTGAAAGCTATTTAGAATTATTACCTTCATAAAGACAATGGTTTCTTGAGGATTCTTGTTTTAAAGGTAGTACTAAAAGAGACTGATAAAGAAATGCTTACTTCAGCAAAGGATGCATCTAATATGTTGTCAGTTCTCATCGCTCAGAGTATGGAATTCTGTAATATCATAGTTAAACCATTCGGTATGGGATATCAATTTATACATGTAAGGCATTTTTTGGCGCTTTGATATTGAATTCAAATTTATATGCACACATGAAGTTTGAAGCAAAAAAACTAAACAATAAAAAGTTTTGATAGTTAAGTATTCACTGGTATGCCTGTTACCTCTGCAATAACCTCCATATAATTAAGAATTCAATTATTTATGAAAACTGCAAGGCATATGCTATCTAGCAAACTGCCACCTATCATCTATGAACCATAATTTAAAAAAAATTTTAATTCAAATACCAATTATTAAGAGTCAGTAAATTTTAATTTTCCAAATGTTTTCAGAATGAATCATCAGAGTGATCCTCCAGTTATTAAACACAGTCAGATAATCCTTTTACCCCAAATGAACTACCTGCTAAAGCTGTGAGGTAGCAATGAAAGACTGTGTGCTCTTCTGTGGTGATGGTGGTCTCATTTCATAAAAATTCCCTCTTCACATTGAGTGAATTACAAGGAGGGATACAAGAGCCATCTTTCATTATTTCATCGACTATTGGAGTTTGCATGGTGGTTGGTTTTTTTTTTTTTTTTTTTTTGTATTTATTTTTTACCGGGAGGTCCCAGGGATGGAACCCAGTTCCCTCCATATGGGAGACGGACGCCCAATCATTTGAGCCACATCCATCCCCCTTCATAGCGTTTTAAATAGCCTGATTTCAATAAAAAAATACAGTATTTATTCTGAAAAGTGCTTAGTATGTTCCAAGTAACAGACATTAACAACTTCTAACATGATCTCTAGGAATAATTTGAGTTCTGAAGCATGCTTTAAAAAAACATTTCCAGCAGTCTGTGCAGGATTTATTCCTATTACAGCATTGGTAATAATTGCACTTGTTTCTGCAGGAATTTTATATTCTTCTGCTGTAAACTTTAAGATTCCTGTGAAAGGTGTTCTTTCAGGAACATGGAGTACTTTGTATGGCAGCCAGCCCAACATCAGGGTTAAAGGAAACCTCTGAAGGGTTTTTTAAAATTTTTAATGCATAATAATAATAAATTCCTTTTTTTTTGCTAGGATGTTTGGTTTGAGTAGTTGTTAATGCAATTAGAGCAAGCAAGCTTTGTACTTTGTGGCTTTGCTAAATGTCTTTTGTTGGAGATATGTATATAATGCTTGACAAAAGTTGAAGATGGGGGAGCTGGAAAATCAGTTTTGGCAGAAATCAAAAGGTACACAATCAGGGCCAAAATGTCTAATGCAGTCTAGGAGGCTACAATACGAGAGACAAGAAGTCAGCAACTTTGTTCCATGGCTCAGATCTTCCTCAGGTTGTATAACTTTGGGTGGAATGTACTGCAATTCATCTATATTTTAAGGGGTATGCACATCTAATTTTGTAAGAGTACATAAAGCATAGTTATGAATTCCCTCCAAAATCTCTCACTATGTGTAAATCATAAAATCCTTGCTTTTATGAATTCATATGCCTTCAAAATTTAAGTAGAGCCTACTTTAAATATTTGATAGGTTAATGAAAAACTTTTTGATTATTTAATTTTTATAAATGGAATTTTTAACATGTATTTGAACCCTCAGCAAAAAGAGAGTCTTGGGATTAACTTTTTTTTTGCACAATAATAATAGCTGCAATATATAGAGTCCTCACAACATGCTAAAAACTACATACATTACTTTATTTATTTGAACAGCAACCATCTTATCTCATTATTTTGTCAGTTTGGATTTCTGTATGTTGACTCTTCAATTCTTCTTTAATGAGAGAATTAGGGTCATTCTATCACATGGTTAAACCAAAATGAGAAACCAAATAATTGCTGTCTAATGAAACAACAAAATGAAATGAAACTATATAATTTTTCTTCACAGGGGCTAGCTTTGAAAGTGATTAATGCAAGGTTGTTTAAAAGTGCCAAATAGCCATTAATAAAATGTTTATTGAATGAATTATTTCAACATTATAAATACTATCGTTCTGATTTTTAAATGTTGCATATAGCTTGGAATTATTTGGTTCAGTTTTTATACCATTTATGAAGTTCTGATTTCCTGGAGTTTGCTACAATAGTGCAAACTCATAATTTTGGCTATTTTTTCCTTTTAGTAGAGCAATATATAATTTGCAAAGAATTTGCTGAGCACCTCTGATGTATATGTAAGATTCTGTGATAAGCCTCAGAAGAAGAAAAGCTGTGAGTAAGCATCAGGGTTTGGATAGAAAGGATGCAAAAATGAATAAGGTGGTTCTTACCAGGGGAGTTTGCACACTAATATGGAGGAGGAAGGGATGATACTAATTATTATGACAATAGTGTTTCTACAAGTAATGAACAATCAGAAGAATAAATCAAGAAAAAAATTCCATTCACAAATAGCAACCAAAACAATCAAACATCTAGGTATAAATCTAACCAAGGGTATAAAGGACTCGTACACAGAAAACTACAAAAAATTGCTAAAAGAAATCAAGAGCTAAATAAATGAAAGGATATTCTGTATTCATGGATTGGAAGATCAAATATCATTAAGATGTCCATCTTACCCATAGCAACTTATACATTCAATGCAATACCAATCAAAATTCAAACAACCTTTTTTTTTTTTTTTTTTTTTTTTTTTCAGAAATGGAAAAACTAATCACTGAAGCCAGTCATTGAATTTATATGGAAGGGTAAGAGGACTCAAATAGCTAAAGACATCTTGTAAAAGAAGTATGAAGTTGGAGGACTCACACTTCCCAATCTTAAACATTTTTAGAAAGCCACAGTAATCAAAACAGCATGGTACTGGCAGAAGGACAGACATATAGACCACTGGAGTAGAAATGAGAGCTCAGAAACCAATCCTCACATTTAAGGCCAACTGATTTTTGACAAAGGGTCAAAGACTACTCAATTGGGATAAAATAGTCTCTTCAACAAATGGTGCTGGGAAAACTGGATCTACATTTGCAACAAACAAAGAGGAGGGCCTCTAAACCTCATAAAATAGACAAAAATCAACTCAAAATGAATGAAGGACTTGGATATAAGAGGTAGAACTAACCAACTCCTAGAAGAAAATGTTGAGAATCATCTTCAGGAATTTGTGTTGGCAATAGTTTCCTAATTTATACCCAAAGCACAAGCAGAAAAGATGAAATAGAATTGTGACCTTATCAAAATTAAAAAATTTGGTCCCTCAAAGGATTATCATAAAAGTGAAAAGAAACTCTACTCAGTGGGATAAAATATTTGGAAGTCACATATCTGATAAAGGTTTATATCCAGAATATATAAAGAAATCCTTTTATTTTAACAACAAAAAGACAATCCAATTTAAAAAATTGGCAAAAACTTGAATAGACAACTTTCCAAAGAAGATATACAAGTGGCCAGAAGCACCTGAAAAAATGCTCAACATCATTGGCCATCATGGAAATGAAAATCAAAATCACAATAAGATGCCATTTCACAACCATTAGAATTGCTCTTATTGGGGAAAAAAAAAAAAAACTAACAGAAAATAACAAGTGTTAGAGAGGATGCAGAGAAACAGGAACACCTATTCATTGCTGGTGGCAATGTAAAATGGTGTAGCTGCTGTGAAGACAGTTTAGTGTTCCTCAGAAAGCTAAATATAGAAATTTCATATGATCTGGCAATCCCACTACTGAGTACATACCACTAAAGAACTGATAGCAGGGACTTGAATAGATATTTTCACATGATGTTCATAGCTGCATTAGCCATGATTGCCAAAAGATGGAAGCAACCAAAGTGTCCATCAACCAATGAAAATGGATAAAGTGTCGCATATACATGCAATGGTGTATTATTCAGCCATAAAATGGAATGAAGTCCTGAGAGAACATGGCTGAACCTTGAGGACATCATGTTGAGTGAAATAAGCCTGACACAAAAGGATAAATATTGTATGAGCTCATTGATTTGAAACAATTAGAAAAAGTAAAGTCATAGAATCAGAATCTAGAATATAGGTTACCAAGGGATGAGGTCAGGATCGGGAATGAGAAGTTAAGGCTTGTAATGTACAAGGATCCTATCTGGAAAGATGGGTATGTTTTGGTAATGTATGGTAATATATTCACAACCTTGTGAATGCAATTAACAGCACTGCAATATACATCAGAAGGTGATTGATAGAAATGTTAGGTTGTATATATGGTAATACATTTTTTTTTTTTTAATTCATGGAAGTACACTACACAAAGAGTGAACCCTAAGTTAAAACATGGACTTTAGTTAATAGTACAATTATAAAAATATGCTATCATCAATTGTAACAAATGTTCCAAACTAATGTAAGGTGTTGGTGGTATAGTGGTATATGGGAATCCTGTATTTTATGCATGATTGTTCTGTAAACCCACAACTTCTCTAATAAAGAAAAAAACACTACTATGACACACATTTTACAAATGCAGAGCATTTACTTAGTAATAAATGAAGGTACTGAAAGCACCACCATTTTTACATGATTTAATATGTAGAACTTACACTTTATTTTGTACTTTACTTCTAAAGGGTATTTTCTAAAGGAAACACAAGAAAAGGTGGCAATATATCCCCTACTCCATCTCCCTTCTTCTGTTCCCTACCACCAAGATGTGCTATTTTCAAGGATGATGTCTCTCCAGCAAAGCAGCTTATCAGCACTAGAACTTTCCACACTGACCCTCTTATTTTTCATTTTAGCTGGAATTTTCTAAGTGTTTTGCAAACTAAACAAATAAGGCAATTGTCTCTAGGTATTAATGCCTCACTGTGGTAGCTCTTAGAGATAATGTACTTACACATTTATGGATATCTTCTTTCATCAAAGGATTGGCTACGACGGATGTAATTATCGACCACATGGTAAATCTCTGGGGAAATATTTGGGAGACAGCTAGATTTTGAGTGCTCTATGTTAAGAACTGTGAAGGGCCTGAGATTTTATCCTACTTGCCAGCTAACAAGTCACCCTTCCACAGTTTCACGGAAGCTAGCAGAAAACATGAGACTCCTGGGTCAGACACAAAGGGCAATGTTCTGTGATAGATTGTACACACAGCAATACCCACAGCAAAAGCAGTAGCCAGAATATCATCATTTTCTTGTGCCACCTCCTGAGGCCCAATTCTTATAGGATCATGCAACAAGGGCCGGATGAAGCCTGCAAACCTGATGAGTTGTCTTACAGGAGGGGCACCCTGAGTTTAGGGAACCTAAATTTTTAAAAAATGGGTGGCAATAAAATCTGAACTTTGCTCCAGAGGGAAATATTCTCTTTGTTATCCTGGATAGCATGCAAACCTGCCCTCTGAAGGTTCTCTGGAGGAAGATACTCTTATCTCCTAAGCTGCTGACCATGTAAACAAAAGTCTAGAACAGAAGAGCAATTAGTGCCCCTCATTGAAGATGTGCAGAAATGCCGGACACCCATGGAAAATTGTCTCCTGACACTGTTTGAAGAGTGGCTTTTCAACAAGTACCCTCTATTCCATGCCAAGCAATTTTCTAGGGGCATGAGAATATATTTATAAGCATGCTCACTTATTCCTCAAACAGTTTTATGAAAGAGAATTAATTATTCCAGCTTTAGAGATGAGGAGTCTGAGGCTTAGAGAAAAACAGTTTACTTGCTTCAATATAAACCACAAAGACCACCATTGGGTATGAACTCAGGCTTCTCTGACTCCCATGCCCATGCTCTTAATTCTTTCAATCTCCATCTCCCCAAATCAATCTATTTTATCTCTCTGGTTTCATTGGCAACCTTAGGGATTCCGTAGGTGCATAGATGTAGCTTAAAGAACCTCATGCAGAAGGTGAATTACATAGCAATCCTCTAAACTAATACATAATACCCCTCTTTGTGTGCACATTCCAGTCATTAAATTCATTTTTTAAAAGGACAAGATTTTTAGAAAAGAAAAAAAATCATGTTCAATTAAGAAAAGAATCTCTGATTTGGGCCTCCATTTCCCCTCATTATTTACCAGTTTAGTTGTTGGATAAGCTGCATCAATGAATCTGATAGGTTTTCTTTAAAGGGGCACATTTTTCCTTCTCAGTGTAAAGGAAGAAGCTTCTCCTAATTCCCTAAAGTTTCCCTGCTAGAAGCTGTCCTGAATATATAAGTATCAAGTATAACATTTTTAGCCTAGGGCATTAGGTGCTACTTTCATAGCGAGAACAAAGCTTGAGTTGAGACTAAGTAATAAGATCAGGTAAGAGTGTCGATCCTAAGCAGAATTCTTCAAAGGGAAGATAGCTCTCTAGTAAATATTTTATTTCCACATGGTTCATTACTTTGACTCTATTGGACAGTTTATTGTTCTCAAGAATTTGATAGTATGGATGGTCTTGTCTTAGTAGTTACTAAAATATGGCTTGTGTTCATGGCCACCCGAGTGTTAGCTCTTTAAATTAAAGGCAAACTTTAAAGTCCCACCTCATGTTCCACTATTGTGTGCACATGTTTTTATGCACCATTCCTAGGACATGCTCCGTGTGTCTCTTATTGTCGGAGCTTTTAGGCTGCTCTTTTTGCCTCTAATTTTCTCTTTTCTCTGTCTCTCATGCTCTTTAAGTCTCATCCCATGAAAATATGCCTGAATCTCCCACAGACTGTAATCCTTCCCACAGGTGAACTTTCTTAGACTTTCTCTTTCCCTTTCGTGGATTATCTTGACTGTGTATCTTTTTTATCCACAGCTGTAATGCCAGGTGCCTCCAAAGGCTGCATCCTTCTGAAGTTGATGGCAAACAACATTCTTGACTTGAGTTATTTTATGCTTGGTTACCTCTAGGGAGAGATTGTGGTAGACAATGGGGTTTGGTATAAATTGCCAATCCCAGTTCCTATGCTGGCGGAGAGGAATGAGATGAGGCATTGCCCTTTCAGTTGTTGGATAGGAAGAAATCACAGGAAATGAAAACAGACATGTTTCTTAAGGGGTGTCTGACTTGCCCTCCCCCAGCAATGGGCTAGAGTTGGAAGGAACAACTGGTTTTGACACAGACACTACTTAGCTTTGTCTCTTAAAGAGGTCCAATGGCTGGCACTCATACATCCTGTCAGGTGCTTCTGGTGAGCTGGCATTACCTGGGCAGCTGCCTTCTCTTGAGATAAGTGCACCCAGCTGAGAATTCCTTTAACTTTAATAGCGGTGGGAGCAATCAGAACCATAGAGTAATGTTCCTTTCATTTTGGCTCTAATTGTGAGTGAGGCTTGTTCTCTTGCCAGGTTTGATCAGAACCTGGTTTCCAAGTCCTGGATGAGGAAAGGTTGTCCACCGACCATCTCAAAGGGGCTAAGGTGAAGTGGATCCTAGCCACCTCGTTTGCCATTTCCCTCCTGGTGGGAAAACACTTAGCCCTGGCAGGATAGCACGTGGGTCTGCCAGTCCTCCCCAGGGTATGAGTGGGACAGGTTCCGGAATAAGGGCTAGGAAGGAGACCTGGGTTAAGCACGTTCATTAACTACTTAGAAAATGAAGTTTACCAGGGCTTTTAACATGTTCAATATCCCTCTGCATATGATCTAGAATAGAAAAGATATCATCATAATCATCAGGCATATAGGTATAGTACTTAATACTAATCAAAGTTCCTCTTTGAGCTGCAATTAATAGATCTAAGCTCCAGGTTTGCAATACCATCCATGTTACCTCTCTGTGGGAGCAGGCTGTAATGCCAATTGTGTTTAAGTTCTACTTACATCACTCTGGTGATCATTGCTCCACTTGGTATGTCCTTCACACAGCTGGCATGCTGCAGCACTGTTGACCCTAGAGAGAAGCTAGGAGGGTATGCTCCAGTATTTCACTGGCCTGGTGCATAGAGCCCTTCGGCACTATGAAACAGTGCCAGTCTGGAGGCGATATCCATTGTACATCTGGCCATATTGAGCCATCACTGGCAGCTGCAAGAGTCCGAACTTGCAACATAGTCTCCATCCACTTCAGGAGCACAACCAGAGATGTAGTAGATACATTTATTGTTTTAGGGGTCAGTGACCAACCTGGCCAATAACTCAAATGGAGAGGCAACTTGCAGTGTATTGAAGGCCTGGTTTGAATACACAAGAGAGTTTGACAACACTGAAGTTTCTTTTGATTTTTATACACTTTTTAAACACTTCCAATGCAATGTGTAACATATCAAATGAACGTAACTAATTTAATACTTTGCTTTTTACTTCCACACTTTTACCACGATGATGTTAATTAACAGGTATTTTTCTTTAGCAGTACAGGAAAAACTACTTTCTTGATTATTTTATGAAAACTGAAGATTCCCAATGGAATCAAGATTATCTTTCCTTATCACTTGAATATGCAGATTGAGGTGGTCTTGGACAGGTTTCCCTGCTTTAAAGTTACTTTTTGCCATTAATATCAATTTAGGTTTCTAATTAGTAATGGCTTCCTGGAATTAGCCATTTAAATGTTTCAGTTTAGAGGAAAACTCCTTATAATTAACCATAACCACACAGACTGGTTACTTTACCTTTATCCATTTAAAGGAGGGCAGATAAAGTGAATTAACTAAGCCACAAAAATTTTATTAGTAACAACTTTGCTAAGTTTTTCTGCTTTTCTAGCAGTTGGACCAATTCCACTTGTGATTTATACATTAAATCCAAATGCAAGATCATATTGACATTTAAAGACTCATTTTTTAAGTTACCTTTCACCGTTATCCAATTTGTAACAGGAGAACCCCAAATTTGATTTTCTAGGCACAAGCAGACTGACAAAGTTAAACACAGATTTAAAAGTTAAACACAAAGTTAAGCACAGATTAAAACAGAAGAGAGAATTTTATACCCTTAGCATTTCCTAGGAACTTTTTAATCTTAATTGATGGCATATGAGGAGGTCCCTTATTTTCTTGGGGGAGGTTTAGTAAACAGCCTGGATCTTGATCCCTTTTCACTCCCCTTATTAGGCACGACTGTGTTTAAAACTGAGAAAGCTGTTTCTAAAAGGGAGTTAATGGAAGTTTGAGGTGCATTTCCTCATCTCTTTAAGGAGACATGACCACGTGGTTTCTGGCCCTCAGATCTATCTGTCCTTCTCTCTTACACTGGTTTAACTGGAATTCAGGGTCCCAATATAGCTCTTGGCTATGTTGTGGCCATGTAGAACATCAGTAGGCAAATTTTCCTGATCCCTGAGAAGACACCCCCACGGGGAGTCTGCTGGTGGGCTAGATACCATGCCCATTATTCTAGGAAGAATGAAAAAGTGCCTTTTAGTTGACTGATCCGACATCCCAGAGTCCCAAGTCTGACTAAAACATTCACTACTCCAAATCGTTTGGAGCTGCTGCTCTGGTCTCAGCGTCCTGAGAGTTTTATCCAGAGCCCTGCCAACAGGCATCCCTATGGCTGACCTAGGTCTTGGGAGATGCCTGAAAACCCCGAAGTTCAGACCAAAACACCCAAGCCGAATTTGTGGGAGACGTTGGGAGCAATAACTCTAACTGAAACACCTGATCCACTTAAGTCTCAGGGGATGTTTGGCTGGTCTCCGAACTGAAGCATCCAAGCACTTAAGTCTTGGGGGACGTTCAGAGTTACTTCCCCAGTTCCCAGCATCTCTGGCGTTCCAGGGTCTGAGACCGATTACACTGTTACCCAAACTGTAGCACCCCAGCTAATCTCGAGGGACATTTAGCTGTTCTGGTTCCTCCCACCCCGGGAATCACAGAGCCCTTGGGAGATGCCCAAACCAGATTCCAGACCAAAGCCACCAAGCTGTGCATTGCTCTGGTTCCACCCATCCCGGTCCTGGTCTTGGGAGACACCGGGAGTAGATTCCAGACCGAAGCTACCAAGCTGCATATGTGATTTTTCCTGGAAAAGGGGCTAAAATAAACCTACTCTTTTCCCACCTATTCTTACAAAGGTCTTAAGAAGCAGTCTTACTTTATGGCTCTACCTGGGAATTTCACAGTTAAACCAGACATCAAAGGCTCATTTAGAGATTAGAGACCAATTGTTCCAGCTAAAAGGCCTTGAGGCCCTGAAGCACCCTGAGGGTGCAAGCAAAACTCCCCTAGCAAATGCATTTTTAGTTTCTAAGAAATTCCAAAGCACAAACCTGAAATGAGAAATTCAGTAGTAGGAAGTGAAAAGATTAAATATGGAGTTGTAGTAAACTGTGAACACAGGCCCTGGCCTGTAACCCCCTTGGAAAAGGGAACACGGGCCATCCTATGGCACCCACCTCATCCCTGCCCGCCACCGCCTTCCCACCCCACGTCAGACCATGTAGCCAGGCGTGGTTGGTAGGAAGGTGAGCTGGCCTGGGGAGATGCAAGCCCCTGGCTCTCCACCATTGCTGCTGCCACTGAGGGGAAAGGGCTGAAGAAGACAGTGACCTCCAGGCCAGAAGCAAGGCCTGCAGCTGCTAAGAAGGCTGAGACTTTAGAGTGGAGATACCCCATCCAGGCTGGAAAAGGCGGCTGGCTGTGCCCCGCCCTCCCGGCAGGGGTCAGGTCCAACAAGCCTGAGTGCTCAGTGCAGAGCAGAGGGGTCCCGCACCCCAGTCCCCACCCTTGGCTCGAGATTATGTCCTGTGGGGTTCCGTTTAGAATGGATAAACTCACAAATATTTCCAGTATTTGTTTCTCCTGGCTGGCACTCACCAAAATATGTTGCCGGATTTTCTCCAGGTTCTTGGTTATGTTATAAAAAGAATTTTAAGTACACAGCAGTTCAGTTAGGCCAGCAATTTATTAAGAAAATGAAAGAAGAGAAATAGGAGAGAATAACAGATCATGGGTCCCAGGTAGAGAGGAAAAGGGCTAAAGAGGGGTAAAAAAGGGCTGATTTATAGACTACAAATCCCCATTACAGATTATAAATCCTCATTACAGATTACAAATCCCCAGGTCTACTTGCGTGCTAGTCTGGGCAGAGAGAGAAAGGACACAACAGGGTAAAAATAGGGCAAAAAAACAGGGTTGATTCAACTCCGTGCTTGCTTTTTAAACTTAATTATTCCACCCCTTTCCTAATGTCAGGGGAGAGAGCCCAGTTGTTTGCTGTTTTGATTGGTTATCCCACCCATCATTCCCCTGGGAGGGCCGAATTATATAAGGCCCCTTGAGAATGTCTGGAGCTTTTCCTTGATACTGGATGAAATCCCGTTCTAAATGGGATCTTGTAGGGTCTTTCCCTCAGGGAGGATTCCCACAGCCATGTGTGGCTTTTCTGCCAGGTTCCAGATCTGTCTCTTTATTCCCTAATCTAGCCTGCCTCATCACTACACATTATACTAGGCAGGAAAAATATCTGTTCCCAGTGTCATCACCTCCCCCTCAACTTTTTTTTTTAATATATTTTTTATTGAAGTATATCATTCATACATGAACATGCATAAACAATGAGTGTATAGTAAAGATTGTGAACTTACAAAATAAACATGCATAACATCATACAGGGGTCTCATACATCACCCCTCCACCAACACTTTGCATTGTTGTGAAACATTTGTTACAAACTATGCAAGAGCATTGTCAAAATATTACTATTAACTATAGTCCCTATCTTACATTTGGTGTATTTTTCTCCCAACCCACCCTATTTTTTTAAATATATATTTTATTACAGAGGTTGTGAACTTGCAAAACAATCATATACATGTATAGAACTCCCATACAACACCCCTTCACCAACACCACACTGTGCTGGAACATTTGTTACAGATTATGAGATAATATCATCAGACTATTACCACCAACCATGGTTCATAGCGTACATTTGGCACACTTTTTCCACACACCTCCATTATCAACACAGTACATCTTTGGCATTGATACAAGAATATTATAGTTTTGCTGTCAACCACAGTCTATAGGTCACACCAATTGTAGTTTTCCCATGCTTCTCCACATTCCCACCACTCTGCAATAGTGACATACATCCACTTCTAGCTCACAGATGGACACTCTTGTATCTGTACCCTCAACCACAATTCTCATCCACCTCTGGGTTCACTGTGTTATTCAGTCCCTAGATTATTCTTTAGCTTTCTTTCAATTGACATTTACTTTGCCTCAGACTACCCTTTTCAGCCACAATCCCATTTATAAACCAGTTGCTACTCACTATAATGTGTTACCATCAACTCTATCCATTTCCGCACTTTTACAGTCAAGTTAATTAAAGCTTCTACATACATTAAGCATCAGTAGTTCTTCTCAACCCTCCTCTTATCTCCTAATAATGTATACTCTAAGTTTTAACTCCATATGTTTATGCTTCATATTTAGTTCATATTAATGAGACCACGCAATATTTGTCCTTTTGCATATGGCTTACTTTGCTTAACATTATGTCTTCAAGATGCATCCATGTTATTACATGTGTCCCGATTTCTTTTCTTCTTACTGCAGCATAGTATTCCGTCATATGTATATACCACATTTTGTTTATCCACTCATTGGTTGATGAACACTTGGGATGTTTCCATCTTTTGGCAATTGTGAATAACGCCGCTATGAACATTGGTGTGCAGATGTCTGTTTGTGTCAGAGTTTTTAGTTCTTCCGGTTATATTCGTAGTAGAGGAATTGCTGGATCATATGTCAGTTCTATATTTAGCTCCCTGAAGAACCACCAAACTATCTTCCACAGAGGCTTCACCATTTACACTCACACCAACAGTGAAGGAGTATTCCTCTTTCTTCACATCCTCTCCAGCACTTATTGTTGTCTGTTTTTAAAATAATGACCATTCTATGTGGTATTAGATGATATCTCATTGTTTTTTTAATTTGCATTTCCCTAATAGCTAGTGACATGGAACATTTTTTCATGTGCCTTTTGGCCATTTGTATTTCCTCTTTTTAGAAATGTCTATTTAAATCTTTTGCCCATTTTTAAATTGAATTGCTTGCTCTTTTATTATTGAGTTGTATGAGCTCTTTATACAGAATGGAAATCAAACCCTTATCAGATATGGTTTCCATATATTTTCTCCCATTGAGTGGGATGCCTTTTCACCTTCTTGATGAAGTCTTTTGAATCACAGAAGTGTTGAGTTTGAGGAGGTCCCGTTTATCCATGTTTTCTTTCATTGTTCGTGCTTTCATTGTAAGGTTTAAGAACCCACCACCTACCACCAGGTCTTGAAGCTGTTTCCCTACATTTTCTTCTAGGAGCTTTATTTTACTTGCTTTTATATTTAGGTCTTTGATCCAGTTTGAGTTAATTTTTGTATAAGGTGTGAGATAGGGATCTTCTTTCAGCTATGGATATCCAGTTGTCCCAGCACCATTTGTTGAATAAACTCTGCTTTCCAGCTGGGTGGTTTTGACAGGCTTGTCAAAAATCACTTGGCCATAGATGTGAGGGTCTGTTTCTGAACCATCAATTCAGTTTCATTGGTCTATGTGTCTATCTTTATGCCAGTACCATGCTGTTTTTACCACTGTAGCTAGGTAATATGATTTAAATTCTGGAAGTGAGAGTTCTCTAACTTCACTTTTCCTTTTTAAGATGTTTCTGGCTATTTGGTGCTCTTACCCTTCCAGATAAATTTGATAATTGTGTTTCCCATTTGTTTAAAAAATGCTTATGGAATTTTTATTGGGATTACATTGAATCTGCATATTAGTTTGGGTAGAATTGACATCTTAATGATATTTAGTTTTCCAATCTATGAGCATGGAATGTTCTTTCATTTATTTAGGTCTTTTTAAATTTCTTTTAGCAATGCATTATAGTTTTCTGAACACAAGTGCTTTACATCCTTGGTTAAGTTTATTCCCAAATATTCGATTCTTTTAGTTGCTATCGTAAATGGAATTTTTCCCTTATTTCCTCCTCAGATTGTGCATTACTAGTGTATAGAAACACCACAGATTTTTGTGTATTGATCTTGCATCCTGACACTCTACTGAAATCATTTATTAGCTCTAGAAGCTTTGCTGTAGATTTTTCAGGACTTTCTAGGTATACAATCATATCATCTGTGAATAGTGAAAGTTTTAATTCTTCCTTTCCAATTTGGATGCCTTTTATTTCTTTTTCTTGCCTGATTGCTCTAGCTAGAACTCTAGCACTATACTGAACAACAGTGGTGACAATGGGTATCCTTGTCTTGTCCCTGATCTCAATGGGAAAGCTTTCAGTCTTTCACCATTGAGTACAATGTTAGCTGTGGGTTTTTTCATATATGGCCTTTATCATGTTGAGAAAGTTTCCTTTAATTACTTTTTTTTGTAGTATTTTTACCAAGAAAGGATGCTGTATTTTGTCAAATGCCTTTTCTGTGTCAATCGATAAGATCATGTGATTTTTCTTCTTTGCTTTATTAATGTGGTGTTTTATGCTGATTGATTTTCTTGTGTTGAACCAGCCTTGCATGCCTAGTATAAAACCGACTTGATCATGATAAATAATTCTTTTACTGTGTTGTTGGATTCAATTAGCAAGCATTCTATTCAGGATTTTTGCATCTGTATTCATTAGAGAGATGGGTCTATAATTTCCTTTTTTTGTAATATCTTCCCCCCACCCCGGACTTTTTTTAATTAATTTTTTTATTGTGGGTAAAAATCAAAATTTTCACAATACAAACCAATATTTTAAAATGATATATAAATATATATGCGTATATGTGCATTTGCTTACATAAATGTTATTTTTTTTCATATATAATTTAAAAGATGCTTAGATTACATAAATGTTACACAAAAATTACAGGGATTCCCATGATCTCCACCTCCCATACCTCCCATAACATCTCACATAAACATCTTTCATTAGTGTGGCACATCACCTGCAATAGATATACATATCCTGGGGCTTTGCCACTAAGCATAGACCACAGTTCACACTGTAGACCACACTCTCTCCCACACAGTTCTGCATGGTATATGCTGATGTAAAATGGCCTATATCCGTCGCCACAACGTCACTCAAGACAACCTCCAAGTCCTGAAAAAGCCCCTGTATTACAACTGCCCTTCCCCTCCCCTCCCCGAAAGCGTCTAGTGGCCACTGGCTCCACCTCACTGTTATAATTTCTTCCATTGCTTGAATCACAACATGTCTACAACAGAATACCATTAAGTCCACTCTAGTCTATAGCTCTTCCCCCAATCCTGAGGAGACTGGAATTGTGATGTCCACTCCACCTCCAAGTGAGAGTGGGCTTATATCCCATGGATACGGTCGATGGGGTTATCCTGCCTTCAGCTACAGGCTCTCTCCATTCCCTGGGATGGCCGTTGTCCATCATCGTCTCCTCACCAGGTGACTTGGACTCAGGAGTTGCAGCTCTACTGAGATTCCAGGCACAGCTGGCACATAGGCAGGTCAGAGGCGCCAGTCTCTGGGAGTACACCTAAAACTCCAGCCTCACATATAGGTTTGAATAGAAGGGACTGATGGACCACGTGCAGGGAGGACTTATTTGAGTCCAACTCTGTCACTCTCAGATTCCAAAGTAGAACCCACTGATAAGGCATCAATCTCTGGAGCTATCACCCTTATATAGGACCTGGGTGTCTCCAGAGCCCTCAGGAGCCCCTCCGTGTGGGGTGATATCCACTTTGGTGTTCTATGAGATCCTACTGAGGTGTGTGTAAGCATTACCTCTAGGATGACCTCCTGACTCTCTTTGAAGTCTCTTAGCCACATGAACTCATTTGTCTTTACCTTTTCCCCCTTTTATTCAAGGTTTTTTTCCAGTTGTGTTTCCAGTTGGCACTTGGTATTAATCCCTCGTTGCCAGGGAGGTTCATCCCCGGGAGTCATGTCCCACATTGGGGGGAGGGTAATGATTTCATATGCTGAGTTTGGCTTAGAGAGAGGCCACATTTGAGCAACAAGGAGGCGCTCAGATGGCAACCCTTAGGCACTGCATAACAGTAGGCCAAGTTTCAATTACAAGAGCAAAGATTCATAAGGCTAGTCATCAATAACAAGAACCCATCAGTGGGCCATCCTCTTTTGACAGGCACTGCCTCTGCATTCAGGGGACCGTTTCTGCTCCGTTGGAGAATGTGGCAGAGCTCTCCAGGCTGGGAATTCAGTATTCCCTCATTTATTTAGTGATTGTCTACCCACCGTGACCATGCCCCATCCCTTGATCATTTGAACAATTTTATATATCTTTCATGTATATTCAGATGAACTTACTCCCGTGAATCCCCCATCCCAGACACCCCCCACCAATGATCCTCTACAGCCCTCATTGTAACCCTTCTGTGATCTAAACCTTCCTTGAATAAGAAGCCCATATAATAACCAAATACAATTAATAGGAAAATGAACTAATAATGATAAGCTTAAATGCAAGAGATAAAATACAAGGAAACTCAGAAAAAAGAACTGAAAATAAAATATAATTAATGGATTGGGACATTCAAAAAAAAAAGGGAAAAACAAAAAAAAATTTTTTTAATTATTTTTTATTTTTATTATTTTTCCTTTTATCACTGCATTATTGGATGTCCAGTGTGTACCAGGACACCTTCCTCCTCTCATTCCCCAATGTCTCCCCAATTTTCATTTAATTCTCAAAGAAGTTTTAGGTCACAGCAAAGTCACACATGGAATACTAGAGATTCTGATATACCCAACCTCCCTCCCCCTTCCCCCCCCATTTTAAAACCTTTTTTTTTTTTTTGTAGATGGTAGCATTGTTATAATGTTATACAGATAGTGAAACATAGCTACTAAACATTGCCAATGGCTTACAGTATAGTTTACAATTTAGACGATATAGTTTAATAATTTTTTATGATATTTACCATGTCCTGTGTCCATTACCGTAAGAAATGAAAAACATTTCCCATGACTACTAAATACCCCATTTGATGTTTTCTGTTCCTTCCTCCCCATCCCCTTGGGGCATATGACATTCCCCTGTCTTGACTCATGGAATGACAAGATTCATAGTTACATGCCCTGGGTATTCTAACCTGCCCTTTCTAATCTACCCACCTGTTAACCCTGCACCACCAAACCCAGTAATATCACTACCCACCTGTCCTATCCTTCAATATGCAACTATACTCTATCACTTTCCCATAGATTATGTCCATGTGGGTGATGACTCACAGCCTACTCTTCTCTCTCTCTCCCTTGTTAACCTATCTTTCAGACAGTGGTTCTCAAAGACTGCTCACTTTCCTCAATTCAAATCAGTGAGGTCATATACTGTTCATCCTTCAATGCCTGGCTTGCTGCACTCAACACAAGGTCTTCAAGATTCATCCATGTTATTACATGTGTTAGCATTTTATTCCTTCTAACAGCTGAGTAATATTCCATGGTATGTATGTACCAAATTTTGCTTATCCATTTGTCTGTTGATGGGCACCGGGGCTGATTCCAACTTTTGGCAATTGTGAACAATGCCGCTATGAACATTGGTGTGCATATATCTCTTCGTGTCTTTGCTTTCAATTCTTCTGTGTATATACCCAGCAGTGGAATTGCTGGATCATACAGAAGATCTATTGTTAGTTTTCTGAGGAATTGCCAAATTGTCCTCCACAGTGGCTGGACCATTCCACAATCCTACCAGCATTGGATGAGGGTTCCCATTCCTCCACACTTATATTCTGCTGTTTTTTTAATAGCTGCCATTCTGATGGATGTAAGATGGTATCTCATTGTGGTTTTGATTTGCATTTCCCTAATAGCTAGCGATGTCGAGCATTTTTTCATGTGCTTTTTAACCATCTGTATTTCTTCCTTGGAGAAGTGTCTTTTCAGGTCACTTGCCCATTTTTTTAATATATATATATATATATATATATATATTTTACCATATATATATATATATATATATGGTAAAAATCAAATTTTTCACAATACACACCAATATTTGTAAAATGATATACAAATATATATGCATATATGTGCATTTGCTCACAAAAATGTTATATATATATATATATATTTTTTTTTAAAGTTGCTTAGATTACCTGAATATTACATGGAAACTACAGGGATTCCCATGTTTCCCACCTCCCACACCTCCCACAACATCTCACACAAACATCTCCCACAAGTGTGGCCCATCACTCTCAATGGACCTACACATCCATGGGTTGTTTGTCTTTTTATTTTCGAGGTGTAGGATTTCTTTATATATGCAGGATATTAGGCTCCTATCAGATATATGGTTGCCAAATATTTTCTCCCATTGGGTAGGCTGCCTTTTTATTTTCTTAATAATGTCCTTTGAGGTGCAGAAGTTTTTAATTTTGATGAGATCTCATTTATCTATTTTTTCTCTTGCTACTCATGCTTTGGCTGTGAAGTTCATGAAACCATTTCCCATTACAAGGTTCTATAGAGGCTTCCCTACATTATCTTCAAGGTCTTTATGGTTTTGGCTCTTATATTTAGATCATTGATCCATCTTGAGTTGATTTTTGTATAAAGTGTGAGATGGTATTCTTCTCTCATTCTTTTGGATATGGATATCCAGTTCTCCAAGCACCACTTGTTAAAAAGGCCATTCTCTCCCAACTGAGTGGGCTTGGCAGCCTTGTTGAATATCAGATGACTGTATATGCGAGGATCTATATCAAAACTCTCAATTCGGTTCTGTTGGTCAGTAGGTCTATCTTTGTGCCAATGCCATGCAGTTTTGATCACTGTAGCTTTGTAGGATGTTTTAAAGTCAGGTAGTGTGATACCTCCAACTTCATTTTTCTTTTTCAATATGTCTTTGGCAATTCGGGGCCTCTTACCTTTCCAAATATATTTTGTGGTTAGTTTTTCCAGTATCTTAAAAAATTTAGTGTTGATTTTTTTGGGGATTGCATTAAATATGTAGATTAGTTTGGGTAGGATAGACATCTTGATGATGTTTAGTCTTCCTATTCATGAACAGGGAATATTTTTCCATTTATTTAAGTCTTCTTTGATTTCCTTTAACAGTATTGTGTAGTTTTCTGTATATAAGTCCTTTACATCTTTAGTTAAATTTATTCCTAGGTATTTGATTCTTTTAGTTACTATTGTAAATGGTATTTTTTCTTGATTTCCTTCTCAGATTGCTCGTTATTGGTGTATAGAAATGCTACTGATTTTTGAGCATTGCTCTTATAGCCTGCAACATTACTGAACTCCTTTATAAGTTCCAGAAGCTTTGTTGTAGATTTCTTGGAGCTTTCTATGTATAGGATCGTGTCATCTGCAAATAATGAAATTTTGACTTCTTCTTTTCTAATTTGGATGCCTTTTTTATCTTTTTCTTGCCTCAGTGCTCGAGCAAGTAATTCTAAGACAATGTTAAATAGGAGTGGTGATAGTGGGCATCCTTGTCTTGTTCCCGATCTCAGAGGGAAGACTTTTAGGATTTCACCATTGAAGATGATGTTAGTTTGGGTTTTTCATGTATACCCTTTATCATATTCAGAAAGTTTCCTTCTATTCCTATGTTTTGCAGTGTTTTTATCAGGAAAGAGTGCTGTATTTTGTCAAATGCTTTTTCTGCATCTATAGAGATGATCATGTGATTTTTTCTTTCAATCTGTTTATGTGGTGTATTACATTGATTGATTTTCTTATATTGAACCATCCTTGCATACCTGGGATGAAACCCACTCGGTCATGGTGTATAATCCTTTTGATATGTTGTTGAATGCGATTAGCAAGTATTTTGCTGAGGATTTTAGCATCTAGGTTCATTAGAGAAATTGGTCTGTTATTTTCCTTTTTTTTTTTTGATATCTTTGTTTGGCTTTGGTATTAGGGTAATGTTGGCATCATAGGATGAGTTAGGCAATGTTCCTTCTACTTCTGTTTTTTTGGAAGAGCTTAAGCAGAATTGGTGTTAGCTCTTTCCGGAATGTTTGGTAGAATTCAGCTGTGAAGCCATCTCGTCCTGGGCTCTTCTTAGTTGGGAGGTTTTTGATGACTGGGTCTATCTCTTTACTTGTAATTGGGCTGTTGAGTTCATCTATTTCTTCTTTCATCAATGTCGGCTGTTTGTGGGTTTCTAGAAACTTGTCCATTTCCTCTAAATTGTCATTCTTGTTGGCATATAATTTTTCAAAGTATGCTCTTATGATACTCTTTATTTCAGTGAGGTCAGTAGAGATATCCCCTTGCTCATTCCTTATTTTGTGTATTTGCATCTGTTCTCTCTTTTTCTTTGTTAGTCTGGCTAAGGGTTTGTCAATTTTATTGATCTTTTTGAAGAACCAGCTTTTGGTTTTGTTTATTGTTTTTAGTGCTTTCTTATTCTCTATTTCATTTAGTTCTGCTCTAATCTTTGTTATTTCCTTCTTTCTCCTTCCTTTAGGTTTAGTTTATTGTTGTTTTTCCAATTCCTCCAACTGTGCAGTTAGGTCTTCAATTTTAGTTCTTTCTTCTTTTTTAACATATGTATTTATGGCTATGAACTTCCCTCTCAGGACTGCTTTCGCTGCATCCCATAGGTTTTTATATGTTGTGTTGTCGTTTTCATTAGTTTCAAGGTAGTTACTGATTTCTTTTGAGATTTCCTCCTTGATCCACTGTTTGTCTAAGAGTGTGTTGTTTAACTTCCATATCCTTGTGCTTAATCTGTTTCTCTGGACTTTACTGATTTCCAATTTCATTCCATTGTGATCAAAGAAATTACTTTGTATAATCTCAGTCTTTCTGAATTCATTGTGAGTTGTTCTGTGGCCTAGCATGTGGTCTATCTTGGAGTATGATCCATGTGCACTCGAGAAGAATGTAAATCCTGCTGTATTTCGGTGTAGTGTTCTGTATATGTCTATTAAGTCCAGGTCCTCTAATGTATTGTTGAGAGCCTTTGTTTCTTTATTGATTCTCTGTCTAGATGTTCTGTCTAATGATGAAATGGTGTATTAAAGTTCCCCGCTATAATTGTAGAAGCATTTATTTCTCCACTTAGTTTTTCCAGAGTTTGCCTCATATATTTTGAGGCACCCCAATTAGGTGCATAAATTTTTATAATTGTTCTCTCTTCTTGAGAGATTACGTCTTTTACTAATATATAGTGTCCATCTTTGTCTCTTACAATAGTTTTGCATTTAAAGTCTATTTTGTCTGATATTAGAATAGCTACTCCTGCCCTTTTTTGGCTATTGTTAGCTTGTAAAATTGTTTTCCAGCCATTCACTTTCAGCATCCTTGAATCCCTGGGTCAAAGGTGGGTTTCTTGTAGACAGCACATAGATGGATCATATTTCCTTATCCATTCTGCCAAGCGGTGTCTTTTGATTGGTGAATTTAATCCATTAACATTCATTGTTATTACTCTCAACGAATTTCTTACTTCAGCCATTTTTTCTTTGGGTTAATGTATGTCATATGTTGTTTTGTTTCTGTTTTTGTATTTTTAGTTGTTTTTAAACTCTCCTCCAACTCTCTCTCCCTTGTTTTTTCCTTTCAACTTGTAGAACTTCCTTTAGTATTTCTTGAAGTGCAGGTTTCTTATTGACATACTCTCTTAATTTCTGTTTATCTGTGAATATTTTGAACTCTCCGTCATTTTTGAATGCCAGTTTTGCTGGATAGAGAATTTGTGGCTGGAATTTTTTTTCTTTTAGTACTTTGACTTTGTCATACTGCTGTCTTCTTGCCTCCATGGTTTCAGATGAGAAATCAGCATTTAATCTTATTGTGCTTCCCTTGTATGTCATGGTTCTCTTTTCTCTTGCTGCCTTGAGTATTTTCTCTTTGTCTTGAGCATTGGACATTTTGATAAGTATATGTCTTGGAGTAGGACTGTTGAGATTTAAACTGTTTGGGGTGTGCTGTGCTTCCTGGATCTGCACATCCATCTCTCTCAATAGAGTTGGGAAGTTTTCAGCCATTATTTCCTTCAACACTCCTTCTGTTCCCTTTCCCTTCTCTTCTCCTTCTGGGATGCCCATAATGCATATGTTTGTGATTTTGTGTTGTCGGTTAATTCCCTGAGTCCTTGCTGGATTTTTTCTATTTTTTTTGTCTATCTGTTCTACTATCTGTTTGATTTCAGATGTACTGTCTTCCACATCACTAATTCTTTCTTCTGCCTCTTCAAATCTGCTGTTATGTGAATCCAGCGTCTTTTTGATTTCTTGGATTGTGCCATTCATCACCATCATATCCATTATCTTTTTGTGTATGTTTACAATTTCTTCAGTATGTTTTCCCAGTGTCTTCTTTATATCCTTAACCTCTTCCTTCACTTCTTTAAGTTGGTCCATGATATTTGTTTGGAAAGCTTTTATTAGTTGTTCGATGTTCTGCATCACTTCCCGGTTTTTAGTTTGTTCATTGGACTGGTCCATGTCTTCCTGTTTCTCAGTGTGGTTTGTAATTTTTTGTTGCCCTCTAGTTATCATTTTATCTTGATGGGTTTATTCAGTTGATTAGCTTCTCTCTCTGCTCTAGAGTTTTATTTAGCTGGTGGTTCTGCATGTGTGTTAAGTTTTCTCTTTGACACTTTTTCTTCTTATTTTATTTCCTTGCTTCTTTATATGTTCCCAATCAGTTCACGCCATCGACCTGCGCAGATAGATGTCCCAAGCTTCTCGTTCTGTGCACCCACAGCACAGACCCCCGGGGAGGACCCTGTCCACAATCTGCCATCCTCAGGGAGCTCTCAGCGAGTGCCCTCCTAAACCGATACCATCTTGCCTATCTCTCTCTTTTTGTAATATCTTTATCTGGCTTTGGTATTAGGGTGATAATGGCTTCATAGAATGAATTTTGCAGCAGTCCTTCTCGTTCAATTTTTTGGAAGAGCTTGAGTAAGACTAGTATTAAATCTTTAAATGATTGGTAGAACTCACCTGTGAAACTGTCTGGTCCTGGGCTTTTCATTTTGGGGACCTGTTTGATAACTGTTTCAATCTCTTTACTTGTGATTCTTTTTAGAGGTCTTCTATTTCTTCTAGGGTCAGTGTAGGTTGTTTGTACATTTCTAGGAATTTTTCCATTTCATCTACATTGTCTAGTTTTTTGGCCTAAAGTTGTTCATAGTATCCTCTTATGACCTATCTTATTTTTGTGGGGTCAGTAGTAATGTTTCTGTTTTCATTTTTAATTTCATTAATTTGCATCTTCTCTCTTTTTTTCTTAGTCAGTCTAGCTAAAGATTTGTTGATTTTGTTAATCTTCTCAAAGAACTGACTTTTGGTTTTGTTCATCTCTCTACTGTTTTTTTATTCTCAATTTCATTTATTTCTGCTGTGCTCTTTGTTATTTCATTCCTTCTACTAGCTTTGGGATTAGTTTGCTGTTCTTTTTCCAGTTCCTCCAGCTGTGTAGTTAGGTCGTTGATTTTAGCTTTTTCTTCCTTTTTAATGTAAGCATTGAGGGCTATAAATTTACCCCTCAAAACTGCCTTCACTGCATCCCATAAGATCTGATATGTTGTATTCTCATTGTCATTCATCTCAAAATATTTATTGATTTCTCTTGAAATTTCTTCTTTGACCCACTGATTATTTAAGAGTGTATTGTTTAATCTCCATATATTTGTGAATTTTCCCTTTTCCTGTCACTTGATTTCCAACTTTATTCTATTGTGATCAGAGAAAGTGCTTTGTATAATTTCGATTTTGTTGAATTTATTGAGTTCTGCTTTGTGACCCAACATATGGTCTATCCTGGAGAAAGATCCATGAGCACTTGAAAAGAATGTATATTCTGCTGTTTTGGGGTGCAATGTTCTGTATGTCTATTAGATTTAGTCCATTTATCATATTATTCAAGCTCTCTGTTTCTTTATTGATCCTCTGTCCAGATGTTCTATCCAATGTTGAGAGTGGTATATTAAAGTCTCCAACTATTATTGCAGAGATGTCTATTTCTCCCTTTAGTTTTGCCAGTGTTTGCCTCATATATCTTGGGGCATCCTGGTTAGGTGCATATACATTTATGATTGTTATTTCTTCCTGGTGAATCATTCCTTTTATTAATATGTAATATCCTTCCTTATCTCTAATAACAGTTTTGCTTTAAAGTCTATATCATCTGATGTAACTATAGCTACCCCAGCTTTTTTTTTTTTTTTTTTGTTAATGCATGCACGGAAAATTTTTTTCCAAACTTTAAATTTAAATTATTGATATCCTTGGGTCTAAGATGAGTCTTTTGCCGACAGCATATAGATAGCTTATATTTTCTTATCCATTCTGCCTCTGTGTCTTTTGATTGGGGGGTTTAATCCATTAACATTCCATGTTATTACTGTAAAGAAAGTTCTTATTTCATCCATTTTGATATTTGCATTTTATCTGTCATTTTATTTCTGACACTTTTAGTTACTTTTACTGAAATAATCTTCATTTCTAGACTCTCTTCCAAGCTTCTCTCTTCTGTCTTTTCTTTTCAATCTATAACACTTCCTTTGGTATTTCCTGTAAAGCAGGTCTTTTTGTTATAAGCTCTTGCAGTTTCTGTTTATCTGTGAATATTCTAAACTCATCCTCATTTTTGAAAGATAATCTTGCCAGATATAAAATTCTTGGCTGGCAGTTATTCTCTTGCAGTATTTTTAATATATCATACCACTGCCTTCTTGCCTCCATGGTTTCTGATGAGAGATCGGCACTTAATCTTATTGGGTACCCCTTATATATTATTCATTGCTTTTCTCTTGCTGCTGTCAGAATTCTCTCTTTGTCTTTGGCATTTGAAATTCTGATTAGTATGTGTCTTGGAGTTGGTCTATTCAGATTTATTTGGATGGGAGTATGTTGTGCTTCTTGGATACACATATCTATGTTCTTCAATAGGGTTGGGAAATTTTCTACCATTATTTTTTCAAATATTCCTTCTGCCTCTTTTCCCTTCTCTTTTCCTTCTGGGACACCCATGACACATGTGTTTGCACATCTCTGCTGTCATTTAGTTCCCTGAGACCCTGTTCAATTTTTCCTATTCTTTTCTTCATCTGTTCTTTTGTATGTTTGCTTTCGGAGGCCATGTCTTCGAGCTCGCCAATCCTTTCTTCTGCTTCCTCAAATCTGCTGTTATATGCCTCCAGTGTACTTTAATTTCATTTATTGCACTTTTCATTCCCATAAGGTCTGCTATTTTTCTATGTATGCTTTCAAACATCCAATGTCTTCTTAATATCCTTAATCTCTTTAGCCATCTCATTGAATTTATTAAGGAGATTTATTTGAACATATATGATTAGTTGTCTCAACTCCTTTATGCCATCTGCAGGCTCATCTTTTTCCTTTAACTGGGCCATATCTTCCTATCTCTTGGTATGGCTTGTAATTTTTTGTTGGTGTTTTTGCATCTGGTTTGCTAGATGTATTTTTTCTGGGTGCAGTTTCTCCCTTTAGTTTAGGGCTTTTTTGTCTTTTCTCCCTTGCTGGTTGTGTAGTAGGAGCCAAGGGTGTACTTTGTGCTGGAAGCTATGGAAGCTGAAGCTGCCCACATTGCCCCAGGAATTGATGAAGCTTCTCCCACCTTTCTCCTCCATCAGGGGTAGGGACAGAGCTGCAGCCATGTATAATAATCCAACTTGGGTAGGACAAGACTGTCTGTAGTTGCCTGGAGAGACTGATAAAGCTTCACATGCCTTCCTCCTATACCTTGGGTGGGGATGGAGCTATAGTTCTGGGCAGCAGTCTATGCCGTGTGGGTCCAAAATGACCACAGTTACTCAGGTAAACTGACATAGCACCAGACCCCCTACCTGCCGGGGGTGGGAATTGACCCTCTGGAGCACCAGCCCCCTCCTTTTGTATTGGGTGGTGAGGGTGGAACCACAAGCACCCACCAGTCCAGGCTGTGTGGGGCAAAAGAGTTGCAGTTACCCATAGAGGCTGGACAAATACAGTCCATCTCTTGTCCTATTGGGGATGGGAGTGGAGCCTCAGGTGCCCAACGGTTGGGTTTGTGCAGGCAGAAAGCACCTGCAGTTGCCCTGAGAGGCTGAGGGAACACTAGGCCCCTCCTATCCTATGGGGGGAGAGAGGTGGATATGGACTTGAAGACACTCAAAAAACCAGTTTGTATTGGCTGAAAACTCCTGCTGTTGCCCGGAGAGGCAGAGGATAGCCAGCTCCTCTCTTATACTACTGGGGTGTGGGCATGCATCCTCAGGTGACTGACTACTCAGTCTGTGCAGGCAGAGAGCACTTGCAGTTGCCTGGAGAGCCTGGTGCAGGTCCCGCCAGCTTCCTCTCTGCTAAAGGTGGGGCTGCAGTCCTATCTTGGTGGAAAGAGGCCAGTCCCTAACTTCACTGGCTTTTTAGTCAGCCAGGTTTCTCCTCATGCTGAGGGCAGAGTCAAAATGGCAGCTACCAGATTCTTTCCAACTTGGACAGGTTCGAGCCCTTGCTGTTTCTAGGATTATACTTTAGCCAGCCAAGTGCACTAATCAGTAGCTGAGGTTGGTGGACAACTGTTTCTTCCTCCAGTTTATGGGTAATGGAGCTTCTAAATCCAGCCACAGAATAGCTCCTGAGGCAGCTTGGGCTGCTAGAGGAGGATGGGCACCAGCCTCTGTGGCATGGTTTGCAGTTTCCCAGAGAGGTTGTGCAGGTTCCCCCAGCTTCCTCCCTGCCGGGGTTGGGGCTGGGGTTTAGGCTAGACCTGCACTCTGACCTGGGTGGGAAGGAGCGGGTCCTTACCAGTGCTGTGATTTTCAATCAGCCCCGTTTCCCCTCAGGCTGGGGGTGGAGTCAAAATAGCGCTACCGGCCTCCTTCTGACCTGGATAGGCCCAAAGTTTAATTGTTCCTAGGATTATACTTTAGCCCGTCGAATTCACCAATCAGTAGCTGAAACAGATGCCACACCGTGTCTTCCTACCCCGTTTTTTGGGAAATGGAGCTTCCAACTCCAGCCACAGAATAGCTCCGGAGGTGGCTTGCACCACAGGCACTGAACTCCATGGCATGGAGGGCTCTACTCAGGAATCATCTCTGCCCTCCCCTTCAACTTTTGCAATTATTTATCTGAATTTCTACATTCTTTTATTTCAGGGACAAACATATTATGAAGAAGTTTGAAAAAACAGGGCATTTCGACCTGTACAGTCAATTCAAGTTACTGGGATCCAAGTGGAATTATTGAAGAAAGAAAAATGATAATATTTTCACTGCTCAAGTTTTTAAAACATAATATCAGCTAGATACTAAATAAACCATGTGTCTGTTTTCTAGCCTACATATGGTGAGCAAACAACACCAATAGAATGTTTGAGTCATAATTTGGGACAAATTTCTTTATTTTCTTCATTGCGGTTGTGATTAAGTTTATTAGTTTAAAAAAAACAAAACCATATAACCTTAACTACAATTAGGAATTAGCTAAAGCCCTCAAATATATTGCTGATTTGTTATTTTGGTAATTTTATTTTTCAAGAATCTGGAAATTAGTTCAATCAATTATTAACATGAATCTTGTTTATTCCACAGCGGTCACTGGGAAGACTAAGGACTTGTTGATGGAATATCCTGTTTTAGTGTTCTTCACTCAGAATTATTAATATAGATCTTTCTTCCCTTTGTTATGATAACAATATCTTCATTCCCTTTAGACCCTCTATGACCAGTTATTTACTCTTTCTCCTTGTTTATGTTTATTATTAAGGATCAATTCCATACTTTTCCAGTACCATGTCTTACCATTTCCATTAAATCCAAAAAGAAAATAATTATTTGAGGGCAAACCCCTCTTATGTACTGTTCATGCCCCTTTCAGTTCCACTGATATTCTTATGGGTATCTGGACACACATTGTTCTATGTGATTTCTTTTTATTTTATTTTTTTATTCTTTTCTATTTTTACAGAGAAACACTTCCCCTTAAAACTATTTTCTGACATTCTGTAGGTTGTCTTTTCACTTTACTGATATTTTCCTTTGATGAACAAAAGTTTTAAATTTTGATAAAAATCAAATTTATCTCTATCTAGTGTTTCTTTTATTGCTTGTGCTTTTGGTGTCATATCTAAACATCCATTGCTGAATCTCACATCATGAAGATTTGTTCCCATGTTATCTCCTAAGAGTTTTATAGTTTTAGTCCTTAGACTAAGGTTCTTGATACATTTTAAGTTGATTTTTTATATGTGGTATGAGGTAGAGGTCTTACTTCATTCTTCCGCATGTAAATAATCACTTTTCCATTTCCCAACAACATTGCTGAAGAGACTTTTCTTTGTCCACTGCATATACTTAGCACCTTTGTCGAAAAGCAATTGAACATAGATGTGTGTGTCTATTTCTGGACTTTCAATTCATTTCCATTGATTTATTTGTCTATCTTTGTGCTAATACCACACTGTTTTGATTACTGTCATTTTGTAATACAATTTGAAATGGGAAGTGAATCCTCCAACCTGTTCTTTTTTCAAAATTGTTTTGACTCTTTGGGGCTCCTTGCAGTACCATATAAATTTGAGTATCAGTTTTTCCATTTCTGCAAAAAAGGCTCCTGGAATTTTAATAGGTATTGCATTTAATTTCTATATTGCTTTGGGAAAAATTGACATATTAATAATGTTAAATCTCTCAATCCAGGAACATGGGATGTCTTGCCATTTATTTGGGTCTTCTTTAATTCCTTTCAGCAGTGTATTGTAGTTTTCAGTATACAAGTCTTTTGTATCCGTAGTTAAATTGATTCCTAGATATTTTATGCCTTTAGATGCTATTGTAAATGGAATTTTCTTAATTTCCTCTTTGGATTGTGTATTAATAGTGGATAGGAGTACAATTATATTTTTTTGTGTTAATTTTGTACTCTTCCAGTTTGCTGAATTCATTTATTCGCGCTAATAGTTTTCTACTGGTATATACATTTACCCATATTGTTTCTTCTACTGGGAATATTTATTTTTTCATTCAGCATCAAGATATTGTGTAGTGTCCTTTCTTTTCAAAATGGAGGGCAACTTTATGATTAGCAGGTCTATCTCAATGTTTGCTTGTCCAGAAATAACTTAATTTATCCTTAATTTTTGAAGGAAAATATTGCTGGTTTATTATCCTCAGGTAACAGAATTTTTCTTTCAGTACTTTAAATATGTTCCCCTACTGCCTTTTGGCCTCCATAGTTTCAACTGAGAATTCAGATGTTAATCTTATTAAAGATCTTTATATGTGACGTGTCACTTCTTTTGCTGTTTTTAAGATTTTGTCTTTGTGCTTGACATTGGGCAATTTGATAATGTATCTCAGCATAGATCTGTTTGGGTTTGCCTTGCTTGGCATTCCGTGAGCATTTTGGATTTGAATATTATATCTTTCATCAGATTTGAAATGTTTTCTGCCATTATTTCTGCAAATATTTTTTCTGGCCCTTTATCTCTCTCTTCTTCTTCTGAGACTTTTATGATGTGTATGTTAGTATGCTTGATGGTGTCCCACAGATTGCTCAGGTTCTGTTCATTTTTTTCATTCACTTTTTCTTTCTGTTTCTCAACCTGGAGAATTTCAATTGTTTGTTCTTCAAGTTAAATGGTCCTTTCTTCTGCTTCCTCCTCTATTCTCTTGAAACCCTCTATTGAAATTTTCACTTCAGTTATTGTACTTTTGAGTTCCATAATTTCTATTTGGTTCTTCTTTATAATATCTATCTAATTATTGAAATTCTCATTTTATTCATATATTATTTTCCTGGTTTTCTTCAGTTCTTTGTCCATGTTTTCCTTTAGTTCATTGATCCTACTTATAAGAGTTGTTCTAAGATCTTTGATTAGTAATTCTAGAGACTGTGCTTCCTCTTGAATATTTTCTATTGTATTTTTTACCCTGTGACTGGGCCATAGATTCCTGTTTCCTTGTATGTTTGGTAATTTTTTTGTGGAGAATTGGACATTCTGAGTATTATGTTTTGTCACTTTGGAAATCTAGTTCTCCAACTCTTTTGTCTACTAGACTAAAAACAAGAAAGTAAAAAAAAAAAAAAAAAAAAAAAAAAAAAAAAAGGAAGGAAGGGAAGAGAGAAAAAAAAAAAACAAACAAACAAACAAAGCCCCCCCCCCCCCCATCAAAAAAACAAGAAAAATAAATGAAGGGCACTCCTTTCCAAGTCTTTTTTTATATGCCAGTGAGAAGCAATAAGTTGCTGCTTTGGAGGCTGAAACCTAGGACAGTATCCCTGCTTGTTCCTCAAGGATCTGCCAGACTCAAAAATATAGAACAGAGAAAGGAAAAAACCAACCACCTAAAATATATATATAAAGATAAAGAGGTGCACTGGGTCTTTATATCACTGGAAATGCTGGTGTACAGCCAGAAGACACTACTTCTAAAAGAAACCAAGTCTAGTTATCTGAGCTGGGCACTTAGGGATCCACCAGACCAAACAACACAAGAAAGGCAAAGAAGAAACCCAACAGTGAAAAAGTGCATTGCATCTTTAAGTCCTGCTAAATGTTGGTTTGAGGCCGGAAGCGGCTGCAGCAGGGAGGGCAGAAACAAATGCCAGAGCCTAGGTAATGCCCTCAGGGATCTGCCAGCCAGGAAACACCCTCACACAGAAGAAAAGAAACAACAAAAAAGTCAAACAGGAGCTCTTCAAATCCAGGTGAATGCTGGTGGGAGGCTGGAAGCCCTGCTGCCCAGAGGGCCGAAACTGAGGTCGGCTTCCACACTTGTCCCTCATGGATCCCCCAGACCATTCATAACCTTCATCTCAAATTTAGAGGGGATTTTCTTTGCCAGCCTGGCTCCAGCCTTCAATTCTGGGGATCCAGATTGTACTGCAAATGTAACTCTTTCCACAGCCTGCCTTGCAGAGCTGAGCAGTGGGTACCAGTCACTGGTTTGTGTTTTCACCTACAAAAACTGAACTCTCAACAGCCTCTCACTTCCTCTGACACTTCTGTAGTGGTTCTAAATCCATTCTTGTTCCAAAGTTACCACATAGTTAATTCCCGTCTCTTTTTCAGCTCTTTCATTTTTCTAGTGAAAGGAGAATTTTGTAAAATTTCCTACTCTATTTTGTACCTGCACTCTATGGGATTTCTTCTGTCACCCTTTTTGTAGAAACAAAATATAATAATCAACTTTTAATAATTAGTAGCACTAATTAGTATTGTGAGCAGATGGCTTTCCATCTTCTTCCTATTCAAAGCAGAGTCTGGGTTACAATTCAATTCTCCAGTTGCTATGGTTCTATGTAACATCAAACTGAAATGAATAAAAATTAAGTGGAATGTGTATGTTCCCATAGACAGAAATATAAAATTTTCTCATGACCTTTCCTTTTCATGCTCTTTTTATATATATTCAGTATATTTATGTATACTTAAATGTGGGTTTATATATATATATATCTGGGATGTATCTATGTATATGTAGATAGATAAATAGACAGATGAAGATATAGATATACATGCACAAACACACCTCCATTCCAAGATGCATATTTTACACATTAAAATATTTTCTTTTGCTAGCATGCTTCTTACATTGATTTCTATATTTAATGTAGCATTTGTTCCCCTGTAAAGCTATTATTCACTGATAGTACATCTTCTAATGGACAGGATTTTAGGAACAAGGAAATAGATTACTTGCATGAGGGAAAGGTCAGTTGAAAGAAAATTACTGTAGTTTATTATGGAAAAAAGCCCTTCCACCAGAGTCAAGAACACAAACATGATTCCTCTGTCCGCAGATTTCTGAGCAGAATGAGAGGTAGAGTCAATGTTTGGCTTCAATATGGCATTAATAGGACATGGCAAGTATTCCTGGAGCTGCTGTAATTCCAACACAATCTCTTCCAGCCTAACATCACAGTAATCTTTGTTGGCATTAAGGCTATTTCATCTCTGGCAGAGTAACATTCAGTGGATGGATTAGGAGTCTTATCTCGCTAAGACCAACAATATCAAGAATCAATAGATGAGTGACTTCTGCAAATAGGACTTGAGGGAGGTGATCACAATGTTTTCTAAAGTTTCCAGGGACTACCCTAGCACTGTAGATGGCATGAATGGCGAAGTGGAGGAATTTGATTTTTTCTGAATATTTTTCACACTCAGATTAGGTCCTAGGGGATGAACAGTTCAATTTAGGCTCAGCTGTTAGAAAGAAAAAAGCAGTAGAAATAAAACAACTTAAACATATATGCCTTTTGTTCTTTTTCCAGGTACAGACATTGATATAGAATGTAAACTCTGTTGAAAACACCTAAATGAACCTTGCCAAACATAATACACAACTTTATTTTTCGTAAATGATTTTACTCACCTGTGATACAATATTCATTCACAGATGCACAGATAAAATGTCTTCTTCTAGAATAATATTCTTTTCTCTTTGAGATCATTACTTGGCAAAAAAAAAAAAAAAAAAAAAGTACTTTCCTAGGCTTCAGTTTCTCCATCTGAAAAAATGATGAAAATAATAGTTCCTACTTCAGAGTGAATAATTAAGACATTTGGCATGTTGCCTGGTCTTAGTAGGATTTCAGTGTATATATTAGCTACTAATAAGTGCATTTAGACTCCTTTTCACACTTACATATTTTTAAGGTCTTTTTACCATTTGTATGTCTATGTCTGATCAACAGAATATTTGTGCAGACATGTACCACTGAAAGCTAGTCTTTGGTCTTTATTTTCTAGTCCATGTGTCCTCATTCTTGGCAGACATCTTTCCTGATTCTGTCTGTAAGAAGCTTATTTCTCAGTTTCCAGAGATTATGGACAAGTCCATGTCTGGCTCTGTGGAGGGCTGGTTTCAGTGTGTGTTCTCACAGTGATACGGGGCACTAAAGTTGGAGCCACTAAAGTTGGAGCCAGCCTCACAACAAACACCTTCAACTTGCATTTCATCTTCCAGGCTTTCTCCATCTTGTGATAAGTGGTGCCTGCCACCATTGGCATCTCACCTAGTCACAAAGGCAGTGAAGCTTCTCTTCTCTGATCTCCCTACATTGAAGCAAACCATGCTCGCTCTTGGTGCTGGTACAAAGTGAATTAAATTGAAGTCTGGAATGCAGCAGCCTGAAGATGTGACCAGCTCTCTCTCTCTCTCTTTTTTTTTTTTGGCTAAACAATGTCATCAGCCAAAAGCTAACATTTCTTCTTTTTTATTTTGTTTATTTGTAATTTGCCTACAGGTGACATTAAACAAGTATCTAGGAAAAGAGAGAAAATTGTACAAAAGATGACAATAAAAAACAGGTAATTGGCATCCTTAATGCAAATTCCTTTTCTTATCTCTCTCTCTCTCTGAATAGAAAGTGAACACAACACTACACTAGCAAACAGTTCCACTTCAGCCAAATAATATGGTGGCAAGCCTCCAGCCAGCCTTTTGGGGTAGACATACATAGGCAGCTTCTTCAAGATAGAAAGCAATTCAAGGGGTTATGTTCCAGGAGCTGTGTTAAAAGTGAAGAGTAGTCACTTCAGAACTCTGAGAGAGCTGTAACGTAATGGGCGGTGGTGGTGGGCGGGGGACACTGCACTTGGAGTTAGGAGACCTTCTCTAAAGCTGATTTAGCCACTAAGAACAAGTGTGGTGCACACAATTTCCTTCCACCACAGTTCTTTCTTTGTACACTAAGAAGGTTGGTTTTGTAAATTCTATGTTTATGATCACAAGGTAGACAAACTCTGAGGCCACTTTAACTCCAAGACCTAATTCTGTTTATTAGTAGCTGCCATATAATCATTCTTAATTATTTAGAGATTGATTATCCAGTTGATGAGATTTGGGGCTTTCTGATTTTTTCCCTTTCCTCTTGCTGCTCACTCTTGAGCTATTTCAGTGCTCATTGATATATGCATCTCAGGCTGGGGAAATAACAAAGACAGTAACTCAAAGAAGTCCATAGCTCCTTAGTAATAACTCTGATAAAAGGGCTTCAGGGGAAAGGCTGAAACCTTTTGATTACAATGAAATTTGGAGATTTATTTAAAATTTTGTGGAGATTTGGGAACTTATTTTCTGTTTATTGTATGTGTTCTATTGCAACTGATAAGCAAATATTAGTTTAAATGTAAAGAGTCTATTTGGGAATTACAGAATGTACAATTCTTACATACATTGTGGGACTTTGGATGTGTAACCTTGATTTCCAATTTTACTTGAAACAGGACTAAACCCCTCTGGAAACTAATTATCATTCAAGTTCCACTGAAAACTAAACACAGCATGGGTTATGATAGTAAATGGAGTATTTTATGTATCTACCAGGACAAAGCTTTTCCTGGAATCCTAGACTGGTCAAAGCTCCCCCTGTAATTAAGGAAACATTTTCATTATTGTTATCCTAATTAGCCACATTGTATACTTACAGAGTATATACACAAATAAACACCCCATTTGGGGAAAGAAAAAGAATCTAACATTGCTACTATGTATCTGGCACTTTGCCTAGTTCATTATACATTTTTTCATTTAATTCTCAAAAAAGAGCCGTAACATCTACATACCAAAAATGTATTCCATGAGTGCTGAGGAGAAGGCCATTTTTCTCCACCACATTTACTTCTTTTTCCTTTTTTCTGTTGCCCTCTTTCTTTCCCTATGTCCACATTCCCCTCTTCGTTTTCGGTTCCAGCACTCCTTTATCCTAGTTGCAGATATGTGCTGCTTTTCCTCTTTCCCCTTCCTTGTTCCTCTTTCTCTTCTGTCTTGGATCTGCCAAAAGCTCCTGAGGGTGTCCTTTAATTCCTCTGGTAACTTTTGCAGCTAAAACTGCTGCAGGTTGCTGGCATAGTTCAAATCACATTTGGCAAAATGTGTGTTATGCCTCTGGAAACTGGGTTATACTCATTCTAGAGCAATTAACTGGATAATTGCTCTGGCATAAAGGCAACCCTGTACTATTTTTGTAACAAAATAAATAATTTTAACTATAGCACCCCGTAATACTTCCAGGGACTGGTTTTTTTTTTTTTTTTTTTTGTTGTTGTTGTTGTTGTTTTGTTTTTTCAAACTTGGCCTCTTCTTATTTTAAAAAAATTAAACATTTCAGAAGCTTCTTTATGTTCTCTTTTACAGGAATTTTTCTGTCCGTAATCATTGTTTTTAAACGGAGAGTCCTTGGTTCCTCATGAAATAAAAACCAAATGCTCTTGAAATTAAGCAAAACATCCGTTGTGGGGACCAAAAACACCATCACCTTTTCTTCCTCCAATTTTCTCTGGCCGGGCCATTTTCCTGGGTTCAGCATTTCAGATCAGTGAATGCAGGAAGAGTCAGAGAATGCATAGTTCTAGGGGGTGACATTTTGGAAAGAACTTTGCAAATGAGAGGAGGAAGCCCACTCTTGGTCTGATAGTGGTATTGTTTGTATCAATGACTGGTAGTTCCAACTGACCTAATAGTCAGCTTTGCAGTTACTGAGAACCCAGGCTCAGCTTTGTGTTGGTGATGTGCTGCTCTATAAACAGAGAAAATCATAGGGTTTCTTCTCCTAGGAGCAGTTGGGCAGTTGGGGGAATTTAAGGGACCACACTTATAACAAGAGCAAATTATGTGGGAGAATTGGAGGAAACTTGTTTTTTTATAGACATGAAGACTGCAGGTTTTCAGAAGAGAGAAATGAAAATGGCTGTACAGTCAAGTAAGATTTTTTGAAGAATTTGGGGCCTGGAAATGAGCCCTAAAATGTGGCAAGTGAGGGTGAAAGAGGAGAGTGTCTCAAGCAAAGAATATTTTTCTATGTGTGTGCTTTCCTTCTTTACTGTGAAATTGGGCAAACAAAATCAATCATCAAGACAAAGCATATAAGCCTCCAGGTTTTGGAATCTGATAGTTAAGGTTTGGATTGTAGATTTCACTCACTAACTGTGTGACCTTGATCTAAGTCTCAAGTCTGTCATCCATAAAATGATGATGATGATAATACTTATCTCTGTGTCTCTGAGAGAATTACTTGTTTTACTTTTCATTCAGTCAATAAATGTTTTTTTTAAGCACTTATGTTTTAGGTCTTCTGCCAGGCTTGGGGATGTAAAGGTAGATAGACAAAACAGATACATCTTTGTCCTCAGGAAGCTTTAAGTCCAGCAGGGAAGATAGATTAAATAATATAAATGCTTGTTACAATTCCTGGCTCATACCAACTCTTCAGTGTATTTTGGTGTATATCAGCTGCTATTTTCAATAATCATGGTAACCCAAGTGGCAAAATATATATATTTTAAAAACTCTATCTTCTGCCAACACAATTGGACCAGACAATAATATTATGCAAATTCACTACTCTACATTGAATCATTAAAGCCCCCTTAAGCTTCTCAATATAAAGAGTATCATAATATACTGATTTTTATCATACACTAATGCATTAGGCTGGATGTATCTCCTGGAGAGTTGATTGTGTCTTTATATTTGTATAATCAATAACAGGAAACTACAGCACAGAACAGAGGAGTTCCTCACCTATGAAACTGAAATAACTTTTATGTTCTTGACCTCCATTCTGAATAAATTTATCCAGCCACTCATGTCTTTGGTGCTCAATGCTGTAATGCTATGTAAATGACAACTGGAGACATGTGTCAATCCAGTATCCACTTAGTCTTGTAAAATTTTGTTGTCTTTTCACATGTATTCCAATCCCTTCTCAAATTTTTGATGCTTTTGGTGCAGATTACTGAGAAATAGACTCTGATTCAGAGATTAACATGCAGGAAGTTTATTAGAAGTGCTTTCGGGCTCTATACCTGAAGATGGGGAGAGCAAAAAGCAGGATTGGGTCAAAAGAGAAGCTGGGCTGTGTGGAGTCTCACTGGAGTCTCTAGGACCTCTAGAGCTGGGAGGTCTCTTCAGAGTTGTCCCAAGTTGGAACAATGTGGCCAGACTTTCTATTCTCACATTGCTCAATCATCAGGTGAGGGCTGCCCCAGGAATAGGGCATGGCCTCAGGTAAGGTGGCCTTCATCAGCAGAGGCAGTTCCCTAAAGGGCTGGCAGCCCAGGGCAGCATTCCCAGGAATTAGGGGATCAAGTCCCTCATTCCTGGAGGAAGATCACAGTATCTACCCCCCATACACATACTCTTCTCAGATACATAAATTTAGGGTGGAATTCAAAGTGTTTTTAAATGTTTTAAATTTTTAAATTCTACCATGGGATACCCATATTTGTTTAAAAGTGATTATGCAATGATATTCAGACAATTTTAGGTCCTCCTTTACTCTCCTCCTTAAATAAGTAAATATGTTTTTAAAAATTTCTTTTAATTAAAGCAATTGTAGGTTTACAAAAAAATTGTATGCAGAAAGTACAGAGTTCCCATATATCTCCCTCATTCCATATTCCCTATTATGAACATTTTGCATTAGTGTATTATCTTTATTACAATTGATGAACCAATATTATTATATTTATATTATTAGCTATAGTCCATAGTTTACATTGAAGTTCATTCTTTATGTTGTATAGTTTTATTTTATTTTATTTTACTTTTTCTTCTGGAAACATATATACAACCTAAAAGTCCCCATTTTAACTACTTTCAAGTATGCGATTCAGTGCTGTTAATTACATTCACGATGCTGTGCTACCATCATTTTAGGTCCTCTCTTAAAATCTTCATCACAATAGAAACTTGGCAAGATAATGTGCCCAGATTCTCTGCCTGGGCAGTTGGTGGGGATAGAGAGGAGCCTGGATGTTATCCAAATAATCAACCCACTTTTAAGACCAAATTTTCTTCCCGTATTTCATTATGTGTCATAACGACTAAAACTTTTGCTCTCGTTTATGAGCCGTTTCTTAGGTCCTGAGTCAGCATTATCTCATGAAAATGTTGTCGTTCAATTAAATAGTTGCCTATCGTTTACTGTCTTCCCTATTGCCTGTATATTCTTCTTAATCTTGTTTACATTAGCAATAAATAGCTCCTGGAGAGCATAATGATACTTTTATTTCCACCAATCACTGTGATCACGGCTTGGGTCAAATCATAACACATTGCTGTACTGAGCTAAGCTAATGACTCTTCCAAACAGCCTAATAAACTTACAAATGAGCTTCTTTGCAATTTTCAGTAATTGTGGGTTAAATCTTCCAGGAATGCATTAAAATATAGGGTCCTCTGATTTTATGATCATTTTTCTTGCCTTTATATTAATTAAATTTGTTACTATATATCTGATATATTTTGATTCCAGTTCAGAGATGTTGAAATCTTGTTTAAAACTCTGTTCTTTAATGGTTTTATGCTTTTTAAAGCATTTATGCTTTTTAAAAGTCAAGGAATTGTAAGGTAATCCAGTGTGTGTGGGGGTAAATTATACATAAAAAATCCATTTCCATGCTAATGAAGTGTTTTATATGAGAATGTTCCTGCTCTTGGAGAGAAAATAGACAATGCTTAAGATATTTGCTTCCTTAGATAAAAGGTGTTTGTTAAAATTATAATCTGCAAGCATTCTACTTAGTTACATTTCTCTATTATGTCATAAAGAAAGTGTTTTGCTTGAAATGACCTCGGGAAAAAGAAAACTAAATAAAACAAAACAGGCTAATGACCAGTTAGAGATTTAAGAACTTCCATTTCTTATTTTCCCCTTTTTACCTAGGACTGCTGTTTCCAATCATTTTAAAGATTCAGAATATTTTTACTTAAATGATGTAAAACAGATTGAAAAACTAAATATTCGTTTTATTTTAATAGGTAAAGATATCACTTCTACCCTCCAAACCAGTGCTTTATTTTTTATTGGTTCTTTTCTGTACTTTAAAAAATCTTACTTATTATGAAGCATTCCACAAATGCATAAAAGTGTAAAAGATAAAATAATAAACCCTTATGCATCATCACTCAGTTTCATCCATTATCAACTCATATCCAATCTCAATTTATGTCTACCCTATCCACTCTCCTAAACATTTAAATTAGTTTCCCTCTAGGTAGTTATACCACAAACGCAATACATAGTTGGGTTGATTTTCTTTACTTTGATTTAGCTTTATAAATATTATTTTAATATTATATTGTTTAATCTTTTTTTTTTTTTTTTTTTAAAGATTTTATTTATTTATTTATTCATTTATCCCCCCCTTGCTGCTTGTGCTCGCTGGGTCAGCTAACCACGCCGTGCAGGCGGGCTTGCCTTCACCAGGAGGCCCCGGGAACCGAACCCGGGGCCTCCCATATGGTAAACGGGAGCCCTACTGATTGAGCCACAGCCGCTTCCCTATATTGTTTTATCTGTAAATATTTCAATACATACTTTATAAGGTAAAGACTCTGTAAAATAAAACCAAAGACTTATGTTATACTTAAAAATTAACAATAATGTCTTTAAAGCCTCAAATATCCAGTAAGTGTTCAAAGCTCTCAGGTTATCTTAGAAATTAACTTTTTTAAAAAACAATTTGTTTCAAATCTGTGATCAAACGAGGCACACACATTATAATTGGTTGATATAAATCTGAAATCTCTTATACTATACATGTTTCACCTTCAGGTATAACTTCTTCTTTGCAGTTTATTTGTTGAAGAAATCAGGTCATTGGTTCTGTACAGCTCTCCGTGGTCTGGATTTTGCTGATTGCATTTCCAGGATATCAATTAACATGCTCATCTGACCCCTTTATTTCCTATAAATTGATAGTAATACATAGAGTATCTAGGATTGGTCAGATTGTTTTAATTTTTAAAATTAATTTTAAATAATTTTGACTTTGTCATTAAGAAGTGTACAACATCTGGTTTTCTGTCTTTCTATGATGTTAACAGCCATTAATGATTATTGCCTAGATCCATTACTTTATTAGGGTGTTAAAATATTAAAATGATATCATTCATGCTTCAAATATATTAGTTCACTTTAAATATATTTGACAGCTCAATCTCTTGTAGCTTTTAAACCTATGAATGTTCAATTTTCCCATCTTTGACCATTAGAAACCTCTTTAAGTTGTTTTATAGCTGTCCTTCTAACCCACCTGTAACTTTCTTCATAACTTCTTAATTTTCCCATATGTCAAGAGATGCCAGACACATCTGATACATCTCATGTCTCAGTCCTAGAATCAGCCATTTCTCCAGAATTTGGGAAATGATTTAAATAAAACAATCTGGGTCTTTGAGGTTGCTATTTACTTACTGTTAAGGGTTGCTTATTGCTATTGGGTTGATTATTGTATCTAAGTTTTTTCTGTGAACAGAGCTTTTTGTTTTAATAAATTTCATCACGAGTTTATACTGATACATTCTACTTAACTGCATTGATCTTATATCTCCTTTTTCTCATGCTGAAAATCTCAGTTGGTATATAAGACACCAATGTAGCCACTCATTTGCTTTATCTCATGGTACACACACAATGGGCTCAGAATAAAATACAAATACTACCACCACCAACATGATTAACAGCAAACAGTTAAAAATAATTCTTTCTATTCCATTTGTACTTATATTATATTATAATATATATTAGGTTACCTGGCATATGTGGTAAAATTGTTGTGTTTCAAAAACATTTAAATTAGTTTTCCTCTAGGTAGTTATACCACAAACTCGATACATAGTTGGATTGATTTGCTTTACTTTGATTTAGCTTTATAGAACTTGACTTTTTAAACAATTATAATAATCTTCAATATTTCTATTGTTCCAATGTCAAATCTATAGGCAAGGTATGTTCAGAGAAGTCTAGCTTTTACTTCAGTCCTCTTTATCCCATTTCTTCTCTCTCTTATAGGGCAAACACTTTAAAATTTTAAAATTGATTTTTTTTAAAGATTTATTTTTTTATTTATTCCCCCTCCCCCTTGTTGTTTGCACTCTCTGTCTGCTCTCTGTCCATTTGTTGTATGTTCTTGCTATCTGCTCTTCTTCTCTTTAGGAGGCACTGGGAACTGCAATCACTTGAGCAGCCTCAGCTCCCTGGTTTGTTGTGTCTCCCATTGTCTTTCCTCTCTGTGTCTCTTTGTTGCATCATCTTGTTGTATCAGCTCGCCACACCTGCCCATCATGTCAGCTTTCTGTCTTGCTTACCTTCTCCAGAGGGCACAGGGAACTGAACCCAGGACCTTCCATGTGGTAGGTGGGAACTCAGTTGCTTGATTTTTACATTAATTTTGGGGGGGTATTTAGGAAGGTTTGTATTTTTTTCTCCTGATTATTTTACACTAATATCCTTATATAATAACCACAATTCTTTTCTTTTTGATGTTGTCATTTGGTTTCCTACCATGAACAATATTGAAAATAGCTTTTAATCTACTTCTTCCTCCCCATTCTCTCCCAGCATTTAATCTAAAGTAATAGCCCCTTTTCAGTTAATAAATATAAGGCAATAATCAATTTTGATCAACTTTTCATACATTGTCCTCATTACTCACTTCTTCACCTTTTTGAGAGCTGTATATCAGAATATATAGCCATTACATTCTATACTGTCTCAATTGTAATCACTATTTGCCTTTAGTTTTTCAAGTAACTATTCCTACAGTGTTCATCACTAATCCTAATGCCATTGTCAGTCTAGTAATTTTGGTTGTCAGAAGCCCACTTTTGGTAAATGCCGCAGAAAGGGTT
Source organism: Tolypeutes matacus (assembly GCA_026826555.1). Taxonomy (NCBI): domain Eukaryota; kingdom Metazoa; phylum Chordata; class Mammalia; order Cingulata; family Chlamyphoridae; genus Tolypeutes; species Tolypeutes matacus. Next base: position 19,759,611 of record JAKSZT010053770.1, read on the forward strand.
TATCAGATGAATATTCTTTGATCTCTTTTTAAGTTTCATAACATTTTGCCATGTTATGTCATATTTGTCATGTAACATTATCATGGCTTCTATACATGAAGTTGTTATTGCTAGGTATAAAATTATTGGCTCACATTTCCCCCTTGAATTTTTTAGATATGTTACTTTATTATCTTCTGTCATGAAATGTTGCCACAGAAAATTTATGATGATTAATTTTCTCTCCTTTGACTTGGTCTTTTTTACCTAGCTTCCCAAAGGATTCTGTTTTATTTCTCTTTAAGGTTCATTATATTTACTGGTGTATGTCTCAGTCTTTGGTTGGAAATTCAAGCCTTTGTTTATTTCAAAATTTCCTGAATTAAAATGTGTAGTATTCTATTGCACTGCTTTTTTACACATGGTGGATCTTCTTTGCTTTTGCTTCTTCTATGTCTATTACTTTCTTTTGAATCTTTTATATGTCTATGTATTTTTTAATTTTTAGAATTTTCCTTCTTATCATGTCCTATTTCTCATAACATAATCACCCCGATTTTACTCATTCTCATGTTTCTTCTAGTTTATTCTTTATTTCTGAGATATGTTTTCTTTTATTTATAATTGTTTCCTAAATTTTTGATCTTTCTTAACCATTCTTTTCTCAAACCACCTATTTTTGAGTTTTTCTAAATCTGGTTTATGTCATTCTTTCATAATTTTCTTAATTTCTTATAACTTATTTTGAAGTATTAGATTATAATTTTCAAATTTTTGACATGTGTATCAACTTTTTATAAGGCCATTATTTTTCCCCTTTTTCTATTTTTTTTAATATAAATTTTGAATGGGTTTTATCATAATTCTTCTCTTTTGCTTATATTTAAGTGTGATCGTTTTTCGTCTATTCTTAGAAGGACATGGGCCAGAATAGTTTTCCTCACCTCATAGCTTCAGAACCTCTTCTTGTGCTATGTTTGTAAATTGTTAAAAAGTGTAGACTTGTACTTTCTGAGCTTTGGAGGCTCTCTTCACTCACACTTTAATCTGGACTTTCTCTTTCCTTTGCCTTTGTTGTCCCTTTCTTTTAATTTGGATTCTAAACCCAGTAGTTTCTCCTCAGTGAAGAACTTTGTCACAGATGGACACGTCAGCTGGTTAGCTTCTGGAGTTTAAAAAGCCTGGGCTACTCCTGACCTTATTGTGGCCCCATTCCACTGCTCTGCAAATTGGAGCCTGTAAACTTACCTCCCAGTTTCAGCTTGCTAGTTGAGTATTGCTATTAGCTTGGCCAGTTGAGTATTCTGGGTAATATTGTAGTTTTCTGGATCCCAGGGACAACTACAACCCCCTTGTTTTTGTTCTGTCCCCTTTTGTACAATTGCAGATACCACATGAGTCTTGTTGCTATTAGTGGCTCTTATGTCCTAGTTTTAATTTTCCCATTTGGATGACATATTGCAGCCACTATTTTACAGTTTTGCTTTGTGGGGCTTTTGGTTTTACTATTCTACTTGTTCTGTCAGTTATTATGGAGCAGAGTGGGATTCAGTTATGTTAAAAGACCATCATCCTTTTCCCAAGCTAGTGTTTTAAATATATGTTTTTGTCAACATTTCTGAGATAGAACAACTATATGGAAAATTTCTTCCCCAAACTCAGAGTTTTATCAGGTACAAATAGTATTATATTTCTTTTTGTATTTGCTAGGGAAAAAAAAGCTTTCATACAAATAGTATTCTATGAAAAAATAACATGAAAATGAATCAATCCTGTGTTTTAGTATGGGATATTGAAAAGCATGTGGACACCGTGGTTAGACTTAGATGTGATGTTTACCATTATCACTGACTAATTTACTAGTAATTGCTTCTCTGAGCTTCAATTTCAGTGCCAAGCCAGAGTAGGTACCTGATAAATTTCATGAATGAATATTGGAATTCATTTGTACCCTGTTACTTACATTGCTGAGTTGTTGTAAAAGTAACAAAGAATATGTTTAAAGTGCTTAATACATGATTCTCCTCATTGCACATGTGCCTTTCATGTCATTTCTTTATTTTCACAGCATCTTAAGGTTTCCTCATATTTCCCTTCCTCCCGGTTATATCTTATACCTTACATCTGCCATTATTATGCTTGATGCTGTGTTATTTTCTCAGTTGTGGTATAACTGTACTGAACCACCTAATTTTTCCCACGTAGTGTCATGCATGTATGAAATTCCTGGTCAATGAAACTAAGTCTATGAATAACAAATGAGCATGTTGACATGTGAGAGCATGTCCATGTGCACAGCATTGTTGCTCACTCCCACTCTTAATTATCTATGTCCCTCGGTAGCTTTGTATGGTAACACATAAGTAAATTCCAAGGTTAAAAATGGGTTAGAAATAAGCCTTGGTGACTGACTTTTATTTATATATAAGATTGCTAAAGAACCCAGGTTAAGAGGGAATCTAGTTAGTAGATTATTATTTGGCCATAGAAAAATCTCAAACATCAACAAGACTTGGAAACAGCAAAGAATATCACTTAATGGATGCTTTTGGCACAAGATTAGCTAGAGCAATGATAAGACTGGTGATTAGAAGAGAGCAGAGGAAAAAAATGCCAATTTTTAGAAAAGATCAACATTCATAACAACCCAGAAAATGACAGTTGACAGGCAATTGATTGCCTGACTTCCACTAGCCATAAGGGCAATAAAACTGAATGGAGAAAAACAATTGATGAATGTGGAGGCTTTGCCTCATAAAGTGAACAACCCCACTTACCTAATAGAAGTCAAGAATATCCTTTTTCCCTTTCCCAGTGTTAGCATCTAGATTCATAGACCAGGTTTGGGTCAAGCAGAAAGCTGGGAGAACTGCCATTGGTGGTAGAGATGCTGCTTTTTAAGGTAACCAGGTCACTGTTCTCTGCTCCATGACTTTACACTTCTTACCTCCATTTGGAGATTAATTCTGGTAAATGAACAGAGAAGGAAGTAGGGAGATCAGTGATTGCTAATGTATTGTGGCAGCTGTAACTCCCTCAAATATGATGCTTTATGTAGGGGCTGAAGTAACACTCTTGTGAGTACTGTATGCCGGGGATTTTATGTAGTTTATATATCAGTTTTAGTGATCCAGAAAATAAGCATGGAGAAGATTCTACTTAGCATATATAGCAGAAATATAAAGATGAATGTTTGCTAAACACTGAGAACTGAGTAAGAATCTGGGCCCATATATTTGCCTTCCTGCTTTAGGTCAGAGAAAGATGTTCAACAAGCATCCAAAAGGGTACTGAGCATAGTCAAAGTAAATTGACTACTTTATCTGTGGGCAAATGAAATGTGGAGTCTGAATAGAGTTCTCTTCATGTACAGGTTAGTAAGTGGGGAAAAAAAAAACCCAAAGAAATAAAGAGCAACTTGAACCTATTACAATAACAAAATCTGCAGGATAAGAGAACGGAAATAGAATCCTAAGTATTTAGAAGAAGAACATGTCTCTGAAAATGATCTATTTTCAGGATTCACACAGGAACTAGAAAAACAGCAATAAAACTGTTGTTCTGCTTCTTCAACAGTGTATTAAAAGGAGAGAAGAGATTTGAGTGAAAACTTGAATGAAATGAGAGAAAAAAAGGAGCTGGTAAACTAAGTAAAGGTTGCAAAGAAACAAAAAGATATAAAAGCAAAATCAAACCTAATGACACTGTGAAAATAAAATCAGTAGAGAACAAGTTTGTGAAGTTCTCCCAGAATCTAAAGGAAAAGCATAAAGAGATTGACACCATAGTATAGACAATAATAGCAGAGACAGAGAACAAAGAGTCATTCTAGAAACTAAAAGTGTTTCTGAATTGTTAGAATGAAAACAGTATGTAAGAACACAACTAAAAAAGGACAACTTTCCTGAGCCAAATAAAATATCTGAGAGTGCAGATTTAAAGGACTCCTCATAATTGAGGTGAGCGGTTGTGTCCTGTACAAATGTGATGGGAAGGGCAGGAAGGAACTGACATTTGGCCCATGATCCTCTGTCCAAGGAGCAGCCTGGAGAAGGGCTGTGTCTGCCCCAAGAAAGAGGGGTGGCTCCTCTTGGTGGATATCCCAGTTCTTGTGCCTATGGGACTGTGTCTTTTTCTAATTCATTTGCCCAGAAAGGGCGCTATTTTCTAGTTCTTATAAGGTCAACGTGAATCCATTTGTATGGTACACTATGGCACACTGTAGGAAGTGTTATTAAACAAACTGCTTTTCTCTCTTCCTCAAGCAAAGGTTGTGCAGAGCAACATGAAGAACATTTTTTATTGTCAAAGACCTTGAGTAATGTCTTCCTTGGTTATTTAAATGCATACTGAATGACCTGGATCAGTGTTTTTAATTAATAATGAGTGGTAAGCAAGCCAAATGGCAAATTTTTATCTATGGCCAAGTTTCTCATCATATCATTGTCAATCTAAGCCCAATAAGTGTCCCTGAGATAACATTCTTAAAAAATAAATCAGTAAAAGGTGCTTACAAGTACTAGCATGCATGTTAAAAATAGGCTTTCTTACAGCCAAGGGTCTCAGTGAAATGTCAGCCCTCTATTCTATTCTCTCTGACAGATCCAAAGAAGGGAAAGTTTAAAGAAAAATAAAGGAAACAAAATTCAATTATTTTAAATTTCAAAATTTAAAATAAAGCTGTAAGGAAATAATAAAAAGGTTACTACTTCTTCCTATCAGGTGAGAGTCTTGGAAATCCCATTTTTGTTGTTGCTCAAATTTTACATTAAAATAAATATACACCATTTTATAGTAGACTAATATTAAATCATGTCATTTAACTAGAACTCTGTGAGAAATATTTTCAGAACATAAAGATTGGAAGGAACTATAGCCAAATGTCATTATTCTCCAAGGGTGGCAAGACTATTGAACATTTTATTTTCTTCTCCTTTTCTGCAACTTTGAAATTGCCTGTAATTCACTATCTATTATTTATAAAAACATAAAGTTAAACCAATGTACTTCATTTAAAAATCTAAAAAAACTCAAAATTCAGGGCAAGATTGCAAAAATAAAGACAATTCCATTTTGTAGAATTGATTTCATTGCTGTATAGCCAATGTTATTTTTCTGTTGTTATTTACACAACACTTAGCTTATTGCAATTCTTCATTTGCAATAAAAAAATCATTCTGTGTAATGAAGGTCCTGTGCAAATATTGCCATTGTAAAAGAATAGGTTTTCCTCAGTTAATATTTACTTTGGTCCTCCACAAACTTGATAATATTTTCATCTGAATTTATTGGAATCATATTTTGTACTTAGAGGTTCTTTTTCTTCATCAAAAAACTGAAGTCTTTATAAGCATTACCTTATTAATCCTCACAACATATTGCTGAAGTAGGAAGCAACAGTTTTTATATCCATTTAACTGAGCCAATTCAGAGTCAGTGGAGATGCAGTAAGGGAGCTTTCTAGTCTCAGGCCACTGGACAGATCATTAATAGGTCTGAACAAATACATCTGGAAAAAAGTATTTTATTTTTGTTTGTTTGTTTGTTTTAGTTTGTTTTTCAAGCTCCCCAGGGTGTCTTATGCAGCTGTCACTAGTGAGACTTTATGCCGTATGCCATATAATATATATTTATCAATTTTTGCACCAGAAAATACAAAATCTAAAAATCCAACTACTTTCTGAAAGAATACAGAAACATAAGAACAAAAGACCATGTACCTGAGAACATCAGAGACGGAATGGGAAAGAGTTTATGGACTACAAGTATCATCTATCTTTCTTGGTGTCAGTATTCTATGGAGAAAAGTTTCACTGTATTTCCTTCAAATATTTAATTAAAATTTAATCATTTTAGTCAACCAGGGTGTGCAATGTAAAGGAAGTTTACCTTAAGATATTTAGAACTATATTCTAAATAAAAGATAACTGACAGGGCTTGTGTAGCATATTTTTTCCAGCACATACACACACATTCACAAATATTTCTTTATATCATTTTCTATATTTTATATAGAAATCTTTTAATATATAAATCTCTATAAAATGCATCTCATGTTGAAAATAATATAGAATATACTTAGATTTATATATAATATTTTCTAAATGTATTAAATAAATGTATTTAGATATGATATATGTAATTTACATATAGGCTCTATTATGCATTGATATATATTAATTAATTTATATAATCTATAATCTTATGTACTGCATATAACTATTTACTCTGTATGTGGGAAGTCAGTGCTCAACCACTGAGCCACAGATGCCTCCCTGAGTTGGTTTTTTCATTTGTTTTGTTTGTTGTTTATTTATTTATTTTTTTAAGGAGGCGTCAGAAACCGAACCCGGGACTTCCCATGAGGGAGGTGGGCGCTCAAGCACCTGAGCCACATCCATTCCCCTGACTGTACTTTTTGTAACATCATACCTGGAGGCACATAATGTCAGTTTGTCCTGTTAGTACTGATGTTCTATTTCATCACTTGGTTAAGGTGGTATATACCATATCTCTCTGTTGTGCAGGTTCTTTTCCCTTTATAATTATTAGCTAAACTGGGGGTTTATGCTTTGGACTGTGTGGGTATCTCCTACTCCCCATTACCTTTTACTTAAATGTTTTAACATTCACTGACCATTCTTGCCTGAACTGATTATTTAAGTGGTGGTTGTAAAATGACATCCTTCCTCTTTCTTGCATGGGTAGGAAATCTAGTGTTTGGATTGTGGGGTCCTTGGCACCTACTTTTACTTCTTGGCCTTTGGTGCTTTAGCCTAAATGGATACAGATAGTGCTCTAATATATCATCTGATACAAATGATTTTTTTAAAAAGCAGAGACTTTTTCCTATTTTGCATAATAAACACCATAGGCCCTAGCACTTTGCAAATATTATGTGTCCAATAAATTGGATAAGTTGGACTAAATATGAAAAATACCATGTGTGCATGAATATACACCTTTACATTAACATTTGCACTGTTTCTATGTGACAGAAAACCTTGGATTAATATAACATTTCATTTTGATGTTTTAAGCAGCTTTTTAAACTGTGCCTAAAGTATTTGACAGTTGGGAGGGAGAAGAGTGTATTAGTTAAATGTAAGCTGAAGATTTAGAACTGTATGACCTTGAATGAATTCCATAAATTCTTTGTATTTAACTTCCCTAATATTAAAATGTGACTAATACTATCCAAGTCACAGGCAAATTTTAAGTGATAAAACGTAGAAAATGTTTAGCATAATAACTGACACCGCCATGCCTGAAACTTGGCATTTCATAAATGGCAGCTAATATTGTTATTTCTACTGCTACATTACAATAATTTAAAAAATGGTACTCCTCTGTTAAATATATTAATTATGCATGCTTTTGAGTGTATACAAATACTGTGTCCAATTAATAAGTAAAATATAAACCACTTGTTAATAATTAACATAACCTGTTGGCTCTTCCATGCTGTGGACATTTGTAATATTCTTTATGAGTTTTGTTTTTAGTAGATATTTACAAATTAAAAAAAAAATCACTTTGTAGTTTCCTAAACCTACAAAGTGATCTTCTTTCAAATCATGACAGATAATTTTTCTCAAAAGCCTTTCTACAGAAACAAATGCAAGTTACTTGGGGTTTATTTTCCCAAACATGGTGTCTAGTTTTGTTTGGTTACTTCAAATCTAATGATGCCCTTTTTAGTTTCCTGACAGATTGCCCCAATAAGGTTTGCTCCTTTGACTCTCCTTATTTATCTCTTTCTTTTTTCCTAAGATATCCAGATTCACTTTGTCTCTTTCTTCCAGGAACTCAGTGCTTACAATTATCGATAGCTCTTTTTTCTTCTGCAGCAATTTCACCTTGCCAAGCTGTGTGTACTGCTCTCTGGAGAGTTGACACAGAGTCCTTCTGGTACCTGATAACAGTATGCCTTTTAGTCCATCTTCGTTTTATCATAAATTATCTTATCATGCAACACAGAGGCCTTGCAGTGTTCGGCCAAATTGAAACAAGCTTTCTGAAGCCCATCCCAGGTCGTCTATTCTTAATGGTTTTGTCTTCACCTTGAATGGGTTTAGTGCACCTTAGAGCAAAATCAGCATTGAAGTCAGATAATTTTTAATGGCTCCTAATGTAATAGGGAGAGTTCACTATGAAAGACTTGAATAATATTTATACAAATCTTATCTGAATTAAGTTGGTTCCTTAGAATAGAAAACCTTCAGAAATCATTTTTTTTTCTCTCCATGGGGTGACACTGGTTGAAAAAAATCTTCATGGACTAGGGTAGCAATGGAAAGTGAGCACTGAATGATCCATCCAGTAGAGAAACAATGAAAAGCAAGAAGAAGGAGATGCAGAGAAAAAATGTAATTTAATTAGCCTCACCTTTCTTTGCTCATTGTGCTTATTTTCTTTTGGGGAAACCATGGCTCTATGTGCATAAAAAAAAAGGAAACACAATAGAAAGAGAAATGCTGGCTTATGTACGTGGAACATGTATGGCACAATAGGATGTTAATATATAAACGACTCTCTACTCCAAGAAATTTTCCAATAAACATTTCTTTACTATTACAGAACTTTTATAGTTAAATATCCTTTTAAACTTCTCTTCTCTTCTCTTCATTGAGCATTAGCACCACCTGATGCTGGTTGTCTCTTCTGGAGTCCAAGGGTGAGGCTGCATGTAGATGGGTGGATGAGCTTGTAATATTGTATTGTGCTGAAGAGCTGGGTTGTATGTATTATAAATCTTTCTTAGTGTAGGGCACTAAATTCTACTAGAGGAACCTATAAGTGATTTAGGTATGTGAAAACTTTGGAATTTGAAGTCATTTTTAAAAATTAAGTTATCTTTATAATGTTGAGCTTTTCTTGCAGTCCTAGAGTTAGCTTCAAAAAAACAAATTTACTGGGTGGATTTCTACCTATTCCTGGCAGAAGTATGTTTGACCATCCTAGGGCCATGATCTTGCTTAAGGTTTTCATGTTGAAAATGCCTACGGGGGACAGTGGTCTGAGAACAGAAACCAGGTACCTTATATATAGAAGTACCCTGGTGGTTAGGCTGAGGGCAGCCATCTTGCTTAGGCTTTCAACTTCTTTTACATGGGCCCTTGGGAAGGAGAAAGAGGAGGGAGGTGAAAGTGTGAGTTGTGGTAAATTTGAGCCCAGCAAAGGGGTGGAGGATTGGACAGCACCTGGGCTTTGGTGTTCATGTCTATGTACATATGTCTGGCCCTGAAGGTAAACAAAGATTCTGCTGCCTAAAACATAGGCTGGTATGAATCTAGGCAGTTGCTTATGTCTTCACTCTATTCTCTCTTGTTCAGATATTTGATTTTTTAAAATAAATAACTATTTCAAATTAAAAAAAAAAATAAACTAACAGAAAAAAGCAGCTCAAGAAGTTATAGAAGCATTATTCCTAAAAAGTCTGTCCAGGTATTTTTATCTCATCTAATTGCAACTAATAACTCAGTTGTTCCCCTAGTGTTCAGAAAGATACACAGATGAACACAGATAAGTTAAATGACATAGTCAAGGGCTCCTTATCAAGAAAAAAATTAAGAAGAGAAAAAAACACTTAATCATATTCATATCTCACAAAACCAAATCCCATATTCTTTTTTTTTCCTACCTTTATCATTAATATAGTAGCAACATTACAATGTTTTGTTAACTATAGTCTATACCAGGTGTTTGTAACTATCTTTGTTCCATGGACCCCTTTGCCAGTCAGGTGAAAACCATGGACCCTTAATAAGTCCACTCTATAATGTGTATTATTTAATAAATATATCAACCCCGCACCAACATGTCCCCACAAGAATAATGTTTTATTTTGAATTTCAATTCAAGCTCATGGACCCCTTGTTAAGAACCCCTGGTCTATACATTGCATTAGTTTTATTTTTCCCATATATCACCACATTCTTAACACCTTGTAGTAGAACATTCCTGTATTTATACTATTAACTACAATCTCCATCTACTGCCAAAATCTTTGTTATATATTCCCTATATTATCTTCCAGCTGTTCTCCAACTAACATTAGTATATTTTTAAAATGTTTTTGGATCCAGTTAGCAAGTATTTTGTCGAGGATTTTTGCATCTAAATTCATTTAAAGAAACTGGTCTGTAATTTTCTTTTTTCATAGTATCTTTATTTGGTTTTGGTATTAGAGTGATTTAGCTTCATAGAATGAGTTTGGTAGCATTCTATCCTGTTCAATTTTTTGGAAGAGTTTGAACAAGATTGGTATTAGATCTTCTTTAAATGATTGGTAGAATTCACTTGTGAAGCCATCTGGTCCTAGAATTTCATTTTGGGGAGGTTTTTGATAACTGTTTTAATTTCTTTACTTCTGATTGGTTTGTTGAGGTCTTCTGTTTCTTCTAGGATCAGTGTGGTTTGTTTGTGTGCTTCCAGAAATTAGTCCATTTCATCAATGATGTTTAGTCTGTTGGTGTAAAATTGTTCATAGTATCTTCTTATGAGCTCTTCTATTTCTTCTGGGTTAGTGGTAATGTCACTTTTCTCATTTCTGATTTTATTTCTTTGCATCTTCTCTCTTTTTTCTATGTTAATCCAGCTAAGCAGTTATCAATTTTGTTGATCTTCTTGAAAAACCAACTTTTAGTTCTGTTGATTTTCATTCTCCATTTCATTTATTTCTGCTCTAATCTTTATTATTTCTTCCTTCTGCTTACCTTGAGAATTTGTTAATTTAAAAGTAATTTTAAATATTAAAAATGTAGAAATTAACACATACAGTACTGAAAAACTGTCACGTTAAACACATGTGAAAGGACAAGTGTACTGATGTTTACTCTCAACATTCAGATGAGAATTTGGAATTTCCTATACAACATGTTCAAGTTCTAGGAGATAACAAACGAAATAGCAAAGGCTGTTCAACAGTAAAATAAGACACATACTGTTTGCAGAACATAACTTTCCCCCTTGGGGTGGGGGGGTAAAGCTATTTTTTTAAATAAGATTCCATACCTTCAAAATACTCTATCATGTACAAAATTGCAGATAGTGGCCTACTGAGTTTAGGAGCAATATCAGATCTAAATAAGACCAATATCACCAAAGGTATTTCTACTAAGTTTTCTTGTGTTCTACAATAAACTGGATTACAGAGAACTCAAATTCCTGATGGAGAACAAAAACAAACCAGAAAAAAAAATAGAGTATTAAAAAATATGTTTGTGTGAAGTTGTTAAAAATGGGAAAAAGAATAGACATTGACTATGTACTTTTTCACATCTAGTTTTTAAGAGTTGGTTTAAACCATTTTATTTTGAGACCAGTTGAAAACACTCTATCTGTTTAAGGTTCTTTTTCTAATTCCTCCAGGTGTGCAGTTTGGTCTTTGATTTTGGTTATTTCTTCTTTTTTAATATAAGCATTGAGGGTTATAAATTTCCCTCTAACCGCTGCCTTTGCTGTATCCCATAAGTTTAATATGTTGTGTTCTTGTTTTCATTTGTCTTGAGGTATTTACTGATTTCTCTTGCAATTTCTTCTTTGATCTACTCATGATTTAAGAGTGTGCTTTTTATTTTATTTTTTTTAAGAATTTAATTACATGATATTGTGATATTATCCATTTGAAAGGAAAATATATTGACATCAATCTTATTCCACATATAAGCCTTCTTAAATGGGATAAAATATAAATTTTAAAATGTCATTAAATAAATATAACTAAAGATATTGAGCAAAAATTATAACACATATGCTGGGAATGTAATAATCTGAAGTTTTTCCTTTTTCTTTTCTTTTCTTTTTTTTTTAAAGGAGATTCCAGGGATTGAATCTGGGACTTCATACATGCAGAGCAGGTGCTCAAACACTGAGCCATAGCATTTCCCTCTTTTTTGAACTATCAATTAAAAAAAAAAAATTTTTTTTTTTAAATTTTTAAAAGATACTTAGATTACATAAATGTTACACAAAAATTGTAGGGATTCCCATATGCGCCACCTCCCACACCTCTCACAACCTCCCACATAAACATCCTTCATTAGTGTGGCACATCACCTGCAATGGATATACACATCTTGGGCCTTTGCCACTAAGCATGGACCATAGTTCACATTGTAGACCACACTCTCTCCCACACAGGTCTGCATGTTAGATGATGATATAAAATGGCCTATAGCTGTCATTGCAATGTCACTCAGGATAATTCCCAAGTACCGAAAAAGCCCCTGTATTACTACTGCTTTTCCCTCTCCCTGCCCCCAAAGGGTCCGGTGGCCACTTGCTCCACATTAATGTTGTAATTATTTCCATTGCGTGAATCACGATATGTCTATAACAGAATACTAGTAAGTCCACTCTAGTCCATAGCTCTCCCCCCAATTTTGAGGAGTCTGAGATGGTGATGTCCTCTCCACCTCCAAGTGAGAGGGGGCTTATATCCCATGGATAAGATGGATGGGATTATCCTGCCTGAAGCTGCAGGCTCTCTCCATTCCCTGGGATGGCCATTGCTCATCATCATCTCCCCACCAGGTGTCCAGGGTGAGTCCATTGAGCTGTACAGTAGGAGTTGCAGCTCCACCAAGATTCTGGGCTCAGCTGGCACATGGACAGCCCAAAGATTCCAGTCTCTGGAAGTACACTTACAAACTCCAGCACCACATATAGGTTTGAATAGAAGGGACAGATGGACCATATGCAGGGTAGACATGTTTGGGTCCAACTCTGTCACTCTCAGGAGCAAGGATTCCAAAGTAGGGCCCACTGATAAGGCAGAAAACTCTGGGGCTATACACCCTGATATAGGACCTGGGTGTCTCCAGAGCCCTCAGGAGCCCCTCTGTTTGGGGTGATATCCACATTGGAAGCCTATGAGGTCCTATTGAGTTGTGCATAAGCGTTACCTCTGGGATGACCTCCCGACTCACTTTGAAGTCTCTTAGCCATATGAACTCATTTTTCTTTACCTTTTCCCCCTATTATTCGAGGTCTTTTTCCAGTCGTATTGCCTGTTGGCACTTGTTAGTAATCTCTCGTTGACACGGAGGCTCATCCCCGGGAGTCATGCCCCACGCTGGGAGGAAGGTAATGCATTCATATGCTGAGTTTGGCTTAGAAAGAGGCCACATTTTAAGCAACAAGGAGGCTCTCAGGAGGCAACCCTTAGGCACCACATAACAATAGGCTAAGTTTCAATTCAAGAGCAAAGACTCATAAGGCTAGTCATCAATAAGAAGAGCCCATCAGTGGATCATCCTCCTTTGCCAGACACTATCCCTGCACTTGGGAGACTGTTGCTACTCCCTTGGAGAATATGGCGGAGCTCTCTAGGATGGGAATTCAATATATTCTCATTTATTGAGTGGTTCTCCACCCACTGTAACCATATCCCATGAGCATTTGAACAATTTTATATACCTTTTATGTATGTTCAGGTGAACTTCCTCCCATGCACCCCCCATCCCTGACACCCCCACCAACGATCCTCTCCCACCCCAGTTGTAACCCTTCTGTGATCCAAAGCCTTTTTAAAGATGAAGCCAATACAATAGCAAAATACAATTAATAGGAAAATGAAATAGTAATGATGTTTAAATGTAAGAGATAAAATACATGAAAACTTAAAAAAAAAACTAAAACTAAACTAAAATAAAAGGGTTATTTAAAAAATGAGAAAAAATTTTAAAAAATAAAAAATTAAAAAAAATTTTGTTGTTGTTGACATTTTGCCTTTTATCACTGCAATATTTGGTGTCCAGTCTGTACCGTGGCACCTTCCCCCTCTCACTCCCCAGTGTCTCACTATTTTTCATTTAATTTTCAAAGAAGTTTTAGTTCACAGAAAAGTCACACACAGAAAACAAGAAGAGTGTGCTTTTTAATCACCATGTATTTGTGAATTTGCCCCTTTCTACCTGTTATTGATTTCCAACTTTATTCCATTATCAGAAAAAGTGTTTTGTATACTTTCAATGTTTTTAACTTTATTTTATAAATACTTATGTCCCAGCATTTGGCCTATCCTAGAGAAAGATCCATGAGTACTTGAGAAGAATGTATATCCTGCTGTTCTAGGGTATAATGCTCTATAAATGTCTATTAGATCCAGGTCATTTATCATATTGTTCAAGTTCTTAATTTACTTATTTATCTTCTGTCCAAATATTCTGTCTAATGTTAAGAGTGGAGTGTCGAAGTCTCCAATTATTATTGTAGAGATATCTATTTCCCCCTTCAGTTTTGCCAGTGTGTGTCTCGTGTATTTGGGGGCATCTATGTTAGGTGCATAAATATGTATTATTGTTATTTCTTCTTGGTGAATTGTCCCTTTTATTATTATAATACAGTAACATTCCCCATCTCTTATAACAGTTTTGCATTTAAAATCTATTTTATCTGATATTAGTAGCACTACACCTGTTTTTTTAATTTTTATTTTATTGTTGTTAGCATGGAATATCTTTTTTCAACTTTTCACTTTCAATCTGATTGTGTCCTTGTGTCTAAAGTCTCTTGTAGAAAACAAATAGATGGCTCATTTTTTTTGTTGTTGTTGTTCCTTCTGTCACTCTATGTCTTTTAAATGAGAAGTTCAATCCATTAACATTCAGTGTTACTACTATTAAAGGCATTACTTACTTTGGTCATTTTATCCCTTTGCTTTCTGTTGTCATATCTTACTATTGTCTGTCTTTTAAATCTTTCAATTTTTCTTACTTTTGTTCTTCATTCCTACACTCTTCTACAGTGCTCCCAACTCTGTCTTTTCCTTTCAGGCTGCAACACACCCTTTATGATCTCTTGTCAATTTGGTCTCTTGGTAACAACTCTCTCAGTTTTTTTTTTATCTGTAAAGACTTTAAACTCACCTTCATTTCTGAAGGATAGTTTTGCTGGATAAAGCAGTCTTGGCTGGCAGCTTTTCCCTTTCAGTATCTTAAATAGAAGTTACCACTGCCTTCTCACCTCCATGGTTTTCTGAAGAGAGATCAGCACTTAGCTTTATTGAGCATCCCTTGGGAGTAATACATTGATTTTCTCCTTCTGCTCTCAAAATCCTCTTTTTTATCTTTGGCCTTTGACATTCTGAATAGCAGATGTCTTGGAGTAGGTCTATTGGGATTTATTCTGTTTGGGATATGTTGTCTTTCTTGAATATTGATATTTATATCTTTCATAAGGGTTGGAAAATTTTCAATCAATATTTCCTCAAATATTCTTTCTACCCCTTTTCTGTTCTCTTCTCCTTCTGGGACACCTGTAACACATATGTGTGTGCATTTCATGTTGTTGTTCAATTCCCTGAGACCCTGTTCAATTTTTTGCATTCTTTTCTCTGTTTTCCTGTCTTTCCAAGTTCAAATATTTTGTCTTCAAAGTCAATTATTCATTCTTCTAACATTTCAAATCTGCTGTTATATGCCTCTAATGTATTTTTAATATCATCCATCATGTCTTTCATTCCCATAAGCTCTGTTAGTTTTTTTGCAGGCTTTGAAATTGTTCCTTATGCGCACACAATATCATCTTAATACCCCTCATCTTTTTAGTGATATTTTCCTTCATCTCCTTACATTAATTAATGAGGTTTGTGAGAGCATCATTTATTAGTTTTCTTAAATCCTGTGTTTCATTTGGATTCTTGGTTTGCTCTTTTGGCTGGGCCATATCTTACTGTTTCTTAGTTTGGTTTGTTATTTTTTGTTGATACCTAGATATCTGTTTATGTTGGTGATTTTGCTCTGTTGATCAATTTGCTCTCTTGCCTAGTGGTTTTATTTCATAGTTCTTCTTTGATTTTTAGTTTAATTTTTTTCTAAAACTTTAATATTGCCCTGTTTAAGTAGTCAAAACAAGGTCAGGGAGCCACTGATGGGGGTCCAACATGGTAGTGACTTTCGTCAAAGAGAAACCACACTCAGTCCCCCCACTGCACCCTCCTTTTTCCCAAGGAGTAATCTGTCCTTTGCCCTCTCTGTTGGTCACTCAGCTGCAGATTTTACCAGTGCTGTTCCCTCAGAGGGGGAGGGGAATGGGTAGCATTCCCAGCCACAAGGGTTTGGGTTCGTTTCTTTCCAGGCCTTATCAGCTGTTCAGCTTCTCTGATCTCTTCAGTTGCAAACTATCAGGTGAATGAATGGCTTATCTTTCCCTGGGACTCCAGTATCAAAACTGACAAAGTTCTCTCTCTGGCATCTATGGAGTTCTCTCTCTTCCCGTGTCTTCTTCTGTGTCTTCTTGAGTCAGTGTCCATTTATAACAGCCCACCAAGGGGTTGGGACTCCTGAGTCAGACCCTACTGACGTGGGTCAAATCAAAGCCCTAATCTTAAAAGGTAATTTAATCAAGACATGTCTGCTGAATCTAATACAGTCAAAGGGTACCACACCCAGAGGAACAGACCAGTTTACAAACATAATCTCTCTTTTGGGAATTCATAAATAATCTCAAATTGCCACAGAGGGTTTTCCTGTTCACCTCTAAGGTCAGTTTTAATGTGTTTTTTTGCATTTCCTTAGACCACAAAAATAGCAATTTACCAGCTCAGTAGAACTTGAAACAAGGCTATTTTTTAATGTACTTCCTCCAGATAGATTAGGATTCAGCTGCATGAAAGCAATGATCAGAGTTAATGAGGAGTTAACTGTGCAAGCCAATCTGTATAAATGCCAAACACAAACAAATATCTGGTCCAGGTTGTCTGTAATTCTGAAATACAAAAAACTCTGAAAAGTGAAAATTTGGTTGAAAGTTTACAACAATGCTTTTTGTAAGAAACCCTGACTTGAACTGACATGAAGCAATTTCAAGTCTTTAGTTATACAGACATGCATATGCGTCTCTTAAAATAATGTTTTTAGTCAATATGAAAAGATATTTGTAGTTTATGTGCATGAAGATCCACATCACTGGAGTGTTTTAAAAAGTTTTCAAAAATGATATACTACCTATTCTGAGCTGGACTCAGAGTGGTTCTTCTGTGATGTCCCAGAATTACATTATATTTTTGGATTCAAAATAAATTCTTCCTATCATCATTAATTATGTAAGTAATGACAATGTTGAATTTTACCTGAACCCTGTGATCCTAGAAAACAGCATAGGTTAAGATACCCCTCACCATTGTGTTACTGACCAAATGGCTGTAACTTCTCCTTACCTTGATGAAACTACAGACAGGCTTCTCCTGTCTCTAGGCCCCTGGCCTCCCTCACCTTGGTTCTTAAGTATCCAGGTATAACATGTTCCACCTGCCATCAAGAGTAAACCCAGAGGTGCGGATGTGGCTTGAGCTTCTGCCTCCCACATGGAAGGGCCTGCGTTAAGTTCCCAGTGCCTCCTGAAAACAGCAACACCGACAACAACAAAATAACGAATAACAAGCAAAGCAGACGAAAAAAAAAACAACTCTGGGGAGCTGATGTGGCTTAAGTGGTTGAGTGCTGGCTTCCCACATACAAAGCCCGGAGTTCAATCCCTGGTCCCTGGTACCTCAAAAAAACAAAAAAACAGTAAACTCAGGAGATAACATCATGGCATGGACACATCCATTTCTTGACCTCTTGACTCTTCTATCCTCTCAGCCTCCCAATCCTTAAAAACTCTCCTCCCTTCTGTTTCAGCGAGGTTGAGCCCTCACTCTCTATCCCATGCCTTCTAGTCTCTCTCTCTTTATTAAAATAACCTCGTCTCTTCTCTTCTCTACTACATATAACTTTGAATAAAGTCATCCTTGCCTGTTTCACATCGTCCTGTGCAAAGTTTTTTCTTTGACAGTGTGTTCCTGTTAGGCTGAGAGGAAAATATTTTGTTCAGAAAGTTAAAGCATACAAGCCTCTAATGTAATTTATTTGGAGGAGGAAAATAAGTTTCTTTTTGTTAAGTGACATACAATGCTATAGAGGAGATGGCAATGGATAAAGAGAAGTGGTAGGGCATGGAGTTAACAAAAATAGGCAGTAATAAAACAGCTCTTATAGTCTTAATGGCTTTTCAAATGAATCATAAGTGGTGACAAGGTTTGGGGAGGGATCCAAGTTCAGATGGCCATCACTAATTACCAGGTATTTTGTTTGTGCTTGGCTTTCCTACAGATTCACTTGTAATATGCCCAGATTCAGTCAACCACAAAGTCAGAACTCAACATTTTACAGCACTGGCAACTCTTCACTAACTCTGACCAGCATTTTACTGCAGCTGAGTCCTCATCTATCTGTAGGGGATACATGAGGAACCAGCCTTGTTTCAGGTTCTCTTGAGAGTTATTTATATCCTGAGGTGCTGCCACTGGAATTAGTCAATTTCATGTTTGGTATTTCTTATTTCTAAGCATTCAGGACTGCATGTTTGATGACCAGTAGAATGTTTGACATCTGATACTATTGCACACAGTGTTTGTTCCAGGGAAAAATAATAGACTGTCAGTGCATTTTATTTTCTTTCTTATATTCAGTGCCTTATTCTCTTCTGTTTTTTCAATCTGTCTCTAATGGACTCTGGTGAACTTAGAAATAAGCAGTTAAAAATAGAAATTTCAAGGACGAAGAAGAGAAATGACTCCTGCTAGTAAATATAATCTGTCTTAAAGAAGTGAGAATAAAGTGTTTGATCCAGAACATGTAAATACAATTTGTGAGTTCTTAGTGTATTCAAATGATGATCTCTTAGATGGAAAAAAAATTGTCTTCTGAATGAAATACAAAGAACAGTTCACTGTTTCCTCTGTCCTACTATTATGTTTTGTGAGAACAAAGAAAATAATTTTTGCTATTAATTTGTATAGTACTTTTCTGAGATAAAATTCATACACAGTCAAATGTATTTTAAGTGGAATTCTTCAATGAGTTCTGATAAATGCCTACGCCCATGTTATCCAAACCCCTATCAAGATGTAGGATATTTCTATCAACCTGGAAAGTACCTACTTTCTGATAAATTCCCCACTCCCAAGAGGCAACCACTTTCCAAGTTCTGTCATAATAGGTAAGTTTTGTCTATCCTTGAACTTCATATAAGCAGAATCATGTGGTATAAAGTTTCATGTCTGGCTTTCTTTGCTCAGCATAATGTTTTTGAGATTCATCCATGTTGTTTTGTGTACCTATATTTTGTTCATTTTTGTTGCTGAATAGTGGTTTATTGGAATATAACACAGCTGTATTTTTAAATTAATTCTCCTGTTAGTGGACATTAAGGATATTTATAAAGCTGATGTGAACATTCTTGTATGAGTCTTTTTGTGCATTTATGTTTTTATTTCCTCTGGGGGAATATATAGAAGTAGAATTGTTGGATCATGGGGTAAGTGTATGTTTAACTTTATAAGAAATTGCCAAAGAGTTTTCCAGAGTGGTTGCATCATTTTCACATGCCCACCAGCAATGTATGAGGGTTCTGTTGATCCACATCCTTTTCAAAACGCCATACTTAGCTATTCTAGTCAGTGTTTTTCTCTCCAGATAGTTCTAATTTGCATTTCCCTGGTGACTTATAAGCCCAGGGATGTCTTCTACATCTCTGCTCTGACATTGGGGGATGAGGTGTTGGGAGAAGCAGTTCATAGAAATAGATAATACTAGAAGAGAAAAGGGGAAAGAAATAATTTAGTTTTGGGTATATGAGGCAATTGGAAATATGGCACTGGGTTTCAGGAGAAGAGTTTAGGAGACACAGATTTAGAAATTTATGAGTTGTTCTTTGTGAAAGCACATACCACTCCCAGTAAAAGGGCTAAAATCCAGTTTTATAATTCTATAAATTGTCACAAAATAATTCTCTCCAGCCTCTTTCTTTTTCTTCCTCCCACTGGAATGAGGAAGCATCTGGTCAGGAAAAGGGAAGGCTTTTGTTGTGTTGAGGATATGGGTCTTTATGTTATTGGTGTCCCTTAAAGAGAATAAAAGACACATGTTTCCCAAAGAACAAGCCCTTTCTAAATTAAAGTCTGTGTATTCATAATTATTCCTTTGCAGGATTCAGAATTCCCTGGGGAAGATGACTTACCAAAAGGCATGTGATTCTCTCTGATCTGGGCTCTTTGAAAAATCCTTGGCATTATTCTCCAAACTTCACCCTTACCCACAAATAGTTCTTCCATCTGGTAGTGAGTAGGTAAATTATTCTCAAATGCTGCATCTTAACAAATCCCCCATGGCGTTAGAGAAAGGGAAAATTCATGAGCCCCCAGAAATCCTGATTCACAATCCATAGGTTCAGACATGAAAATCTAAATTTTAAATCAAATACCACAGCTAATTCTGAAGCAGGTGACCTGCAGAACATACTTTAAGAAACACTGGTGTTGATAAACAGTGAGGTTTTTTTTGTTCTAGTTTCTTGATCTTTCTTCTTTATACTCAGATAGTGTGAAAGTGAATCTCACAGAATTTTGTATCCTGATAACCTTTACATAGCCAATTCTTCTCATATTAAAATGTCACCTTCACTTTAAATTTATAATTAATAATAAACTAATGCACAAAACATCCCACCTATTACAATGCTTATCAGAAGCTATACCACTTGAGTCCTAGTGTATCAGTCTGCCAAAGGGGTGCCAATGCAAAGTACCAGAAATCTGTTGGATTTTATAAAGGGTATTCATTCAGGGTGAAAGATTACAGTCCCAAGGCCATGGAAAGTCCAACTCAAAGTATCATAAGAGGTACTTTCTCACCAAAGTCAGCTGCCAAGACAAGATGGCAGGCGATCTCTGCCAAGTTTCAGCCTTCCCCTTTCCACTTCCTCTTCCTCTTGAGGCTTTGTAGGCCCAGTTTCTCCCCAATCTCATCTGCAGGCTGGCATAGGGCTTGTCTTTCAGGGCTTTCTATATCAGTCTCGGCTCTCTTCCCAAAGTCAGCTGTAAGCTATCAGGCAAATGGCCCATCTCTCCATGGCTTTAGCCTTTCTGTCATATGGCAGGATCAAAAAGGACAAAGTTCTCTCCTCTGTGTGTCTTCTTGAGTGAGTATCTGTTTATATCAGACCCAGCAAAGGGGTAGGGGCTCAACCCAAGTCACACCCTCTGATGTAGTCAAATCTAAAAGTCCTAACCTGAACAGGTAATCTAATCAAAGACATCTCAGCTGAATCAAGGGGTATCACACCCAGAAGAATAGATTAGTTTACAAACACAAGCTTTCTCTTTTTGGGATTCATAAAACAACCTCAAACTGCCACACCTAGGAATCAATTTTATTTATGCACTGCTTGCCCTCTCATATTTCCAATCTGTGACTTCAGGAGGGGCTCAGGCCCTTTTAAGGGTTTCATCGATTAGGTAAGATTCACCCAGAATATTCTCCCTTTTGATGAACTCAGAGTCAACTGTTTTGGGTCCTTACTTGCACCTTCCAAATCTTGTTACCTTTTTCATATAATGTAACCTAGTGTCAGGAGTGAAGTTCATCATATTCACAGGTGTATAGAATGTGTACCCCAGGAGGCAGGAATCTTCAGAATATCTTAGAACTCTGCTTACCACACTTTCTCTTCATGGCTGGTTGAATAATTTTGTTTAAGGACAATAACTTGCTATTGTTGCTAGGTGACAAGTACTCAACCGATGGGTAAATAACTTTCTTATCATGTATCCTATCTTGTAGCTATAACATATTTTTTAACAAATAAAAACATGACTTGAATCTACTTTTTCATTTTGAAGAAGTTTCAGTTGCTTTTATCCCTTCATCGGTGAACCATACAACGTGCAAATGATTTACTTTAAAAACAACAGAAATTTAATACTGGAAATAGAAGGAGATATTTATGTTTAAGTTATTATTCTTAGGAAACTAATTTATGTAAACAATTTCTAATGTAACTCATAGAAATTATAAGTTACATTAATAACAGATAGCAATATTCCACAAATTGTTCTCACCGAAAGTCTTCTTTAGGAGATAGTACCTAGTCCTGGTCATGGGTGCCCACTGAAATTTTTAAAGAAAACAAGATGCTTATGTTGTTTGCCTAGGAAAAAGTATTTTTTTAGCATCTTTTAGAATTCTCATCAATAGTTTCCTTGGAATTTTCTTTTGAAATGTTCAAACACTTTACAAATGCATGTTACACAAGTAATTATGTATTATTGAACATCTTAAAGTCGAGTGGAGGAAACAGTGAGAAACAGTGATCCAGACAGAAACAGATCTTTACCACTTCATTCTTAAAATAATTTTTAAATTAAAAACATTTCATTATGCTGATTATTTGGCTTTCAAATATGACATTTTATTAAACAATTGTGTAGAGGGCTGACAATACCGATATTTGGAAGGGCTTTGAGTAGTACTCATTTCTTGGTGTAATTTAGAGACTTTATGCATAACAGCACCAGCAGTGGCTCATAAAACTTTGCCCTTCATGGGATTCACCTTATAAGGCGAAATTGCCACTTAAGAGAAGGCAACAAACATCAACAACAAATATATAAGAATAAGTTATCCTTATAAAGATTTTAAAGTTGCATACATAATACTTTAACAGGTTTAGGGAAGGAAATAAAGATACCTCTAGCTCTATCCTCTTTCCTGTTCCTATTTCCACTTCTTGTCCCTGTGATGCAGCTCATATCACTTCTATAACACAGGGCAGCTGTAGACATTCATTGGCCATGTTTATGTGTGTGCGTGTGGGGGTGATAATTAAATATTTGAACTGAGAACAGTCACCAAGAAGCTTACTGCTGTGTTTGCTGGTGGCTTCACTAAGAGTGAGGAGCATTTTATTTAGCATTTCTTTATAAGGAAGAAAAAAAGGTAGAACATGAGAAAATGCTGGAAGCACTAAAGGAAAGGGAATAGTAAGTGTTATTCTTTCCCTTTCCTAATTACAAGTGTTCCGAGGGATTCAGCAGTCACAGGAACCAGAGGTGCAGGGCAGTCTCAAAGTGATAGACAGGAGGGTGGGCCTTGGCGGTTGTCTCAGCTTGCCAGGGCTGCTGGGACAATTGCCACACAGTGGGTCAGCTCAAACAACAAGGATTGATTGGCTCATGGTTTCAGAGGCCAGAAGTCCCAAACCAAGGCATCAGCAAAGCCATGCTTTCTCCCTGAAGTCTGTTCCGTTTTGGTGCTGTCTTGCTGCAGGCTTTGTGGTTCCTTGGCTTGAGTCTCGGCCCCCATCACATGGTGACCGCTCAACCCTTGTGACTGTTCTTCCATTTCTGTTGACCTCCAGCTTCTGGCTCCTGTGGCCATGTCAGAATTTCCTCTTTGAATAAACCTTTAGTTATGCTGATTAAGGCCACCCTCTTTCAGTTAGGCTATACCAAAATAGGATCTTAAAAGATCCTATTCACAAATATATCCCCACCTTAACTGATAATGCATCTTCAAAGAGTCCTATTTACAGGTTCACATCCACAGAAAGTCAGAAGGTTAAGAACATGTCTTTGTTGGGGTACATAATTCAATCTCCCACAGCAAAGGAAGCTGGGCATGCAAACAAAGGTCCAGTGGGAGCTTGAGTAGCCAGGGCCTGGGGGGAGGGATGGGCCCTGGAGGGATCTCAAAGGGCCTGGGCAGAGCAATTCCTTCTGGCCTCTCTAAGTACAGATATGCAGCTTTCAGCTGCTGTTAGAAAAATTATGCTTGATATAGTCATCGTAGATACAGTCTAGTAGATACAGTCCATCCTTTTATTTAGTGTTTAGAAGGAGCAATGTGGAGGGAAGGTTGAGATTCTTAACTTGGTATGCAGACTAAGAGGCATGTCTGCTGTCTCTGTAACACTGCAGTATGATGCAATCATGCATGTTCTTTTCAGTTCCTTGCAACAAGCTAGTACTTCCTAAACAATTTAGGACTCTGAGGTTGGCTTGTATTGGGAGATTTCATTATTGAAGGAATAAAGCATACTTGTGACAGATTTCATGTTACAGGTGCTCCAGTAGAAACTGTGGACAGTGATGCAGCATGTGCCTAAACAGTTTCCAAAGTACTTGCCCTAATTTGCCACCAAAAAAGTAGCTTAGCCTTAGAACAATTTCATTTGAGAGGAAGAAAAAACATAGTTTTTATTCGTCAACTATTTATCGGGCATTTTTGAAGAGCTGGGAATAAAATGATAAATAAAAGAAATATCCAGAGTTCCTGCCCTCAAAGAGTAACAGCCTAGTAAAAAAAGCTGTATCTATGAGCCTCTTATTCTCAAGACTAGCAAGAAAAATTGTGAAATATGTAGCCTCATGGAATCATTTGTTTAAAACAGAACTATAAAGACAAGATGACAGCAGAGTATAATAATAATAATAATAGCTAATGTCTCTGGAAAGCTGCCATATTCTAGCATTATTCCAGGCACTTTTATAAGTGTTGTATTCTATGCTGCTATGCAAGATGCAATGACAAAATCTCAGAGGCACACATAAATAGGTGTTTATTTAGGGCATGCATGAGAGGGTTGGCTGGCGTTGGCTCTTCTAGGCTGGTCCTACCTGCGTGGCTCTGCATCACTTGACTCTCATCTTCCTCCTGGGACCAGGGAGCTATAAGGGCATGTTCCTCCCATGGTAATGGCAGAGAATGAGCATGCTGACTGCAACACCGTCACTTTCACCCCATTCTCTTGGCCAGAGCAGGTCATGTGGCTTAACCCAAGTGAGATGATAAGGAAATAATTTGTGCTTTTAGAGGAAGGAACTGAAAAGTCACATGGCAAAGGGCATGAACGTAGGGAGGACTAAAGAATTAGGACTGATAATGTAATATACTAGAGATTTTAACTTAGTTATGGCAACTACTCCATGAATTGGATACTCTTCTCACCTATTACATTTGAAAAGTATAGTATGGTGGGGAGTACTGCATCTGAAGCCAGACTCTGCAGCCTCTATTGTTACTTCTGTCACTTACTAGTGAATTTTAACACTCACTTAACCCTTCTCTGCCTCAGTTTCCTCATCTGTGAAATGGAGATAATAATTTTGCTTATCCTATAGGATGTCATGAGGAATAAATGAGTTTAAATGTAAGATGCTTATAACAGTATAGGGCACATAAATGCTAACTAAATTTTAGCAGTTATTTCCAGGTTGGTAACTAACATATCTGGCAAGTTTAACTATGGTCATGAATTCATATAATTCAATGTCAACATTAAGAATGAATAGAACTTAAATAGTATCTACCTGTGTTCTTGATCTTAGAATCCCAGGCACTGTTCTCTTCCTGCTATTGCACAACTAACTTGTTTTCATTAAACAGTATTTTAAAGACATCCTTATAGATATTGCTACATTTAAAAATAAAACAGAAAAGATAGTCCTATAAGCAAATGCTATGCATTCATTAAATAATAATGGTTACTGGCAAATTAATTTTCATTTTCCATCATTAACAGTTTTTGGTATGTATCACTTAATTTTCATGCAATGCTCTACTGCAGAAAATATGCTTTCTATCCAAATATTAGATTTTTCTTTTAAATTATCTAACTCAGAGTGACCCACTATTTAGGCATTTACCATTTGGAATTTTCAAATTTGCAGAAAAAATATAAAGATTTATTATTCTAGAATTTTGAATAAGGGGCTTTGTATTTGAGGAGGGATTCTTTTATCTTGTGACAAAATATTGAAGTGAATATTCAATCACAAAATATTTATCGTACTCTCAGATAAAACTTGTAGTAGGCATGGGAAACACTAATGAATAATATTGTTCTTATCTTTAAAAAGTTGACAGTCCAATGGAAGAAAGTAAAAAAGTAAATGATTGCAGTGCTGTGTGATTGGTGCAACACAGTACTATGGGCATCTTCCCTGAATGTCAGGAAGGGAATGAGAGAAGGAAAGGGGTAAACAAAGCAGAAAAGGGGTAGGCAGCATAGAAAGGCTAGAGACTGTCAGGCAGGCAGGGGGAGCAG
This sequence comes from Tolypeutes matacus, assembly GCA_026826555.1. Lineage (NCBI taxonomy): Eukaryota > Metazoa > Chordata > Mammalia > Cingulata > Chlamyphoridae > Tolypeutes > Tolypeutes matacus. The sequence goes on from JAKSZT010053770.1 coordinate 19,785,462, forward strand.
TGAGTGCAAGTTTAGGGACTCTGCCAGTAAATAGTTTGGGATGGATAGAGCCTGGAGTTGTAAAAGTGGGAGCAGTATGAGATAACTCTGGAGAAGTAGGCATGGGTCAGTTCCTTAAGGACCTTGCATGCCATTCTAAGAATTGTATTCTTTATTTGAAAGCATTGGTCATTCACTGAAGGTTTTTTAACACAATCTAATTTGCATGTGCCCATGATCCTTCTTAGTAGCCTTGTGGGAGATGGGTTGGCAGAGAGAGGAGAGGGCAGGAGGACAAGACTAATTGGGAGGCTCTTACCTCCAGTTAAAAACTAATAGGGCCACACTGAGGGCACTGGCAAGAAGAATGGGGCTATGGGGAAGGATTCCAGAGATATTAAAGATCTAGGCATGGAACATTCAATTATTATGCACAGAACTCTTCCTTCCAGGATTAAAAAAGATTAATAAGAAAGTCACGATGCTTCAGCTTTCCTCACCTCCTACCTGGTAAGGTAACATTCATATACATTAATTGCATGTGCACACATCTTCCCACTGTTTCTCCAAAGAGACTATTTTAGGCAGTTATTGAAAGCACTTGCTATCATAACAACGGTGGATACATAGGTTATTTGAATTTATTGGATGAAGATCCAGTTCCATCAGGTGATTAAAAAAAAAAAAAAAAAAAGGCCATGGATAGGGCAGACAATCTCAGGAAATCAGCACCCTGTCAGTGGGCCTTACCTTGGAATGTGTTCCCTAATGTAACAGAGTTAGACTTATTTATAGTTTCTCTACACATGGCTCTTCTGCCTCTTTTATTTGAACCTATAATTAGCATTATACTCGTTAAATACACGTACAAGAGACTTAAATCTTCCGTCTGTTAATATGCCAGTTGAGCCCTGAAGCTCAGCAGTGTTGCAACACCTACTCTCCAGTTTATCAGACTCGCCCAGGACAACTAACAAAATGATGATGATGGGCAACGCTCATCCCAATAAACAGAGACTATCTACAACTGCAAGCAAGACAGTTTCTTCCATATGCCACCTGGGATCTAAGCCCCCTCTCACTCAGATACAGAGTGGGCATCACCATCCTAAAATCCTCAAGATTGGGGAATGAACAAAACATAAGGAGGCAATGTATCTGTGGACTAAAGCAGACATTATTATTCCAGCAATGGAAGTTCTTGCAACATCGATATAAAGGCAGTGGTCACCAGAGATTCTCAGGGGAGGGAGAAGGAAGAATAGGTGTAACATGGGGCATTCATGGGACACTGGAATTGTTCTTAATGACACTGTAATGACGGATACAGGCCGTCATACATTTTGTCAAAACCTATAGGACTATGTTGTGCAAAGTGTAAACTACAATGTTAACTATTGACCATGGTTAGGAGCAATGCTTCCATATGTGTTCATCAATTGTAACAAATGTATCACACTAATGAAAGATGTTGTTAATGGGGAAAAGTGTGGGAGGGGATGGGTGGGTTATATAGGAATCCCTCTGTATTTTCAATGTATCATTTATGTAATCTAAAGCTTCTTTAAAATAAAATAAAAATGAAATGAAATGAAATGAAATAAAAATGGCCATGGAGGAAAGTGTCTTTCACTTAGTTAAATCTGGCCCATTATATTTTAGAATTTAGGGTTTGAAGGTTACAATATAAACCTATTGTCCAGATAAGTATACCAAGGTCAAGAGATGTTAAGGAGTTTATCAGTGATAAGGTGGTATTAAATTCCTGGTAGCCTAACTTAGTTCACAACACTTTCTACCACAACATACTGCTGCTGTTATTGAATTTTATTTGAAAATAATCTTTGCTTAGATTAAATTGTTTTTCTTATAATCATTGAATGGGTGTTTAATGATCTGTTTTTATTTACTTTCAACATTTTATTCCTATTCACTTTTTTCATTTTGTGTTTTTTGTTCCACTTGATTTCCCTTTCATGGAATAAATTTTTAGTTTTACTTTGTACTGCAAAAGAAATGAATAGAAACAAAACTTTTAAAAGAATAATTTAAGCCTCAAATACATCCCACAGTAATTTGATATTAGAGTACTTTTAAATAAATTATAGTTAATTAAGCATGCAAATACACTACTTTAAGTACCCAATTAGCTACCTTAACTGAAATAATTGTCTTGAATAGCACATTTTAAAAAGGCATTTTTCAAGATGCTACATAAATCTTTGTCTGTGGTATAAAAAATGTAATTACTCTTGGAAGTAAGAATATGGTAGCAGTTGATTGTCCAGGAATACAAATGTTGTAGCATGAATTACTAGCCTTTCTAGACCCCAGTGTCTTCATCTGTTAAATAAAGGGCATGACCTAGAAATTTAAAAAGGTTCTCCATGTCTCTGAAGTCTTGCAATCCTTCATCTATGACTTGTTATCTACAACTCACGTTGTCTATAGGATCCTATACAGTCTCCTAATACTGACTTCTTTTATGCCAACATCTGCACTTGTACCCCTATTCCTGCCCCATTGCATCTCATTATTTTCTATAATCTATGAAATGGCTAATCACTTGGAGATTTGACTTAATTACTTTGAAAAATAGTCCTAAAATACTGATCCTTAAAAGTCTGCATTCTCTCTCTCTCTCTCTCTCTCTCTCTCTCTCTCTATATATATATATATATATATATAAACCCCCCCCACACACATGTATTTGTTTAATTTTGTGTTTTCATTTAAATAACCTAATAAGAGCTTTCTGGGTCACCTAGATGATTCCTCATAACTGGGCACTGCTGCACAATTTCTGTGTCTGTGTGTACATTTGTAAAGTCACACCATATTATGGTGAAGACCAGTCCCTGCTTCCTAAGAGCTTGCCTTCTGTTTCTGTTCTTTCAGTATTACCTTTAAAAGTTCAACAATCATTCCTACCTTGATTAAGTCTAAAGTTAATCATTAGCCTTATCCTCCTCTTGAACAATATAAATATATCAGAATGCTTTAAATATCAACAGTACCCTTCACCTAACTTATATAGTCTTTCAGTTCTAAAGTTAAAATTAACTTTCTCGGGGTTTAATTTACATAAAATAAAATGTACCCATCTTGAGTATACAATTAGATGAGTTTTAACAAATGTATAGACCCATGTATTTAGTTTATTAAATCCTCAAAATTTGCCATTACTATTAGGTCAAATCATATGAAATTACCAATATTTCACCCTCATTTTTATTACACTTGAATTTTATAATCAATGCTTATTTATATTTACTTATATGTTTTTTGATTCCTTTGCTCTTCATTGCTTCTTACATTCTACTCTTTCATTCTGTATTGCATTTTCTTCTTGAGGTGATACAACCTTTAGTCTTTGTGTATAGAACTCTAGTTTTGACAGTTAACTGTCTTTTAGCACATTAAAGATATTTTTCTACTGTCCTCTTCCATTGTTGCTGTTAAGTCAGCCATCAGTCTAATTGACATTCCTTTTCAAAGTAATTTATCTTTTTCTTTTAGTTCCTTTTAGGATTTCCTGCAGTTTCAATATAATAATGTTGTTGTGAATTTGCTTTTATTTATTCTATCTATTGAGCTTCTTGAATTGGGGCCAGATATACTAACCAACTCTAGAAAATTCTTTTACATTGTTGCTTTGTGTAGTGCCCTCCATTCTCTCTACTTTCTCCTGGGTCTCCAATTAGCTATATATTAGGTCCTATTATTTTATCCTTTGTGTCTTTTACTCTTTGTTTCAAGTTTTAATCTCCTTTTCTCCCTGTGTTGCATTTTAGGTAGTATCCTTAGTTATATCTTGCTGTTTATTAATTACTTATTTGGTTGTGTATGGCATGATGTTTAACCCGTTCATGGAGATTGAAGTCACCAGTCTTCTCCCAACCCTCGCCAACCTCCCCACACCCCACCTTTTCTTTGTGTGCAGGTGTTTGCATTTGTTTCCATTCCACAGCCCTGGGAAATGTTAGGTCTAATGGAATGGCATGATGGTACCTTGAACCCAAAGTGGGGAATAAGCAGTTCCAGCTGCTTAATAGGGCAGTACGTTCAGTGGCAGGACTCCTTCCCCACCCCCACCTCTGGTTTGTATAAATAGCCAACCCTTGGCAGAGCATATTTGTCTCTCCTCTTAGACGTGGAGCAGGTATGAGGAGATGTCTTCCACCGACCCTAACCCAGGCAGTGGCGTGCCGGGGAGACCAGCCGTGATGGGATTTCTTCCCCTCTTTTGGATCCTTTGTGCTGTGTAAGTAATAGAGCAGTTATTTGCTGGAAGTCTTCGTTGTGCTTGAGCCTGAGTTCCCATGACACACTATGTTCCAACTCCACAGGGATTTTAACCATTAATATCAATATTTCTCTTTTTAGGCCTTTATCCTTTAAATTTATTTTTTATTAATTTTTTTTTCATTATTAGAGAAGTTGTGCATTTACAGAACAACTGTATGTAAAATACAGGATTCCCATATACCATCCTATTATAAAAACCTTGCATTGGTGAGGAATCTTTGTAGAACTTTATTCTTGTCATAATATTGTATTTTTATTTTATGGTTTCTTTCATTCTTTTATCTCTTTAGTCATTTTTTTTTTTAAAGATTTATTTATTCCCTACCCCCCCTCCCCCGCCATCACTGTTTGCTTTCTGTATTCTTCTGTGTCTGCTTGTCTTCTCTTTAGGCAGCACTGGGAACTGATCCTGGCACCTTCTGGAGTAGGAGAAAGGCATTCAATCTCTTGCACCACCTCAGCTCCCTTTAGTCATTTTAAGCATACTTATATTTTTAAACTTTTTCTTGCAGTAACAGATATAGAGCACAAAATCTCCCATTTTAATGACATTCAAGTGTATGATTCAATAGTATCAACTATATTTACAAGATTGAGTTAGTATCACTGCCATTACCCTTCCTTTCTCCTTACCTTAAGCAGAAAATACTCACCCACTTAGCTGTAATCCCCTCCTCACCCCCTGCCCCTGGTAACTTATAAACCACCATCTGTCTCTATGAAGTTTGTTTTTCTTCTAAGTATTTCATATAAGTGAGATCATACAATATTTCTCTTTTTGTGTTTGGCTTATCTTGCTCAACATGATGTCTTCGAGGTTTATTCATGGTACAGCTTTTAAGCATATAATACTATTTTATAGTTTCATTTGTATTAGTGTTCTAAACTTTGAGATCTTGGAGTACTGCTTTTCATATCTGCTGAGTACTTTGTAGTGGATTCCTTCTTGGGTTTTGAAATTTTTGACTGAATTTAAATTTTTAATGAGGGAATTGTTTTACTTCTGTGGGAATAGTACACGACTTGAGTGAAGGGAGGTCTCTCCAGCAGATTTGTGTGTACTTCTGCCACAGGGAGGTTGGGAGCAGCCCCATGTCAGGGACATTTTTGTTGTCACTATTATTAGTTTCTGGCCTTGGGGTTTCCTGCATCACACATCTGATGTAAATATGTACTCCAAACTCATGATAAATGCAAGACTGGAGTTTAAAATTCTGTCTAAAGACTCTTACCATCTAGAGTCAGGGAGAGAGCAGCTTCCTTGACTTCTCCCTGGGCTGTAAACCCAAGAGTATTTCAGACCCTCTATGAAAAGGTTTGCAGCCCTCAGAGAGTCCTGGATTTATGCAAAATTTTCAAGTCCACTTCCGTCATCAAGAACTCAAGGTCTCATAATATGTTCTGTGATGGGGGAGTTAAAAGCCCAACTTCTTGTCATTCCTAACTCCAGCTTTCAACTTACTTACTTACCCTGTCTTCTCAGGATTTCACTTTCTTTCCCCCATTCTTTTAAATATCATAAGCATGATTTATAAATTATATTTTACCCAGTATACAGTAGAGGGAAGGTTTTCTCAGTGACCTTATCTGCCATTTGCTGGAATCCTAAGTCCCAATCACTTTTAGTGAAGAGTTGGACATAAATGCTCAAAAAGGTTAATGTGCCTTAGTTAAGGTCTGAGAGCCTGAATATACAAATGGTCAAGAGGAGACCATATATGAAAATAGAACTCTGACCCACAACCTGTAGCAACCAGCCCAGTAGGCCCAACCACAACCTCTGCAGCAATTGGCCCCAAATAGTCAGGACTTGATTGACAGCTTCCCTTATTTTTGAGCCCTGCTTCCAACTTAGGACCAAGCAGAGAAAGCCAAAAAAAAAAAAAAAAAAAGTTAGGTAACTAATTGTATAGGATGCCCAGCTTCAAGTTAGTCTGCCTCCAGCTTCCTCATGCCAACAGCCTCCAAACAAGGCATACCCAAAGCCTTCCTATATTTACATTATAAAGCTTTCTGACCCTTGCCTACCTTTGATTCTCTGTCAAATGCAAGTGATGGTGGCCAACTCCCTTGTTCTAGCAACCTTTGAATAAATGGCCTTGGCTTGTTCACATTTGAGTGGTCTTCATTTATTTCCACAGGACATACCATTATTTAGAATTCTAGTCTTTTGACTTCCTGTTTGTTGACTTTTTACCCTCTGAATACTCTTTCTTAACCCACCATTATCGCCTCACTCAATAAAGCAATTCACAAGCTTTCGGTGTGATATAATATTCTCCATATTCTAGACTACCTCCAAAGTTTTCTGAATCCCCCAAACCCCAGTAGTAAGTGGCTTGAACACACAGGAACTAAATATCCTAATACCATTAATGGTTATTATAGATAATAATCTTTCCTTTTCTTTTCTCAAAGTTGACCGTGTGTAAGGCAACCGTATGATGCTGGCAATGTCTAATTTTTGATGACTCATCTAGACCTTTCATATTAAATAACCCCATACAATTTTAAGGCATTTGTTTAATATTTCTTCAACTTCAGATTAATATTGAGTTCAAGGTAGATTTAGCTGATTCCTTAATTGGAGTCCCACTTTATTTTCCTTGGGGGAAATTGCCATAGATTCAGCCATACAGACGGCTTCTACAATGAAACCAGAGGAATGGGATTTTATCTGGAAATGAGTGTGATTAGGACTTGGATTTATTGGAGTTTGCATCTTACTCTCATTCTCTATGTAAAATAATATGTATTAGCTGAAATCTAATTTCCATGTAAGGCAGGCCAACTCTCATTATATATCAATAACTCCTATTAGTCTCTCAAATGTAGTTCACATTTAATAATCTTGGACCAAATTTAATGGATTTCACAAAAGAATCAATAAAAATTTTTAATGTGTAATAATAATAAATATTAAGACACTTTATAACATATTTTCCTATTAATTAATTTAAAGCTTCATCCTTTAGGGAAAAGTTTTTGGTGGGTCTTAGAATGAACATATACATAATTCTACTATGTGAACAATAGAGAAGTTTAAGAACAGGAGCATACAGAAAGACAGGAGATTGGACCCTAGGTTAGACAGACTGGCAGTGTCTACCAAAACATGAAGTCTCACCATATTTTTCAGTGAATGACTTATTGATCAAAGAGTTCCAGGAAGGTTTCCTTAGTCATTTTTTGACTGTCAAGAACGATGTGTGTGTGTGTGTGTGTGTGCACTCATGGGTCCTTGGGCTTCAATTCCTCTGGCAAGCACTTTAATGTACAATCCTGTTGAATTTGATGTGAAGATAACCTTGCTATGACATCCATCATATCAAGGAAAGCCAGCATCGATTCAGATGATATGTTTGGTAGTTTTATCCTTGGTTGAAGAGGAGGATTTTTCTTGCAAAAGGAATATCAACCAATCATTTCACTTCCTGGTAAGTTTTGCTATAACCTTCAAACCTATTAGGTAAACAGAAGTAATATAAGATTAACTATTTTTCATTAAGTTGTGAGGCAATCAGAAACTTAGGGAAGAATTTATTCTTACACCCCACTACAAAACATAAAATACCATTGTCTTGTTAATAAATAGCATAAATAGGAAATTATATTGCAGTTGCTCAAATTTCATTGTGCTATCATTTTAACAAAGAAAAATTAATCATCACTTCATTAAAGAGACTTTTAGAATATTATTCAAGAAAGTTTCTTTCATGTTCATTCTTACAAAAGAATGTTAGTGATTAGAAAGAAAAGACAAAATCATGAATGTGCACTGACTGCAAATGAGACTCCTGGTAGCCATTCTTCAAGTTAATGAATAGAGATCTCCTATGTGCTCTTAAAGTATTCATCCCACTTATCTTATTTTAAAATTTAGGCCATCTGGGATAATTCTAAGAAGTAGGTTTACTACTAGGTTCTGCATTACATTCAGAATTCATGTTTTAATGGACATCTTCCTATTATTAAGATTTATTTTAATATTGAATACTTGTCACTTTTGCCTTTCCTAAATTAAGGAATTGTTCCCAAATGTAAAGAAAAAACCATATTGCTCATCAGCATAGAGAAAGAGAATGACTGCTATATCATTTTGTAATAAAGTTCTCATTTTTTATATTAAATTACTTTGTTTTCAAATAATGCATCTAAAGGGCATTTTCCAAGATAGGCGTTTCTTTGCACTTTTATACTGGTACTGTTTTTCTGTTAGAGCAAAATGAAGGGGATACTTTATAAGATATCAGTATATTTTAGACTTTTTGTTAGCTTATTTCTTCATCTTTCAAAATTTGACTTATATATCCAAATTGATAAAATTGCAACATTCTAACAGGGAAATATGCTATCTTGTATAGCTCATTTGGTGAACTGTGCAGAAAATATCCTGTCTTAAAGTTGGGAAATTCCTGAATTTCTGTTCATTCTTATTGAAATGGTCATGAATTTTTTTCTTCCCTTCTCTTCTTTTTTTAAATTTTCATTTATTCATCAATTCGGCAAACATTTATTGTACTCTTGGCTAGAAACAAGGACAAAAAGACCCTGATCCCTTCCTTCAAAAGCATATGCATTAGTCAGCAACACAGAAGAGTAAACATGATGAAGAATTCCATTATAGAGTAATGCATAGGTGGCTACTGGTAGACAACGGGGCAATACTAAAACCCTGGTAGGGCCAGAAAATTCTTCATAAAGGAGAAAGTTCCTGGGTTGAATTTTAAAAGACAAATAGAATGAATGAAAAGTAGTGGAAGAACATCCTTGCTTGAGGAAAATGTATGTGTGAAATCACAGGGGCATGAAAAAGAGTGATGTATTTGGAGAAGTCCAAATAACTTTATATAGTTTGAACAAAGATTGCAGATAAGGGAGGGGAGTAACAAGAGAGTATATAGTAGCAAAGTTGACAAGATACAGATCATGAATGACCTAATGTGTGTTTTAGAAAAATCATTCTTGTAGTAGCATGAGGACGTTAAGAGGAGTGGGAGAGACCTGTTGAAAACCATTATAGGAACAAAGGAGACCTGCAGTAACAGTGGGACTCCAAGCAGGTAAATTATTTGAAGGCTATTAAGAAGGAAGTTAGCTCAAGTCCCGGTGACTTGCTGGATTGGCATTGAGGTCAGTGGGGTCAGGACATATTCTCTAAATTCTAACTGGGCCAGTGGAGAGAATGGTGGAGACATTCACAAAAATAGAGTATAGAGGCATGAAGGAAGGTTTTGTGAGAGGTAATACAATTGGTCTTCAACTTGTAGAATTGGAGGTGTCTATAGTATATCTATGTAGATAATGCTCTGTAACTGTGGGAGACAGGGGTCTGGCATTCAGTAGAATTCTCGGCTACAGATACAGTTGTGGGAGTCATCAGAATCTTCCATATGCCCCAGGTTTCTTACAGACGTGTTTTGAGATGCAAGCAACATGGTATTGGAAAAAAATTATTTACAATTGTATAATAGCTATTGCTGATTAAGTATACTGGGTTAAGTGCTTTATACAAATCATTATTAAATCCTTGCAGCAACTTGTCCAATGCCACATTGCTTGCAAGGGTTGGAGTAAGAATTTGAACCTAGGTCTCTCTGCCACAAAATTCTGTGCTGTGAACCACTGCATTACTTGATCTTCTGATTTACCTCTCCAGATAATAAAAAATATTTCTACTTTGCTTGACATCTAATTTGATGGAATTGATCTCTCAACTTTTTACAAAAATATTAAGGCACCAGTAAATATAAGGCAAAGTTCCATGATGAGTTATAAATTTATTCATTCTGCCCAGACAAAAGAACAGATGACGATCTCTTTGGAAGTAACTCTTTGGAAGTAGTACTTTTTAAATACTGGTGTCTACAAATCTAAATATACTGACCTTCTATTTGTACAGAGTAGTTGATGAAGAGGGTACCATTCATAATTTCAAAGAACTCTGTGATACAAAATGTTCTAATATATAGTCTCACAAAAGAACTGTGAAGCAGATATTTTTTCTCATTTTATGGGTTAAGAAACCGAGGTACTTCGACACATCAAATATTTTGACAATGGTTGCTTCCCCATTTTGCATATTACCAAAACAATGGCATTGAAAAATGTAATGCTTGCATATTGGTTTGTTGGCACTGTTTATAAAGGAAATAATACCCAGGGAAATTATAATGCAAGTTTTAATTTTCTAAAATCTCCCTCGTGATCAATTTTTCTTTTCCTTATAAGAATGATGATTTTTTTCTTCACAGAGACTGAAAACTTAATTAAACTTTAGTTGCTGTTTAGCCAAACTACAACACAATTTCATTGATTAGAAGTGATGAATCATATTAATAAATTCAACAGCATTAGGAAATGAAAATATATAATGCAATATTTTAGGAAAAGTCACCTTTTGGAAGGAAAGCATTCTCCAAAGGAAGTTGCAAAAGCAAAAATTATGTATAACATTTATTTGTTTGAACACTCTTTTTATTTGTTAATAGGTCAATATCATCTTAATAATCTCTTTACAAGTATATGATAGAGCTTGGCCAAATGACCTATCCATCCAAACAAATAGCCATAGCCTGAAGGTGGGGAAATTTTTTTTAACACTCAGTCTGTATTTATATAAAACTGCCACCGGTAGAATGATATATGTTTCCTTGTTTGTACAAGAACCAGGTGATCCAAAGCATTTCATATAGGAGTACCCTTAAATCTCATGATTATATTTAGGTAAAGCCCTGCTTTAGGAAAATATGCACTGCACTATTTGGAAAAACATTTGAACATTATATAAGAGACAGATGAAAGTGACATTTTAATATACTTTGCATATTTAATTCAGAACTATTTATATAGATTATAAATGATGTTAAATGGTAAAAGATATAACTGAACTATATTCAGTAAAATTCAGCAGGGCCTCTGATTGCAACAAGAATATGACTAGTGAAAAAAAAACCTCATGGTGTCTTATTGTCATCAAAGTAAGAAAAAGCTAAAAGATAAGCACTTTAAAAATGGTTTCCCTTTGATTTCCTAATTGCATTGAAAAGAAGTGTGACATGAAATGGCAGAATGAGAGTTCAAGGTTATTTTGGGTTTTATGTAAAGAGACATCAGTGCTTAGGAGTAAAAGTGCCAGTCCTTTGCTGTTTCTAGAGACTTTGTTCATTGGGGAAGGGTCTCCTTGGGATAAAAGAAATGCTGAAAAGTAGTAAAGCATGAATTGAGGTTTTAAAGGGATCAGAGAATTGCTTTATGAAGAAAGGTTACATCAAAACCAGGAGCCAGCCTCATTGCCCATTTGCTTCAGAATCCTTGGGCCCCTGAGAATCCATTCAATTTAACAGAAATTCCATTCATTGTCTAGTGTACAATTCCAGGGGACCTGGTAGAAGAATTGCAGAGGCACCCAGATGGGTCAGGTTCATTCCATGCCCTCAAAGAATTTATATTCCCAGTTGGTGAGGTGAGAGAAGGGCAGATATCAAAATAATATAAAGTACAAAATGGGAAATTTCTCAAGAGTCATAAACAAAAAATTGTGCGGAATCAGATGAGGGAGAGATTACCCTTAACTGGGAAATGAGGAAGGGCTTTCTAGAGAAGAGAGCTTTTAAGTTTGGCCTTGCAGAATGGGTAGGATCTGGACAGGGAAGATGTGCTGGGGAGAGTCTACCAAACAGGGGTTATATACTGTAATTAATTGGGAGGGTTGAAAATGCTATATAGAGTTGGATTGAATTTTTAACTATTTGGAGGAAATAGTGAGAGATGAGAATGGGAAGGCATATTACAGCTTCATTGACAGGCAATGAGGTACCATGTGAGGAGAGCAGCAAGGGTGACCTTCATAGTTTTTACAGGCAGATGATTCAATCCATGGGCATGCGTGTCTGATAGACCATGGTGAAAACCCATAATCTGCTCTTTACATGATGCATATCCTTGAACAAGATTAAATTTATTAGAACATTTATCTCCTTTCCACAATAAAAATGAGGATAGTTAATATCTAGTGTCAGGAGTTATGAGGCTCTGATAAGATAATGATGTTGCTCATTGTACAAAGTGATCATTAAGTGTTTATGATTGACGCTGTTGATTCCTTGGTTAAGAAAGATTTATCTAACAGCATTGTGCACAGTAGATGTGGGTAGGGAGAACCCACAATGGAGATACCAGTAAAGAAGCTGGGGAGAGAGAAACAATAGAATAGAACTTATAGAACTTAGCAACAGGTTTTTCCAGGGCATCATGAAAAGGGAAGAGTCAAAGATGGTTCCAGGATTTTGGTCTTAATTTGAAGAAAAAATTAGGAAGCCATGATAGATTTTTCTTATGGAGAAGATGAGTTAGACTTATGACATGCTGAGTTTTGTGATTTGGGTAAGTCTTTCATTTAGATGTGTTCAAAGGGCAGTCAGAAATATAGGTCTGAGATTTATGAGAGAGGTTGATGTTAATAACATGAGCTTGGGAATCATCTTCTGCGAGGTGTTAACTGAAGACCTGGTCAGGAATGAAACCACCAAGGACTATTGTATAGAAACAGAAAAGGGTTGAGGACATAGTCCTGAGTATCATCTACACATAGGGTCCAAATGTGGGCGTGTGGGAGGAGGTACCATCAAAGAAGAAGGAGAATACAGGATATCCTAATAATTAAGTCTCATGAGAACCAATCAATTAAATAGGGGGTTTCCAAGAGAAGGAGATGGCCATAATGTTAGAAGACACAGAAATATCAAGGGGAATGAGGAATTTTTAAATTAGAGAAGTTGTGGGTTTAAAGATCAATCATGCATTAAAAACACAGAATTCCCATACACTACCCCACCACCAACACCTTGTATTGGGTGTGGAAAATTTGTTAAAATTGATGAAGGCAGATTTTAAAAATAATTGTACTATATATTAAAAAAAATTTTTTTGTAGTTATTTTTTTTATCTTTAAAGAAGCTTTAGATTACATAAATGTTAAAGTACCACTTCCCCCTCCCACACTTTCCCACATTAACAACATCCTTCATTAGTGTGGTACATTTGTTACAATTAATGAATACATATTGAAGCATTGCTACTAACTGGACTATAGTTTATATTATAGTTTATACTCTGCCCCACACCATTTTATAGGTTATGACAAAATGTATAATGGCCTGTATCTGTCATTGCAATATCATGCAGGACAATTCTAATGTCTGCAAAATGCCCCCATGTTATACCTATTCTTCTCTCTCCCTCCCCTGAGAACCTCTGGTGGCCACTGCCTTTATATCAATGATAAAAGTTCTTTCATTGCTAGAATAATAAGTATATGATAGAATAATAATAAGTCTACTTTAGTCCATTGTTCACTCCCCAATCTTGAAGATTTTGGGATGGTGATGCCCATCGTCTCTAATTGAGAGGGGGCTTAGATCCCATGGGGCAGATGGATGAAACTATCTTGCCTGCAGTTGCAGACACTCTCTGTTCCTTGGGATGGGATTGTCATCACCATCTTTTGTTAGTTGTCCTAGGTGAGTCCAATGAACTGGAGGGTAGGTGTTGTAACTCTGCTGAGTTTCAGAGCTCAACCCCACATGAACAGACCAAGGATTTAAGTCTCTGGGATATATATTTAACAAGTATAGTGCTAATTATAGGTTCTAATAAAAGGGGCAGAAAAGCCATATGTAGGGAAACTATAAATGAATCTAACTCTGTTCCACTGGGGAGCATAAATTCCAAAGAAAGTCTCACCACCCTCTACTCCCTTTCTGTTTCCTATAAATCTATCTTTCAAACAGGATGCTGAATTCTTGAGCTGTCAGCTTTGCTTATAGTGTCTAGATGTGTCTAGAGCCCTCAAGAAGCCTGCTATTTGAGGTACTGTTTACTATGGCAGTCAGTGAGATCCTGCTGAGACGTGCATAAGTGTAAACCCCTGGAATGACATCCTGAGTCACTTTGAAATCTCTTAGCCATAAAAATTCATTTTTATTTAATCTTTCCCCCTTTGGTCAAGGTCATTTTCCAGATGCATTGCTAATTGGTGCTTGGTAATAATCCCACTGTGCCAGGGAAGCTCATCCCTGGGAGTCATATCACATGCCAGGGAAGGTAGTACATTTATATGCTGAGTTTGGCTTAGAGAGAGGCCACATTTGAGCAACAGGGAGGTTTTCAGGAGGTAACTCTTAGGCAATATATAATACTAAGCTAAGCTTCAATTTCACAAAAGGTTCATAAGTACAATCATCAATATCAAGGGCCTCGTGTAATGGTTTGTCCTCCTTTACTAGGCACTGCCCATGTACTCAGGGATTCTTGCTGTTCTTTTAGAGAGTGTAGCAGGACTCCCCAGGATGGGAATTCAATATTCCTTCAATAATAGAGTGGGTCTCCACCCACAGAGACAATGCACCATTAACACTTGAACATATTCATATGATTTAAAGGCATGCCCCAGGTGTACACCTCCCTACCCATACTCCCATCACTGACACTCTGCACCAGTGATCCTCCCCTGCCACACCTGTGACCCTTCTGTGATCTGAAGCCTTTCAAAAAACAAAGCCAAAAAAACCCAAATAAAATTATTAAGAAAATAAATAATAATAATTTTAGAAATAAATAAAATACAAAAATAAAAATTTAAAAAATTGAAATAAAATTAAAATTTTATACATTGTGTCTTTCATCACTGTAAGATCTGTTATACTGTATGTACAATGACAGTTTCTTCTGTATGTTCCCCCAGTGTCTTATTTATTTCTTTTTATCTTCAAAGAAGCTTTTAGTTTCAGAAAAATCAGATGGAAAATATAGGGGATTCCCACATAGCCAACACCCTCCCCCCTTTTTCACTCTCCCCTATTAATAACATTTTACATGTGGATGGTACATTTGTTACAATTGAAGTACAAATATTGAAGCATTGCTACTAAACATGGTCAATGGTTTACATTATGGCTTACATTTTGCACTATACACTTTTATAGGTTTTGACAAAATTTAAAGTGGCCTGTATCCGTACTGCAAGATCATACAGAATAATTCAAATGCCCTAAAAATGCTCTGTGTTCCATCTATTCTATTCTTCTCTCTCCCTCCTCTCAGAACCTACGGTAACCACTAAGTTTCAATTTTTGAAGAATAAGATTCATAGTTACTTGCTATGAGGGCTTTACATATTGGCCTGTTTTCTTTTATTAAGCATTGCCTATGTTCTCAAGAGATTCTTGTGCCTCTGAGAACATAGCAGGACTCCCCAGGATTGGAATTTAATATTTTCTTGTTTATTGTGTGGGTTTCCACCCACTGAGATAACACATTATGACAAGATGATCACTTACATATTATATAGAAGCAGGCCCCAGGTGCACCTTACCTTGCATATCCCGCCACACCCAATGCCCTATACCAGAAACGCTCCCCTGCCATATTTGCCAGAAGAACATTCCCACCATTGCAGTTTTAACCACAGATCTGCAGATCCCAGAGTTCACCTGCTCCTTCCTCCAACCCTCCCCTCAGTTCCATGGATAGTCTGACTCAACTCCCCCACCCTACTCCTCCTCACAGACCAGCACCAGTGAACCCAAACACATCACAGCAGGACTCCGACTCCCATCCACTGCCCAACCACACCCTTCCACCTTATCATAGATTTTGCCTTTATGGGCATCGGTTCACCACCCTCTACTCCCTTTCTGTTTCTTATAAATCTATCTTTCAGACTCTATTTCTGTGAGTCTGCTCAGTTTGTTTCAGTCATATCAGTGAATGCAATATTTGTCTTTCAGTGACTGGTTTACTTCACTCAACCTAAGGTCTTCAAGATTTATCCATGTTATCCTGTGTGTTAATACTGCATTCCTTCTTACAACTGAGTAATATTCCATTGTATGTATACATCACAGTTTGCTTATCCATTCATCTGTTGATGGACATTTAAGTTGCTTCCAACTTTTGACAATAGTGAATAATGCCACTATGAACAATGCTATGTATATATCTGTTAGTGTCCTGCTTTCAATTCTTCTGGGTATATACCCAGCCGTGTGATTGCTGGATCATATGGCAGTTCTATAGTTCGCTTCCTGAGGAACTGCCGTACTTTCCTCCATAATGGCTGCACCAGTCTACATTCCCACCAGCAGTGGATGAATGTTCCCTTTCCTCCACATCCTCTCCAACACTTGTAGTCCTGTTTTTAATAGCTGCCAGTCTAATGGGTATAAGATGATATCTCATTGTAGTTTTGATTTGCATTTCCCTAATAGCTAGTAATGTTGAGCATCTTTTCATGTGCTTTTTAGCCATTCGTATTTCTTCTTTGGAGAAGTATCTACTCAAATCTTGCCCATTTTTAAAAAAATTGAAGTTTATCATTCATACATGAACATACATAAACAATAAGTGTGTAGTAAAAGGTGTGGACTTACAAAATAAACATGCATAATATCTTACGGGGTCCCATACATCACCCCTCCACCACCTGGCATTGTTGTGAAACATTTCTTACAAACTATGCAAGAGCATCATCAAAATATTACTCCTAACTATAGTTTGTATCTTACAATTGGTTTATTTCCCCCCCACCCACCCTATTTTTTAAAAAATATATTTTTATTACAGAGGTTGTGAACTTACAAAACCATCACGCACATGTGTAGAATTCCATATAACACCCCTTCACCAACACACCACACCGTGATGGAATATTTGTTACAGGTTATGAGATAATATTATCAGACTCTTACCACCAACCATGGTCCATAGCATACATTTGGCACACTTTTTCCTTACTCCCCTGTTATCAACACAGTACATCTTTGGCATTGATGCAAGAATATTACAGTATTGCTATTAATCACAGTCCATAGGTCACACCAATAGTATTTTTCCCATGCTTCTCCACATTCTCATCACCCTGCAATAGTGATATACATCCACTCTAACTCACAAAAGGACACTCTTGCATCTGTACTATCCACCACAATTCTTATCCACATCTGGGTTCACTGTATTATTCAGTTCCTAGATTATTCTATAGCTTTTTCTCAATGGACATTTATATCCTTAGACTACTCTTTTCAACTACAAGCCCATTTTTAAACTAGCTACTACTTACTATAATGTGTTATGATCAACTCTATCCATTTCTACTCTTTTACAGTCAAGTTAATTGAAACTTCTACATACATTAAGCATCAGTAGTTCTTCCCAGTCTTCCTCCTATCTCCTAATAATCCATAATCCAGATTTTAACTCCATGCATTTACTCCTCGTATCTAGTATATGTTAATGAGACCACACAATATTTGTCCTTTTGTGTCTGGCTTACTTCACTTAGCATAATGTCTTCAACATTCATCCATGTTATCTATGTGTCCCAATTTCATTTCTTCTTACTGCAGCATAGTATTCCTTCATATGTATATACCACATTTTGTTTATCCATTCATTGGTTGATGAACATGGTTGTTTCCATCTTTTGCCAATTGTAAATAATGCCACTATGAACATCAGTGTGCAGATGTCTGTTTTTGTCAGTTTTTATTTCCTCTGGTTATATTCCTAGTAGAGGAGTTGCTGGATCATGCGGCTGTTCTATATCTATATATGCGGCAGTTCCTGAGGAACTGCCAAACTGTCTTCCACTGAGGCTGCCCCATTTTGTAATTCCACCAATAGTGAAGGAGTGTTCCTATTTCTCCACATCCTCTTCAGCACTTATTGTTTTCTGTTTTTTTCATTCTATGCAGTGTGAGAAGATATCTCATTGCCATTTTGATTTGTATTTTCCTAATAGCTGGCTATATGGAATATTTTCTCATGTGCTTTTTGGCCATTTGTATTTCCTCTTTGGAGAAATGTCTATTTAAATATTTTACAATTGCCCATTTTTAAAAGGAGTTTTTTGTCTTTTTATTTTCGAAATGTAGTATTTCTTTATATATGCTGGATATTAGGCCCTTATTGGATAGATGTTTACCAAATATTTTCTCCCATGGAGTAGGCTGCCTTTTCACTTTCTTTACAAACTCCTGAAGTGTAAAAGTTTTTAATTTTGAGGAGGTCCTATTTATCTATTTTTCCTTTTGTCTTTTACACTATGGGTGTAAAGCTTTTGAAACCATTTCCTACCACAAGTTTTCGTAGATGCTTCCCTACATTGTTTTCTAGGAGCTTTATGTTCTTGGCTCTTATATTTAGATATTTGATCCATCTTGAGGCAATTTTTGCATAGGGTGTGAGATGTTGATCCTCTCTCATTCTTTTGGATCTGGATATCCACTTCTGCAAGCACCATTTGTTGAAGAGACCATTCTCTCCCAGTTGAGTGGGCTTTTGGTGTCCTTGTCAAGTATCGGTTGGCCTTATATGTGAGGATCTATATCAGGACTCTCAATTCTGTTCCATTGTTCAGTATGTCTATCCTTGTGCCAATACCATGCAATTTTGACCACTGTAGCTTTGTAGTATGTTTTAAAGTCAAGTAGTGTGATTCCTCCAATTTTGTTTCTCTTTTTCAGTAGGTCTTTGGCTATTTGGGGTCCCTTGCCCTTCCAAATGAATTTCATAATTAGCTTTTCCAATTCAGTAAAAAATGCTGTTGTATTTTTTATTGGAATTGTGTTAAATATGTAAATCAATTTGGATAGGGCAGACTGACATCTTCATGATGTTTAGTCTTCTTATCTATGAACATGGAATATTCTTTCATTTATTTAGGTCTTCTTTGATTTCCTTTAACAATTTTGTATAGTTTTCTGCATACAAGTCCCTTATATCTTTAGTTAAGTTTATTCCTAAATATTTGATTCTTTTAGTTCTATTGTAAATGGATTTTTATTCTTGATTTCCTCCTCAGATTGCTTGTTACTGGTGTACAGAAATGCTACTGATTTTTGCGTGTTACTTTTATATCCTGCCACTTTACTGAACTCATTTATCAGTTCTGTACTATATATTTTTTAACAGTAGTTACCTTTGTTACAATTGATGAAAGATTATTAAAATAGCACTATTAGCTATCGTCCACAGTTTACATTAGGTGTTTTTTCCTCATATACCACACCTAACACCTTGTATTAGTGTTGTTCATTTGTTATAATTCTTGAAAGGACATTCTTATACTTGGACTATTAATTATAGTCCATTGTCTATAATATGGTCACTGTGTTACACAGTCATATGTTTTATCTTATAATTTTTATTCAAGACACCTGTAACACTTAAAATTTTCCCTTTTAGCCACTTTCATCTATATAATTCAGTGCTGTTAATTATGCTCACAATAATGTACTACCATCACCACCATCCATTTGCAAACCTTTACAATTAACTTAAACAAAATTTATGTTCAAATTAAGCATCAACTCCCCATTCTCTAAACTCAATCTATCCCCTGGTAACCTATATATTAGATTCTAACTCTATGAGTTTTCTTATTATAATTAGCTCATATTAGTGAGATCATACAATATTTGCCTTTTGTCTCTGGCTTATTTCATTCAGCATAATGTCCTCAAGGTTCATCCACATTGTCACATGCATCAGGGCTTCATTCCTTTTTATAGCTGAATAATATTCCAAAGTATTTTATTCTACATTTTGTTTATCCATTCATCAGTTGATGGACACCTGGGTTGTTTCCATCCTTTGTCAATTGTGAATAATGCTGCTCTGAACATCAGTGTGAAAATATTTGTTTGAGTCCCTGCTTTCAATTCTTCTGTGTATAGATATATACCCAGTAGCAGGATTGCTGGTTCATATGATAATTCTATATATAGCTTCCACAGCAGCTGCACCATTTTACATTCCTACCAACAATGAATGAGTGTTCCTATTTCTCCATATCTTCTCCAACACTTGTAGTTTTCTATTTCTTCCTCTTTTTTTTTGAGTTACTGGGGCCAGGGAGTGAACCCAGGACCTCGTATGTGGGAAGTTGGCATTCAACCACTGAGCCACATTGGCTCCCCTAAGTTTTTTTTTTTTTTTTTTTGTTAGTTTTCTTGTTTTTTTTTTTTTTTAACTTTATTTTGTACATTTAATAATTGAAAACATAAGCAATAAAAAACTAAAAAGTAAACACAGATGAATAAATATATACATTTCTCAAATATAATGGATACATGTAAATTTTTTTGTTGTTTTGTTTTTTGTGTTTTTTTGTTTTTTTGTGTGTGTGAATCAAACAATATTTTACACAATATATTTGGTTCATAGTAATGCATTCATACAGTATTTGTCCTTTTGTGTCTGGCTTGCTTCACTCAACATAATGTCCTCCAGATTCATCCATGTTGCCATATGCTTTATGACTTCATTTCTTCTTACAGCTGCATAATATTCCATCGTGTGAATAGACCGCAGTTTGTTTATTTACTCATCTGTTGATGGACACCTGGGTTGTTTCCAACTTTTGGCAATGATGAATAATGTGGCTATGAACATTGGTGTGCAGATGTCTGTTCGTGTCACTGCTCTCAGTTCTTCTGGGTATATACCCAGTAGTGGTATTGCAGGATCACGTGGCAAGTCTATATTCAAATTCTTTAGGAACTGCCAAACAGTCCTCCATAGTGGTTGTACCATCCTGCATTCCCACCAACAGTGAAGAAGTGTTCCTATCTCTCCACATCCTCTCCAACACTTGTAGTTCTCTGTCTTTTTAATAGTGGCCATTCTGATAGGTGTGAAATGATATCTCATTGTAGTTTTGATTTGCATTTCCCTAATCATGAGTGATGTTGAGCATTGCCTTTTGTATTTCTTCTTCGGAGAAATGTCTATTAAAGTCTTTGGCCCATTTTTTAATTGGGTCATTTGTCTTTTTATTGTTGAGCTGTAACATCTTTTTATATATCGTGGATATTAAACCCTTATCAGATATGTGATTTCCAAATATTTTTTCCCATTGAGTCGGCTGCCTTTTCACCCTTCTGACAAAGTCCTGTGAGGTGCAAAAGTGTTTAATTTTGAGGAGGTCCCATTTATCTACTTTTTCTTTTGTTGCACATGCTTTGGGTGTGAAGTCCAAGAAACCACCACCTACTACAAGGTCTTGAAGATGTTTCCCTACATTTTCTTCCAGTAGTTTTATGGTCCTGGCTTTTATATTTAGATCTTTGATCCATTTTGAGTTGATTCTTGTATAGGGGGTGGGATAGGGGTCCTCTTTCATTCTTTTGGTTGTGGATATCCAGTTCTCCCAACACCATTTGTTGAAGAGACTGTTTTTTCCCATCAGCGTGGGCTTGGTAGGTTTGTCAAAAACCAGTTGACTGTATAGGTGAGGGTTTATTTCTGGATTCTCAATTCTATTCCACTGATCGATATGTCTATCTTTATGCCAGTACCATGCTGTTTTGACCACTGTAGCTTTGTAATATGTTTCAAGGTCAGGCAGTGAAATTCCTCCCACATTACTCTTCTTTTTTAGAATACTTTTGGCTATTCGGGTGCACTTACCCTTCCAGATGAATTTGATAATTGCCTTCTCTAATTCTGTAAAGTAAGCTGTTAGGATTTTGATTGGTATTGCATTGAATCTATAAATCAGTTTGGGTAAGATTGACATCTTCACGATATTTATTCTTCCAATCCATGAACACGGAATGTCTTTCCATTTGTTTAGGTCTTTTTAAATTTCTTTTAGCATTGTTTTGTAGTTATCTGCATATAGGTCCTGTACTTCCTTGGTTAAATTAACTCCTAGGTATTTGAGTCTTTTTGTTGCTATTGAAAATGGAATTTTCTTCCTGATTTCCTCCTCAGATTGTTCAGTACTAGTGTACAAAAACATTACTGATTTTTGCGTGTTGATATTTATTGAGAGCTGTATTGTGACCTAACATGTGGTCTATCCTGGAGAAAGATCCATGGGCACTTGAGAAGAATGTATAATCCGCTGAGTTTGGATGCATTGTTCTGTATATGTCTGTTAGTCTAACTTGTTTATCATATTGTTCAAGTTCTCTGTTTCCTTGTTGATCTTCTGTCTAGTTGTTCTATCTAATGATGTGAGAGGGGTGTTGAAGTCCCCGACGATTATTGTAGAAATGTCTATTTCTCCCTTCAGTTTTGCCAGAGTTTGTCTCATATATTTTGGGGCACCCTGGTTAGGTGCGTAGATATTTATGACTGTTATATCTTCCTGGAGGATCGTCCCTTTTATTAATATATAATGGCCTTCTGCATCTCTTATCACTTTTTTGCATTTGAAGTCTGTTTTGTCTGATATTAGTATAGCTACCCCTGCTCTTTTCTGTTTACTATTTGCATGGAGTATCTTTTTCCAATCTTTTACTTTCAGCCGGCTTGTATCCTTGTGTCTGAGATGAGTTTCTTGTAAGCAGCATATGGATGGCTCATGTTTTTTTATCCATTCTGTCAGCCTATATCTTTTGATTGGGGAATTTAATCCATTCACATTCAATGATATTACTGAAAATGCACTATTTATTTCCTCCATTTTATTCTTTAGTTTTCATATGTCATCTTATTTTTGTCTTTCTTTTTACTCTTTTGGTTATCCTTTCTGCTTTTCTTTCTTCTATACTCTCCTCCAAGCCTCTCTCTCTTGTCTTTTCCTTTCAGGTTCTTAGGCTTCCTTTAATATTTCCTGCAAAGGTGGATTCTTTTTTGCAAACTCTCTTAGTTTCTGTTTGTTTGTGAATACTTTATATTCACCTTCATATTTGAAGGACAGTTTTGCTGAGTAAAGAATTCTCAGCTGGCAGTTTTTCTCTTTCAGTTTCCTAATTGTATCATACCACTGTCTTCTCGCCTCCATGGTTTCTGAAGAGAAATCTGCACAAAGTCTTACTGGACGTCCTTTGTACGTGATCGTTTGCTTCTCTCTTGCTGCTCTGAGAATTTTCTCTTTATCTTTTACATTTGACATTCTGAATAATATGTGTCTTGGCGTAGGTCTATTTGGATTTATTCTTATTGGGGTACGGTGTGCTTCTTGGACATGAAAGTTCATTTCTTTCATGACAGTTGGGAAATTTTTAGCTATTATTTCCTCAAATACTCTTTCTGCCCCTTTTCCTTTCTCTTCTCCTTCTGGAACTCCAATGACACGTATGTTCTTGCGTTTTGTGTTGTCATTCAACTCTCTGAGCCCCTGCTCAATTTTTTCCATTATTTTCTCTCTCTGTTCTTTTCTCTCTTCAATTTTAGCTGCTCTGTCTTCAGTATCACTTATTCTTTCTTCTATCATTTCGAGTCTGCTGTTGTATGCTTCGAATGTATTTTTTACTTCACCTATTGTGTCTTTTATTCCCATGAACTCCATTACTTTTCTGTTCATGATTTCAAATTCTTCTTTACGTTCATGCAATGACTTCTTGATGTCATTGATCTCTTTAACTATATTCTCTTTCATCTCATTAATTTGATTTTGGAAATGTGTGCTCATCTCACTGATTAGTTCTCTGAAATTCTGCATCTCTTCTGGGACTTTGCTGTATTCCTTTTCTTGGGCCATGTCTTCTATTTTCTTAGTATGTCCCATAATTTTTTGTTGGTTCTTAGGCATCTGGTTAGTTTGTATTTTACTTAGATGCTCTATCTCTTTCTCTTTTATGGGGTTTTAGTGGCAGGAGGCTGTGAGTTACCACCGCTCTTTGATTTTTGGCTCAACCTTGATTGTTAGGATTGTTTTGCTGGTTGCTCAAAACTGGGCACTGGACCCAGTAATTGGTTGTAGAGTCGTTTCCTAGGGCCTTGGGCAGGGAGGCTATAGAGGCCAAGAAAAGACTCTCTTACTTATTAATTTTCTTATGTGTACTTCCTTGGTCTGCCAGGAGATGGCGCTTGTTGGCATCTCTTAATTCAATGCCTGGTCGGAGCGTATTTGTTTTGACACAGACCAGATCAATGTGATAGAGCTTCCTGTCTGGGGGCTAGAAGCCCTGTGATTCAAACTTTCTGAGACAGTTCTCCAGACTTCTCTTGTAGTGTCCCCCTTTTCCCAGCTAGGAAATATTTCCACTCCCTTCTGAATCCTCAACAATCAGTCCCTGTTAGTAGAGGATGAGATTGGGAGGTTTGTATATCTTTAGCCCCTTGCAGGCTCCAAGGCAAACAATGGCGCAGCCCCACCCAGCCTGGAAGGGCTCTCAGGACAGGGCAGACCAAACCTGGGAGTCCAAAGCAGGGTCAGCCCCAGGCTCTCTCTCCCCTCTCCCGTGGGTCCTCAAAAATTAGTCCAGGCTAGAAGAGAGGGAGGTTGCAAGGATCGGATTTCTCCAGTCCTTTCCGGGCTCCCAGGGCAAACCACCATGTGGAAGGGTCCGTGGGGCTCTGCAGCCCAAATTTCAGGTCCGAACCTGAGTCAGCCTAAGGCTGTGTCCCTCTCTCTCCCCTTTCCGGGAGTGGCAGATCCCTTAAGCCCCCTTTGTCTGTGGTCGCAGGCCCAGGGGCCCAAGAATTCTGAAGAGTGTGGGGGAGGGTGCCGGCAGCAGCAGAAGCTGCTACTTGCAACTCACAGTTCTGTAGTCACGATTTCCCTCTTCTGTCCCTCTCTCCTCTGGGTGGTGTGCAGCCTTCACCTGCTGACCTAAACCCTAGAAGATCTTTTTCGGGGCTGTTTCAGCTTGTTCTCTAGCTATTTTTCTGGAGAAGAGATTCCCATGTCTTACTAGTCCGCCATCTTCCCGGAAGTCCCCAGTTTTCTTGTTGTTTTTTATTTTGTTTTGTTTTTAGAAGGCACCAGGAATTGAACCCAGGACCTCCCCTGTGGGAAGGAGGTGTTCAACTGCTTGAGCCACATCTACTCCCTCTTTATTTATTTATTTATTTATTTTTAATAATGATCTTTCTAATAGGTATGGAATGATATATCATTGTGGTTTTGATTTGCATTTCCCAAATAGCTAGTGATGTTGATCTTCTTTTCATGTGCTTTTCATGCATTTGTATTTCTTCTTTGGAGAAATGTCTATTCAAGTATTTTGCCCATTTTTAAATTGGGTTGTATTTTTATTGTTGAGTTGCAGGATTTCTTTATATCTTCTGGATATTAAACCCTAATTAGGATATGTAGTTTCCAAATATTTTCACCCATTGAGTAGTTTGTCTTCAATTTGACAAAGTCCTTTGTGACACAAACATTTTTAATTTGAGGAGGTCCCATCTATCTGTTTTGTTTTTTCTTGCTTGTGTTTGGGGGTAAAGTCTAAGAAACCATTGCTAATACAACTTCCTGAAGATGCTTCCCTATATTTCCTTTTAGGAGTTTTATAGTCCTGGTTCTTATATTTAGGTCTTTGATCTATTTTGAATTAATTTTTGTATAAATTGTAAGATAGGGTCCTCTTTTTATTCTTTTGCATCTGGATATTCAGTTCTCCCAGCATCATCTGTTAAAGATGCTATTCTTTCCCAATTAAGTGGGCTTGGCAATCTTGTCAAAAAAGTCAATTTTCCATATATGTAAGGATCTATTTCTGGACTCTCAATTCAATTACTTTGGTCAATATATCCATCCTTGTACCAGTACCATGCTGTTTTGACCACTGTAGCTTTGTACTATGTTTTGAATTCAGCTAGTGTGGGTCCTCTGAATTTGCTCTTTTTCAAGTAGTTTTTGGCTATTCTGGGGCCCCTTACCCTTTCAAATAAATTTCATAATTGGTTTTTCCATTTCTGCTAAGTAAGCTCTTGGGATTTTGATTGGGATTGCATTGAATCTGTAAATCATTTTGGGTAGAATTGACCCCTTAATGATATTTAGTCTTCCAATCCATGAACATGGGATATCTTTATTTATTTATCCTTCAATTTCTTTTAGCAATGTTTTGTAGTTTTCTGCATACAAGTCCTTTATATCCTTGGTTAAAGTTGCTAGATAGTTGCTTCTTTTCGTTGCTATTGTAAATGGATTTTTTTTCTTGATTTCCTCCTCATCTTGCTCATTAGTAGTGTATAGGAACACTACTCATTTTTGCATGTTGATCTTGTACTGTGCCACTTTGCTGAATTCATTTATTAGCTCTAGTAGCATCATAGATTTTCTAGGACTTTCCTATATATAGGATCATGTCATCTGTAAATAGTGAAAGCTTAACTTCTTCTTTTCCGATTTGGATGCCTTTTATTTATTTTTCGTGCCTAACTTCTCTGGCTAGAACTTTTGGTACAATATTGAATAATGGTGGTGACAGTGGGCATCCTTATCTTGTTACAGATCTAAAATGGAAAGCTTTCAAAATTTCACCATTGAGTATGAAGTTAGCTGGGTTTTTCATATATGCTCTTTATCCTTTTGAGGAAGTTTCCTTTTCTTCCTTTTTTCTAAGTGTGTTTTTTTTTTTTTTTTTTTTTTTTATTAAGAAAGGATTCTGAATTTTGTTGAGGCCTTTTCTGCATCAATGGAGATGATCATGTATTTTTTTTTTTTGCCTTCATTTTATTAATATGGTTTATTACATTAATTATCTTATGTTGAACCATCCTTGCACATCTATGATAAAACCCACTTGCTCATAGTATATAATTCTTTTAATGAGCTGTTGGATTTGATTTGCAAGTATTTTTTGTTGAGGATTTTTGAATTTATATTCATAAAAGAAATTCGTCTGTTATTTTATTTTCTTGTAGTATCTTTATCTGGCTTTGGTGATGGTGGTCTTGTAGAATGAGTTAGGTATTGTTCCCTTCTGTTCAGTATTTTGGAAGAGTTTGATCAGGTTGGTATTAATTCTTCTTGGACTAATTGGTAGAATTTCCTGTGAAGCCATCTGGTCCTCTGCTTTACTTAGTTGAGCAGTTCTTGATGACTGATTCAATCTATACTAGCAATTGGTCTGTTGAGGTCTTTTATTTCTTCTAGAATCAGTGTAGGTTGTTTGCATTTCTAGGAATTCATCCATTTCATCTAGGTTGTCTAATTTGTTGGCATACAGTTGTTCATAGTATCATATGATCCTCTGGATTTCTATGGGGTCAATAGTAATTCCCCACCCCACCCCCATTTCTGATTTATTTATTTACATCTTCTCTCTCTTTTTAAATTTGTCAGTTTAGTTAAGGGTTTGCTAATTTTATTGATCTTTTCAAAGAACCAATTTTTGATTTTGTTAATTCTATTTTTAAATTCTCAATTATTTCTGCTCCAATCTTTCTTTCCTCCTGCTCACTTTAGTTTTCTATTCTTTTTCTAGTTCCTCCAGGTGTGCAGTTAGGTCTTTGATTTTTAGCTTTTTATTCTTTATAATATAATTTATGGCTATAAATTTCCCCCTCAGGACTGCCTTGGTTGGAGCCTATGTGTTTTGATATGTTGTATTCTAATTTTCATTTTCATTTTCATTCATCTCAATATATTTATTGAATTCCCTTTCAATTTCTTCTTTGACCCATTAATTGTTAAAGACTTTAACTTCCATGTATTTCTGGATTTACCAGTTCTCTGCCTGTTACTGAAGTCCAGCTTCATTCCATTATGATGAGAGAAGATGCTTTGTATAATTTCAATCTTTTAAAATTTATTGAGACTTATTTTATGACCCAACATATTGTCTAACTTGGAAAATGATCCATGTGTACTTGAGAAGAACATATATTCTGCTGTTTTTGGGTGCAGTGCTCTGTACACGTCTGTTAGGTCTAGCTCATTTATCCTATTATTCAAGTTCTCTGTTTCCTTATTGATCTTCTATCTAAATGTTCTATCTGTTGATGAGAGTGATGTATCAAAATCTCCAACTATTGTTGTATAGGTGTCTATTTCTCTTTTCAGTTTTGCTAGTGTTTGCCTCCTCTTTTGGGGGGGCACCATAGTTAAATGAATAAGTATGATTGTCATTTCCTTTTAATGGATTGTGACTTTCATTAATATAATATTCTTCTTTGTCTCTTATAACAGCTTTTGTCTTAAAGACCATTTTGTCAGATATTAGTATAGCCACCCCTGCTCTATTTTTGTTATTATTTGCATGGAATATAGTTTTCCAACCTTTCACTTTCAACCTATTTGTGTCTTTGGGTCTAGGATGGGTCTCTTGTAAACATCACATAGTTGGATCATGCTTTTTTGCTTTTTAAAATCCATTCTGCCAATCTGTGTCTTTTGAATGGGGAGTTTAATCCATTAACATTCAGTATTATTATGTAAAGGCAGTACTTAGCCATTTTTTCCTTTGGTTTTTATATGTCATATCTTTATTTTTGCCTCTCTTTTCCTTTATTACAATCTCTTTTTCTGGATAGTTGATTTTTTGTTATGAATCTGACTTATCCCCTTCTCATTATTATTTCTTTTTATTTTTCAAATATTTTCTTTGTGTTTAACCTGGGGTTTGTATATCACAACCTACATATATAATCTGGTAATTTGAAAATATGCTCACTTAGCTTCAATAGTGTGCCTGTTCTCTGAATCTTCATTTTTTCACACTACTCCAAGTCAGTCTCCTGTCTTTTCCTTTCAAACTGCAAAATGGGAAATAAGGATTTTACAAAACTCTTCTTAAATTTGAAACAACAATGTGGAAAAGTATTGGTAGTGGAAGTTTGATTATAAGTGACTTAACAAGTGAATAGAAAAGTGATCATAGACCTTTTAAAAGGAGGTTTGTATCAAGGATAAGAAAATAGGGCTTGAGTTTGAAAGGATTGCAAAAAGGAAGGAAGGTTTTTAAAGAGTATGTTTTATAGGCCAGGTGTGGGACACAGGGGCAGGGTTGGTGTGTTTGTAGGCAGAGAGATCGAAGGGAACAAAATCAAAGAAGAAGAGAGAAGAAAACATTTACTTTGCAAAGAGTCTTGGAATGGAATTAAGATCTTAAGAAATAGAACTGGGAAATCTGGCTAGTCCCCAGTGAAGTTGGATTTTAACAACATTTTTGGTTAGTCTCATGCTACTTAAAGGGTTCAAATATATTATGACTGAGTGAATGAGGGACTCCATGGTTGTATTGAGAGTTTGAGAAGTGAGACTATAGAGAATACAGCAACATGTGCTGTGTGGGCTAAAACACTGTCTCTACCACTTACTAAGAGGGTGATCATAAGCAAGTTTCTTCATTTGGAAGCTTTAGGTTCCTCATCCATGAAAGCAAAGGAATTTAGAGAAATCCTTCCTTTTTCTGGGATAGATACACAGTAGTTGGGAAATTTAGGGTGATTTACTATTAAGATCATTAGATATACTATTTATATTATAATTCATATTATAATTTTACTGTTAATAGTTATAATATTTTTTCCAGGCCATTAAGCTATTCCATCATACATTGAGGTAATAATTTAATAAATGCTTTCCAAGTGAACTGAGAAGGCCACTGCATGATCAAAGGTGATTGATCAATTGTCTCCCTTTCTGTGTTCAGCAATTAATCTAGGGTAAAAATTTGGCATTGCCTCACATGTAAAATATTATGCAATAAAATACAATGTGATTAACTCAGAGTGAAAATATCCCTCGTTTCTCATTGAGGTCACATACATGATTATTATCTTTTAATTTTGAGCTTTATCATCCTAATTTTACATATGTGGAGAAACAGTGGCTGAAACAGAGCCCAGGCATTCCTCACATGAGACTGAAAGAGCGGGTCGTTTTCCACTATTCTGTATTGGACTCTTCTGAGGGGTTTCAGGAGAATTGTAGATGGTCAGTTAAGTGTTTATATATATTATCCAGGGGCTTTTGTGTTGTTGTTAGTCTTTCTTCATCTTGAACTTAAAAAAAAGTTTCAAACCCCTTTTTTACAAAATCCACACCATAATAGTTGTATTAGTCAGCCAAAGGAGTGCTGATGCACAGTGCCAGAAATCTGTTGGCTTTTATAAAGGATACTTATTTGGGTTAAAAACTTACAGTTACAAGGCCCTAAAGAGTCCAACTCGAGGCTGCTTTCTCACCAAAGGCAATTGCCACGTGTTGAAGCCAGGTCTCTCAGGCTTCTATATCAGCCTTTGGCATAGGGCTCGTTTCTTTCTGGGCCTTCTCAGCTGCTCAGCTGCTCAGCTGCTCTGTTCTCCTCAGCTGCAAACTATCAGGTGAATGGGTCATCTCTCCTCTGGCATCTATGGGGCTCTCCCTTTCCATGTGTCTTCTTGAGTGAGTGTCTGTTTATTTAAGCCCACCAAGTGGCTACAACTCAATCCGAGCTATGCCCTGATCTTAACAGGTAATTTAATCAAGACATGTCAGCTGAATCTAATGCATTCAAAGGGTATCACACACAAGGAATAGATTAGTTTACAATCATAGTATCTGTTTGAGATTCATTAATAATCTCAAACTGCCACACTAGTCATTAAAGCCCATCCCTTTCCTTTGCACCTAGAAAAGCAGAGTTCCCAAGCAAAATACCTAGTGAAATGGGTCATAATTTTATAGAAGGGTCTGAATTAGGCACAATCTAAAAAATTTATATAGCCCAAACTGAGGGCATCTGTCAAGCTCCAGACAGGAACACATGAAATCTATAGTGGACTGATGAGAATGGATATTATTTTCTGATATCTCCAAAAGAAGCACCACCTCGGTCTTGGACTCATTCAAGGATATGGTATATTATCTACAATGGATACTAATAAACTCTTCTATAATGAGCGATTAAAAGAAAATGGATTTACAGGATTTACAAGATATTGAAGAAATTCCTAATTTTATAAAGCAGTGTGTTTTCTCTATTTCCTTTTTTTTTGAAGTGGCAGAATCTGTGCTCTAAACTTTAACAAATCTAGTTAAAGCGGTGGTGTTCTGCTGATGGTTGAGGTTCCTTGTCTGCTTTCTGCGCTTGTTTCAATCATCTGCATATAGCCTCCCTTAATTACTGAGGCAGTTTGAAAACCACTGGGGGCGTTTCAGATAATTTTTAAGGAATTCTCAACAAAAATGCTAAAATTATTTCATCTAGGGATCTTAAAAAATATCAAAAACCATAGGTTTGGTTGAAATAATTTCATGAAAATGAAGTTTGATAATTTTTTTTTTTCAAATTCCAAGCAATTCATTTCCAACTAACTTGTAAATTCTTTGAGGTTAAGGATAGTGTTTGGGAAGCCAGTAAAAGCATGAGAGTTTCTGTATGATCTTTTCACTACGACAAGATCACACACCAGCATTAAGCTAATGAATAGAGAGAAAGAAGAGGTAATTTTGGAGTCAGAAGTTCTATGTGATAAGGGGACAGGGAAGTACAATTTGGGCAGAAAACTTTGAGCAACTAGAGGGCAGTAGGAAGATTTCTGGTATTTGGGTAGAACAGCGAAAAAGGAAAGGGAGTTATGTAACATTTATTGAAAGCCTACAGAGTGCTAAGCATAGTCGTAACATTTAATCTTCAGAACTTTGTCTCGAGATAGATGTCATATTCATTTTACAGATTGGGAAGTTAAGGCTCAGAGAGTTTAAATGATTTGCCTATTGCTGGTAAGTGGCAGAACCGTGATTTGAACTTAAGTTTATTTAACTCCCAGCCTAAAATGTTTTCTACTACACTGTATTAATGTAGGGGAGAAGGAGGGCAAGGGGTGGAGAGAAGAATGTAGATTTACTGACATTGAAGGTCTTTATTTACATCTCAGTTTTGTTTCGAGTGCCTCTAAATATTGTGTCTCATGATGAGATGAATGCAAGTGTTATCCAGCAAGTATTAGGCTAATTTTTGCAACTGCTCCCTTGCGCCAGCCTGGCTGGCAGGGACCTGAGCTGCCCAATCTTCTTTCCTGACCCTGTCTGTCCCCCAGAGAAGAAGAGCAAAGGTCTCCCTGTGCCATTCTAGTGGTCTTTAACTGTCAACACATTCTGCTCTTCACAATAACCTTGCCTTGACTCAGTACAACCTGGAATAAGATAAACCTTTTCCTTTTCTTCCTTTGCTTCCTTTTCTTCCACCTCCCTTCCTCTCTCCCTCCCTCTCTTTTTCCTTCCTTCCTTTCTTCCTGTCTATTTAAGATATATATATATATATATATTTATATTATATAATATATATTTCCTTCACATACATACAGCTCTTATCTTACAAATATTCAGGCTCAAAGTGTTAGCAGCCCCTTTAGAGGTTTTCTCATTATACCCTGCATCAGAGTCTAGAATTCTCAGTTATCTGCGAGGGATAAAAGTTTGTGGGTAAGGAAGTTCTGTGATCTCATCCACCGCCTGTTTGGTGCAGGCATTTACGATACAGATCAAGCTACAGTGTCTACAGAACTGGGTTGGGGTCAGGGTTTCCATCTGGGGGAAACCTAGCAAAAGGAAGAGTAGGCCCAGGGTGAGGCCTAGGATATTAGACAATTTTCCAAGGGCCTTGGATCCAGGAACAGGACAGGAATCTGGATACCAATTCTAGAATATAAATGTGGCCTGAGCTTTTAAGAGTACTGCAGGCCGATCCTTGAAGATGAAAAACAGGGTATGTGGAGACGGGGTACTGGGTGTAGTTTAGAAGTCACCAGCCCTCCCTGGGCCCTTGTTCTGTGTTAGGACTGCACTTCACATGCTGCAGCCCTCTCCAGGGTAAAATAGGGGGAGGTGACTATAGGTGAGTCCTGGGATCCAGCTACCTAAGAAGACCCTCCCTGTATGGGGACAGTTCAGGCCAGAGGTGACCCTAGAAATCTCAGGGCTCACCACATTGGACTCTTAAGGCAGGATTTAAGATTGGCAGAGGAATAAAGCTTAGGGCTCAGGCAACTATGTCAACCAAGTAGACCAGTGGTGGTGTCTTCTTTGGGCTCTAATGGTGCCATTCTGTAAATATAATGATATTTTTTTATTCATGAATTTAAATAACATGTAAACACTTTGGTATACATATTATTCTTTAATAACACAGACAAAAGGAGTTAGAACATCCTCTTACAAACAAACAACAACAAAAAACAAAACGAAACAAAAAAAGTATCCAGGCCAAGACTAAGAAAACAGCAAAAGTGGCTCAAGGCTGAGTGTGGGTTAGTTTCCTGAGTTCCTGGCCTAAGGCCAGGATTGGTTCATGACAATAATGCAGGTAAAGGAATTGGTAGTCTCAGCTCTCTATTTGATGAGTTTGTGAGCCAGGCAGGACTTAACATGTGTTTCTTCAAATGAGCAGGGCCATGGTTCCAGGCAAAGTGACATTCAGATCCTATCTTTACAGTTTTGATTCTACTTGGGAAGTTATTTAAAATCTCTATTCCCCAGTTTCCTCTATCTGAAAAATAAGGATAATAACAGCATATATTTCATGGGGCTGTTGAGAAGATCAAATAAGATAATACATCTAAGTGCTTGGAACACACAGCCAGTATATTTATTAATTTGTTAATATTATCTATTAATGAAATTTATTAATATTAATTATGTTACTTTGATCACCTGCTATATAGGATGGTGAATAAATAGCATATACACACTGCCATGTCTTGAGCAGCCTTTGCTCAGCGATCAGGGCATTCTTTCCTGATAAGCTTAGATGTAGCTTCAGAAATTTTCTCCAGACAGGGTTCAGGCAATCCCTACCAATCAATTAGAACTAAATATCTATTTTCTATCTCTATTCTAATCCAATGTATGAATTCCCCTCATAGACCTAACAGATGAGCATCTAGATTTTTTAATTAAAAAAATTACTATTGGGAAGCAGATGTGGCTCAAGCAGTTGGGCGCCCACCTACCAAATGGGAGGTCCCAGGTTTGGTTCCTGGTACCTCCTAAAGAAGACGAGCAAGACAGCGAGCTGACACAATGCGCTGGTGTGGCGAGCTGACACAACAAGATGATGCAGTGAGATGATGCAATGAAGAGACACAATGAGGAAATACAATGAGAGGCACAAGTGGGAGTGGAGGCTCAAGCCATTGGGCACCTACCTCCCACATGGGAGGTCCCAGGTTCAGTTCCCAGTGCCTCCTAAAAAAAACACGAGAACACAAAGAACAGGCACAGAGGACAGTGAGCACAAACAACAAAGGACAAAAGTGGGGGGAGGGATAAATAAAATAAAATAAATTAAAAAAAAAAGTTACTGTCAAGGAGCTTATTGTCTCAAAAATATATTCATTTTGTTGTTAAATACCTTTAAATGTTACACAGTTTTAATGGGGAATCAATATCTACTTACTGATTTATTGAATAAAAATTTTTAAAAAACTAAAAATCCAGTTTTCTCAAAGTCTCAAAAATGAGTTTTGCTTTCACTACCATATCACATGTACAAATACACATTAGTCATCTTTTACGTGAACATCCATCAACCTTTAGGTTCATACTTACCTTATTCAAAGAAATTGTCAGATATTTCTTTGTAAGTATTAATTTGCATTTGGCAGTTGGCCTTGAATAAAAAGTTCAATGTTCTTCTTTCAGATGAGACTTTGACATTTATTCTTGGCAAGATAAATAATGTTCTGATACTTTTCTTCTTACAATATCACACACACATAGAAAAGTAGCAGCAGCAAGCAAAGAAATGACCTGACCTTTCTATAAAATAGTTTTGAATTGGTGTAGTTGCTTGTGATTCTAAATATGAATTTCTAATTTAATCATGAGGTTCAAATATTTCTTTATAAAAGGAAAAGAAAGGAAAAGAAAAGAAAAGAAAAGAAAAGAAAAAAGAAAAAACTGAAAATGAAAACCCTAAACTTCAGCAATGACGGGCAAGTCTAAATATTTTAGTGGGAAATTAAGGGCACACATCTTCATTCTGGAGTATTACTTTCATTTAGATAAAATGTTAGTACTTCAGTGGAATAAAAAAAAAAAAACCAAAAAGATACCTACAGACTTGTTTCTCTCTCCTTTATACTGTCTGCTCTTTAAGTGTTTTAAAGAGAGAATATGGGTGGAGAACCTTTTATTTTTTTCTGCTTTTTTTTTTTTTTCTGTTCTCTATTTCATAAGTTCTTCATGTCCAGTATAAAACAGTTTCCAACATTCAGAGCTCCAGTCTAGTTCTGTTCTTCCTTCTCCTATTCCTCAGGGAGGTCTGTTTCTACATGACAATAATATAGCCAGCTAATCTGACCTTTTCAGTAGAAAAATTGAATGTATTTTTGTGACATATAAATATAAATAATTTTGGGTACTACACACAATATTTTTTTCAAACCATAAATGAAATTATTAATTATAATAAGCATTTATTAAATATATATTATGTGCCAGTGAGTAAATATTTATCTCTAAATTTTCTTTTTCTTTTTCTTTTTTTGAGGTACTAGGCCAGGTATTGAAACTGGAACCTCTTATGTGGGAAGCCTGTACTCAACCACTGAGCCACATTGGCTCCCCTGAGTTGGTTTTTCCATTTGTTTTGCTTGTTGTTTGTTTTGTTTTTAGGAGGCATCGGGAACTGAACCCAAGACCTTCCGTGTGGGAAGCAGGTGCTCAATCTGCTCCCTATAACTTTTGTATTATCTCTATAATCTTCATTTTACAGAAGAAGAAATTGAAGCACACAGTTTTTAAGCCACTTGCCCAATGCTTCCCTATTAAGTACTAGAGCTTAGATTTGAGTCCAGGTCTGTCTAGTGTTGCCAACTTGCACCCTCTCCTGCTTCCACTCAACCACCCTGACTCCTACCCAGATTGAAAGACTATTTTTATTAAAAATGTGGACCTAGGAGAGGAAAGGCACATTAGATCCTCAAAGGCTATTTTATATGTGAATCACACATGCTACAAATCTGATTACACATGCCATATTCATGAAGAAGAAATGCTTAAAAGGAAGAAAATACTCTGAAATGGAAGAAGTCTGTACAAAACCAGGAAAGTCCTGAGAGTCATTATTTTCCAAAAGTGTACAATCTAAGACAGGAGAACTGTAAGTAGATTTCAGTTTCTAGACTTCTCATGAGAGTTGTTATTCTTCTTCCTCTATTCATTTTACAGCTAGCCGTCTGTGGTTTTATTACAATTTTAATTGGCTAGAGCCTTTAATTATGGTTAGGTGAATCCATTTGCGTGAAATAACAAGCATACACTTTCTTCAGTTTTCAAAAGTGAACATTAGTACAAATTCAGATTGTCTTTTTTTTTTTTTTTGCCACTGTATTATTTATACTTCACTCTAGTCTCCCATTTCTATGTAATTTTTATCTTTCAGACTTTATATTATTAGCTGCAGAATGTGACATGTAGAAAGAAGGCACAAGGCTATTTCATTATTCTTTGAATCAATTTCAGGCACGTCACTTTCTTGGCTTAAAAAAATCTATATGTTAACTTTCAATTTATGCTTCTGCTTTAAATGTCTGCTTTCCTGATGACATTCCTTCAGTTGCTTTGTTCATTATAAAGACTAAAGCAGAAATCGAACTTCTCATTGAGTGCTCTGCATTTTACTTTAAAAACAGATAAAAAATAAAATGATCACTCAATTCTCTGAAGTTGGTATCAAGTGGTAGCACAATTTTTGGATCTTCCTGAATCCTCACATAAAAACAGTAGTGACTAGAAAGAAAACTAACAAAAACAGAAAAACATGCTCAGCATATTTACAATGATACTAGATGACATAGTCAAAGAACCCCAAAGTACAAGAAGGTGGGGACAATCTACCAAGAGCCACAAAATTTGTGTGCAGTTAAAAGCAGAATAAAGCAAACAGAGCCATTTTTCCCTCTGACCTCCATTTAAGAAAGGACCTGCTGCCTCACTGGAGGAGTGTCATTAGCTGACAGCTTCCAGCTGTTAACTTTCTCCAGCTTTGATTTGCTTTGGAATGGGAGTCACACCTTTATTGGGGTAACCCCAGCCAATGACAGCAAGACTGTAGTCAAGGGCCTAACCATTTCCACCTAAAAGGGGATACCTTTAATAAAGAAAACAGCCTTCAGATCTACATTGCAGTTTGATGGTTTTTCTTGTGCAATCTTGCTTCCTCTCTTTTCCTTTCAGAGTGTTGGACTTTTTGCATTCCTAACTCTGTCTCAGTGTGTACTTTCCAGGGGACTCCACTAATACAAGAGGCCAGGGTTATTGTGAGAAAGCAGACAGTAAGATGGTGTTCTGAGACTGGATTACTCTCCATAATGACTGGAAGTGAGGATTCCATCCTGGGTGGTGTATGGGACTACATAGTCCCAGGCACAAAATGGCGGATCAGTTGCTAAAACCTTCCCTGGTAATGACTTGGGAAAATGTTATGGTGAAGGACACCTGCAGATGTAATGATTAAAGCTTTGGAAATGTATGTGGGAACAATTCACAAAGACAGTGGAATTGGCTGGTTATTAAGTTGCATTGATGCCCTACAAAAGATTAATGAAAACTGACAAAAGTAAGCAAATAACTAAAACTGAAGTATGAAGTCTAGAAGTCTTCTTTAGTTAGAACATTTAAAAAGGACCTATCTCTTGCAGTAGGAAAGCAGAAAAGAACCTCCTACTTTCAAGGAAGATACTCTGTCCCTTAAGGCAATGAGTCTCCCTCAGGATCTTCTTCTGCCTCCTCTCTTGGTTGCCAGCTCAATAACTACACTTAAGTTGCAGCATAACCTGTCTGGGACATGCTAGGCCTGATAAGAGAAAAAAAGGAAGTTACAAGAATTAGCATGAACTAGAAGGAGCTGGTAGAATATCCACAGAACTGTATTTTTACTGTGCAAGACCAAGGGGATTAGAACATAAGACTGGATATGGGAGTTTTTATTGACTTGAAGGAATTTTCTTGGGATGCAAGATGCAACATCCTGGCAATGCCATCAGGAGTTGATGCAAACTTGCTTCTTGTGTGGCTCCTAGAAACCTAGAGAAAGTGTCCATGCTGAGTGAAATTAAAACACCTGAATTACTATGGCAGAAGGCAGATGAAGGGATTACAATGTTCATGGAAAGAGGCATGCTGGAATGGCTATATTATATGAGGCCAAAATACTCACCAGAGGATTATGTTGTGCAGATAGTCCCAGAAAACACTAGTATCACCCAGAAATCCAGTGGTGGCCTTTCTCTGGAAAGTAGGGCTGATGGTAAAAAAGACTGTTATTGGCTTATTGATAGGAATGGGGATAATGGCACCCTGATGTAATAGAGGCAGGTGGTGGCATTTAACCTCTATAAGTCATGAAGGGGCAGCCAAGTAAGCTTGACCCACAGAGAATTATAAAAATGGTTAAGAGACATAGCATCCTCAGTGGCAAAATAGACAGTCAGCAAGGTTATTGCTGAATATGTATAATGAATGACAAGAAAGTAGATGGGTAGGAAATAAGAATGGATGGGCAGAAGAGTCTGGGAGAAGTTGCCCCAATAAAAAGCCATGATTTCTGTCCAGTTTTCAGACATGTACCATTTTTCAGACTCAGAATTTGACTTAAGTGGTAGCTGGGTCCTCAAGAGGAAGAATCCTGCAACAAGATGACAAGTATTTACTATAATGATCCTTCCAGCCCTTTCCAAAAGGACCTTTGAGTCTATGGGTTCTCGATCTAAAAAATGAATTTGTATTGGTACAATTATTAAAAAATGTTTAAAAAACCATATGCTAACATAGATCAAATCTAAATCTTGTATTTTTAAAAAATGGAGTCAAATTGGTTGGTTCTGACAAAAAAAAATGGTCTGGTTGTTCTAATTGAATGGACTCTTTTTTTTTTTAACATATATAAAATGTTTGCCATTTTAGCCATTTTTAGGTATATAATTCAGTGGCATTAGCTATATGTACAATGTTCTGTAACAATCACCACCATCCTTTACCAAGACTCTTTTATCATCCCAGTCAGAAACTCCTCCGTACCCATAAAACACAGACTCCCCATTCCTCCCTCCCCCCAGCCTCTGGTAACCTCTAATCTACATTCTGTCTCTATGAGCTTGCCTGTTCTAGATGTAACTGAACTTCATTCCTTCTTATGATTCAATAATATTTCATTTTTTAAAGGAGAGCTTTCTTATATTTATACTATTAACTACAATCTTTACCCACCACCAAAATCACTATGTCATGCATTCCCTAGATTATTCTCTAGTTACCTTTCAATTGACATTTACATCCAGAGACCCCCTTTCAGCCACAACCACATTTATAAATCATCAGTGTTAGTTTTACTCACTATAATATGTTATCAACTCTATTCATTTCCACACTTTCACAATTAACCTTATTAATAATGCTACATACATTAAGCATCAGCTCCCATTCTCAACCCACCTTCTATTTCCTAGTAACCTAGATTCTAGAGTTTACCTCTGTGAATTTACTGATTGTATTTAGTTCATAGTAGTTAGATAGACCATACAATATTTGTCCGTGTCTGGCTTATTTCATTCAACATAATATGCTCTAGGTTCATCAACGTTGTCATATGCATCCCAATTTCATTTTTTTCTTGCAGCTGAATGGTATTCCATTGTATGTATATGCCACATTTTGTTTATCCATTCATTGGTTGATGGACCCTTGGGATGGTTCCATCTTTTATCAATTGTGAATAATGCTGCTATGAACATTGGTGTGCAAATGTCAGTTCGCATCCTGGATTTCAGGGATTGCTGGATCATACAGCACTTCTATATTCAGCTTCTTGAGGTACTGCCCAACTGTCTTCTACCAGGCTGTACCATTCTACGTTACCGCAAACAGTGAAGGAGTTTTCCTGTTTTTCCACATCCTTTCCAGCAATTGTAGTTTTCTGCTTTAAAAAATTTTTTTAAAAAATAATGGCCATTCTATAAGGTGTGAAGTGCTATCTCATAGTTTTGATTTGCATTTCCATAATAGCTAGTAATGTTAAGCATTTTTTCATGTGCTTTTTGGCCATTTGTATTTCCTCTGTGGAGAAATGTCTATTCAAGACTTTAGCCCATTTTTAAATTGGGCTGCTTGTCTTTATAGCTGAGTTGTATGATCTCTTTATATAACATGGATCTCAAACCCTTATCAGATATGTGGTTTCCAAATATTTTCTCCCGTTGAATTGGCTGACTTTTTACTCTCTTGACAAAGTCTTTTGAAGAAAAAAGTGTTTAGTTTTGAGAAGGTGCCATTGATCGTTTTTTTCTTTCATTGCTTGGGCTTTGGGTATAAGGTTTAAGAAACTACTGAGTACCATAAGATCTTGAAGATGTTTTCCTACAACTTCTTCTAGGAGTTTTATGATTGTAGTTTTTTATATTTAGATCCTTGATCCATTTTGAGTTATTTTTTATATAAGGTGTGAGATAGCGTTCCCCTTTCTTCCTTTTGGATATGGATATCCAGTTTTCCCAGCACCATTTGTTGAATAGACTGTTCTGTTCCAGCTGGGAGGGTTTGACCACCTTGTAAAAAGTCATGTGACTGGACATGTGAGGGTTTATTACTGAGTTCTCGATTTGGTTCCATTGGTCAATGTGTCTATCTTTATGCAGTACCATACTGTTTTTACCACTGTAGCTAAGTAATATGCTTTAAAGTCAGGAAGTGATAGTCCTCCAACTTTGTTCTTTTTCAAGACATTTTTGGCTATTTGGGCCTCTACCAAATAAATTTGATAATTTGTTTTTCCATTTCTGTAAAAAAAAAAAAAAAAAAAAAAAAAAAAGGGCTATTGGGATTTGTATTGGGATTGCATTGAATCTGTAAATCAGTTTGGGTAGAATTGACATCTTAATGATATTTAGTCTTCCACTCCATGAACATGGGATGTCCTTGCATTTATTTAAGTCTTCAGTTTCTTTTAGCAATGATTTGTAGTTTTCTGAATACTGGTCCTTTATGTCCTTGGTTAAGTTTATTCCTAAATATTTTATTCTTTTAGTTGCTATTCTAAATGGAATTTTTTCCCTGACTTCCTCCTCAGATTGCTCATCAGCAGTACATAGAAATGCTACTGATATTTGCATATTAATCATGTATCCTGCCACTTTGCTGAACTTGTCTATTAGTTCTAGTAGCTTCATTATGGGTTTTTCAGGATTTTCTAGATATAAGATCATATCATCAGCAAGTAGTGAAAGTTTTACTTCTTCCTTTTCCATTTGGGTGCCTTTTATTTCTTTAGCCTATTGCTCTAGTTAGAACTTCTACCACAATATTGAATAACAGCGGTGACAGTGGGCTCCTTGTCTTGTTCCTGATCTCAGCAGGAAAGATTTCAGTCTTTCACTGTTGAGTACAATGCTAGCTGTCGGTTTTTCATATACGCCCTTTACCATGCTGAAAGAGCGTCCTTTTATTCCTATCGTTTGGAGTGCTTTTATCAAGAAAGGATGCTGTATTTTGCCAAATGCCTTTTCTGCATCAATCGAGAGGATCATGTGTTATTTTTTGTTCAATTTATTAATGTGGTTTGTTACAGTAATTGATATTCTTGTATTTAAAAACCTTTTCTCTTGTATTGAAAAACCTTTGCATACCTGGGATAAAACCCACTTGATTGTGATGTATAATTCTTTACTTTTTATTTTATTTTTAAAAAATTATATGCTAGTTAACTTTACTGGTTTTAAAGGTACTGCAATTTTTACACACTTCAATGATTTCTCAACGTTTTGCAGCTGTTTGGCTTTGCAGCATAGCAATTCATATACTATACTGTACAAAATTACCAGCAAGACTTTAATGATGTATTAATAGAAGGCACCGTTATGCTTATTATATTACCAGAGAACAAAAATACATTAAAGACAATTTTCACTGTACACAGTTAAAAGAAAGGAAAAGGGGAAGCAGGAGTGTGTTTAGCAGCCAGCCATCCCTGTACTGAATGAAGAGGCGCAGGTAGAAAAATTTTAGATATGGAGCTACTAAATCTGGTCTAATACTCAAGACCATAGCATTTAGCATTTGAAGTTCTGAATTGTGTTATTTAGTGCATATCTAAATTATTTCCTTCTGGAATATACTTGTAGTCTTGCTAAGGTTTTTTGTACACACACAGGTCACAGCAAGCAGATAAAATGTCCTCAGTTTCATTTCACAAACTATTCTCTACTGGAAAAGATTTTTTTTTTCCCTGTTGCCTCCTGTTGCAGAAGTCAATGTTAATGAGGAGTTCAGAGTACATATTAGTACATTTTAAAAAGATTTATTTTATTTAGTTATTTCTCCCCACCCCCTTGTTGTTTTTCACTTGCTGTGTTTGTTCGTCGTCCTTGTTTCATTTAGGAGGCATGGGGAGCCAAACCCAGGACCTCTGATGTAGGAGGGAGGTGCCTAATCCCTTGAGCCACCACCGCTCCCTGCTTTGTTGTGTCTCTCATTA
Source organism: Tolypeutes matacus (assembly GCA_026826555.1). NCBI lineage: Eukaryota > Metazoa > Chordata > Mammalia > Cingulata > Chlamyphoridae > Tolypeutes > Tolypeutes matacus. The sequence continues at coordinate 19,827,893 of JAKSZT010053770.1, forward strand.
TGTTTTCCCTCCCCATGTCTCTTGTTGTGTCATCTTGTTGTGCCAGCTTGCCATGCCTACCTGTCACGTCATCTTGCTGTCTTCTTTAGGAGGCACCAGGAACCTCTGCTCCCTGCTTTGTTGTGTCTCTCATTAGGTTTTTTCTTCTTGTGTCTCTTTGTTGTCAGCTTTCCACACCTGACTGTCACACCAGCTCGCTGTCTTCTTTAGGAGGCACTGGGATCCGAACGAGCAACCTTCCATGTGGTAGGCAGGAACCCAGTTGCCTGATCTACATCCACTTCCTAACCTATTAGTGCATTTTGATGAGTGCACAACAAATTTCTGTTGCTCTGTATTTTCAGGGGGAGTCAAGAAAAGGCAAGATTCTCCAGTTGCACAAATTGCACTATTTGTGTTTCCAATATTAATAAGCAGAAACAATAACACTTAAACAAAATGTGCAGCAGAGGATTTTTTTGTCCAAATAAATTTCATAGTTAGCTTTTCCAATTCAGTAAAAAAAAAAAAAAATGCTGTGGTAATTTTTATTGGGATTGAATTAAATCTGTAAATCAGTTTGGGTAAGATAGATATCTTAATGATGTTTAGTCTTCCTATCTATGAACAGGGAATATTCTTCCATTTATTTAGGTCTTCTTTGATTCCTTTAACAGTGTTGTGTAGTTTTCTGCGTACAAGTCATTTACATCTTTAGTTAAGTTTATTACTAGGTATTTGATTCTTTTAGTTGCTATTGTAATTGGGATTTTTTTTCTTGATTCCTCCTCAGATTGCTCATTATTGGTGTACAGAAATGCTACTGATTTTTTACACTAATCTCATAACCTGCCACTTTACTAGCACTAGAAGCTTTGTTGTAGATTTCTCAGGCTTTTGAGGTATAGGATCATGTCATCTGCAAATAGTGACATTTTTATCTCTTTCTTTCCAATTTGGATGCCTTTTATATCTTTTTCTTGCCTAAGTCTTTGAGCAAGTACTTCTAACACAATGTTAAATAAGAGTAGTAACAGTGGGCATCCTTGTCTTGTTCCAGATCTTAGAGGGAAAGCCTTTAGAATTTCACTATTGAATATGATGTTAGCTGTGAGTTTTTCATATATACCCTTTATCATGTTGAGGAAGTTTCCTTCTATTCCTATATTTTGCAGTGTTTTTTCTTTTTCTTTCTTTTTTTTTTCTTTTTAAATCAGGAATGGGTGCTGTATTTTGTCAAATGCTTTTTCTGTATCTATAGAGATTATCATGTGATTTCTTTCTTTCGATCTCTTTATGTGGTATATTACATTGATTTTCTTATGTTGAACCATCCTTGCATACCAGGGATAAAACCCACTTGGTCATGGTGTATAATTCATTTGATATGCTGTTGAATAGGATTAGCAAGTATTTTGTTGAGGATTTTAGCATCTAGGTTCATTAGAGAAATTGGTCTATAGTGTTCCTTTCTCGCGGTGTCTTTGTTTGGCTGATATTAGGGTGATTTTGGCATTATAGAATGAGTTAGGCAATGTTATATCCACTTCTATTTTTTGGAAGAGTTTAAGCAGAATTGGTGTTAGCTCTTTCTGGAATGTTTGGTAAAATTCACCTGTGAAGCCATCTGGTCCTGTGCTTTTCTTAGTTGGAAGTTTTTTGATGACTAATTCAACCTTGTTGCCTGTGATTGGTCTGTTGAGTTCATCAATTTCTTCTTTCATCAATGTAGGCTGCTTGTGTGTTTCTAGGAATTTCCTCTAAATTATCTATCTTGGTGTACAATTTTTCAAAGTATCCTTTTAAGATACTCTCTATTTCTGTGGGATCAGTGGTGATATCCCCTTCCTCATTTCTTTTTTTATGTATTTGCATCTTCTCTCTTTTTCTCTTTGTTAGTCTAGCTAAGGTTTTGTCAATTTTAATCTTCTCTAAGAACCAGCTTTTGGTTTAGTTTATTTTTTTCTAGTGCTTTCTTATTTTCAGTTTCATTTAGTTCTGCTATAATCTTTGTTATTTTCTTCTTTCTACTTTCTTTGGGGTGAGTTTATCATTCTTTTTCTAATTACTCCAGGTGTGCACTTAAGTCTTTGATTTTAGCTCTTTCTTCTTTTTTAATATAGGCATTTATGACTATGAATTTCCTTCTCAACACAGCTTTTGCTGCATGCCATAGGTTTTGATATATTCTGTTGTCATTTTCATTCATTTCAAGGTAGTTACTGATTTCTTTTGCAATTTCTACTTTGACCCACTGATTGTTTAAGAATGTGTTGTTTAACTGCCATACCTTTGTGCCTAATCTGCTTCTCTGCCCCTTACTGATTTCCAGCTTCATTCCATTGTGGTCAGAGAAATTACTTTGTATAATTTCAATCTTTTTTGCATTCATTGAGAGTTGTTCTGTGGCCTAGAATGTGGTCTATCCTGGAGAATGAGCCACATGCGCTTGAGAAGAATGTATATCCTGCTGTATTTGGGTGTAATGTTCTGTATATATCCAATAGGTCCAGATCCTCTAATATATTATTCCAGGTCTTTATTTCTTTATTGATTCTCTGTTGAGATGTTCTGCCTAATGGTGATAATGGTGTAGTAGAGTCCTCCACTATAATTGTAGAGGCATCTATTTCTCCACTTAGTTTTTCCACTGTTTTCCTCATTATTTTGAGGTGCCCTGGTTAGGTGGGTAAATGTTTATGATTGTTCTTTCTTCTTGATAGATTACCCCTTGTATTAATATATAGCGGCCTTCTTTGTCTCTTACAATAGTTTTGCATTAAAATTCTATTTTATCTGATATTAGTAGAGCTACTTCCACCTTTTTTTTGTTTATTATTTGCATGTAAAATTGTTTTTCCAACCATCACTTTCAGTATCCTTGCATCCCTGGGTCTAAAGTAAGTTTCTTGTAGACAGCATATACATGCGTCATATTTCCTTATCCATTCTGGCAATCTGTGTCTCTTGATTGGAAAGTTTAATCCATTAACAGTCAATGTTATTACTGTCAAGGAACTACATTAGTCATATTTTCTTGAGGTTTATGTATGCCATATAGTGGGGGGGGGGGTTTGTCCTTTTTTTAAAAGTTTATTTTGTACATTTAATAATTGAAAACATAAAAAATTAAAAACTAAAAAGTAAACACAGATGAATAAATATATACATTTCTCAATTAAATATAATGGATACATGTAAATTTTTTTTTGAATCAAACAATATGTTACACAATATATTTGGTTCATAGTAACACAATTTTTATTTCTCTTTTTATCATTTTAGTTATTCTTACACTCTCCTCCAACTCTCTCTCTCTCTCTTGTTTTTTCCTTTCAACCTGCAGAACTCCCTTTAGTATTTCTTGAAGGGCAGGTTTAGTATTGACAAATTCTTTAATTTCTGTTAATATATGAATATTTTGAGCTCTCCCTCATTTTTGAATGCCAGCTTTGCTGCATACAGGATTCTTGGTTGGAAGTTTTTTTCTTTTAGCACCTTTACTATGTTATACCACTGCCTTTTTGCCTCCATGGTATCAGATGAGATATCAGCACTTAATCTTATCAGGCTTCCCTTGCATGTGATGGATCTCTTTTCTCCTGATGCTTTCAGTATTCTCTCTGTCTTGAGCATTGGACAATTTGACAAGTATATGTCTTGGGGTAGGCCTGTTAGGATTTATACTGTTTGGGGTGTACTGTACTTCCCGGACATGTACATCCATGTCCCTCAACAGAGTTGGGAAATTTTCAGCCATTATTTCCTCCAACACTCCTTCTGTCCCCTTTCCCTTCTCTTCTCCCTCTGGGATGCCTAATGTTTGTGCATTTCATGTTGTCATTGAAATCTCTAAATCCCTGCTGGATTTTTAAAAAATCTGTTTATATATCTGCTCTACTATCTGTCTGATTTCAGATGTACTGTATTACACGTCACTGATTCTTTCCTCTCTCTGTTCAAATCTGCTGTTATGTGCTTCCAGTGTATGTTTGCTTTCTTGCCTTGTGCCATTCATCACCATCATATCCATTATCTTTTTATGTATGTTTACAATTTCTTTAGTATGTTCTCCCAGTGTCTTTTTAATATCCTTAATCTCTCCCTTGACTTCATTAAGTTGGTTCATGATATTTGTTTGGACATCTCTAATTAGTTGTTCCATGTTCTCCATCTCCTCCTGTTTTTTTAGTTTGTTAGACTGGACCATGTCTTCTTGTTTCTTAGTATGGCTTGTAATTTTTTGTTGGTGTCTAGGCATCTGTTTATCTTGTTGAGTTTATTTGGTTGGTTATCTTCTCTTTGTAATCTAGGGTTTTATTTTGTTGTTGTTTTTGTATGTGTGGTAAGGTTTCACTTTGACACTTAAGACCTCTTATTCTATTTCCTTGCTGTTTTCTATGTTGCCTTGAAAAAAAACTAAGACCAGAGAAAAGGAAAGAGATAAGAAGAGAAAAAGAATACTAGTAATAATAATTTTTTTAAAAAGGTAGAAGAGAGGCCATACAAGACCTAGAAAAATTAATAATTGACATAAGTAAAAAATCATAAGAAGTAATAAGAATAAAAAAGTGGAAAAGAAAAAGTGAAATTAGAAACAAAATAGAGAAAAATATATAGAATAAATTAATGGTATGGATTTATGATGAGAGGAAAAACAGAAAAAAAGATGAAAGAAACAAACAAACCAAAAAAGAAAATGCTAAAAAAGTAAGAAAACAGATTAGAAAAGAGTGTGAGAGAGTAATAAAAACAAAAAATATTGAAGTCCAAACAAAAAGCGGTTGAATGAAAGGAAACAGCAAACAGAAGGTAGAAAAATGAAGGAATGAAAAGAAATAACATAGGTAGAAAAAAATTGGTAAAAGAAAAAGAAAGAGTGGGGAGAATAAAGTGGAAACACAACAAATAAGAAACAAAACAGCAGCAATTAAAAAAAAAAAAAAAAGCAAAACACAACAACAACAAAAAACAACTAAGGAAAAACAGCCTTTCCTCTTAGGCCCCTAAGGGGCTTTTCAGGCTGCTAGTGTTCATCAATCAATCACTCTGCAGCTTGCCCTCTGCAGGTAATGTACCATGTTTTTGTGAGTAAAATAAGGGAAAGAAAAGGAGAGAAAAAAAAGGGGGGGTGGGGGCCTTTTTTTTAAAAAAAAGAAAACAGATCCAAGAAAGCCTAAAACAAAAAGAGTGTCTATATGTTCCCTGTTATAAGGTATCAGCTGGATGGCTCTCTTGATCACTTCACTAAGGAGTCCTGGGAATTGAACCAGGGGCCTCCTATATGCAAGGCAGCAATTCCTCTACTGAGCCAAATTCCTCTTTAGGTTAATTAGGCTTCAGAAAGCTATCTGCTCCCTTTTCCCCAGGCGTTTTAGACTTCCACAGTTTGCTAGAGACCTGCTGATTAGGCTCCTGTCCTCAACCCTTCTCTAATTTGGTTCCCCTCTCTCCCTGGGCAGCTGGGTATGACAGACTCCTTGTTGGGTCAAGGTCCCTTCCAAGATTCAATGGGGCTCAGTTGGCCAAACTCACCCCAAAGAACCCACTCTCCACCCTCTGTGAGATCCCTCTTCCTCCCAGGGACTGTCCCCTCCCAGTCCATTGGCAGCAGTGAGCCAGGGGCTCCACCAGCTCAGTGAGCTCTGAGGGCTGGGTATATGTGCGGTTTTCAGCTCCAGGGGTGAGCAGCTGATGTGTCCTTTGGCTTCTTTAGCTTTCCAGTACCCTCCTAGATGAATAAGAGCACCTTCCTTTTCTCTATATATCTAAAGCAGCTCTTTTAGATAGGTCCCTGCCTTCTGTCCACTTTTTGTGTGAGAGGTTCAGACTCTGTCTACTTACTTCAGTGCCATTTTCCCAGAAGTTCTCTGTATAATTCTTTAAACATGCTTTTTGAATTCAGTTTGCAAGTATTTTATTGAGGATTTTGCATCTATATTCATTTAGACCAGTGATTTTTAAAAGCATGTTGTTTAATCTCCATATATTTAGGTATTTTCCATTTTAACACCTGTTATTGATTTCCAGCTTCATTCCATTATGATCAGAGAAAGTGTTTTGTATAATTTGAAACCTTTTAAATTTATTGAGACCTGTCTTGTGACCCAACATTTGGTCCATCCTGGGAAAGTATCCTTGAGTGCTTGAAAAGAAGGTATATCTTGCTGTCTTGGTGTGTAATGCTCTAGAAATGTCTCTGTTTATTTATCCTCTGTCCAGATATTCTAGCCAATGATGAGAGTGGTATATTGAAGTCTCCAACTATTATTGTAGAGATGTCCATTTCTCCCTTTTATGCTTCATGTATCTTCGGGCATCCAGGTTAGGTGCATAAGTATTTACTATAATTATTTATCCTTGGTGAATCACCCCTTTTATTAATATATAATGATCTTCTTTATCCCTTACAACAGATTTGCATTTAAAATCTATTTTGTCTGATATTTGTATCACTACTCCAGCTCTTTTTTGGTTGCTAATTGCATGGAATACCTTTTTCCAAACTTTCACTTTTAACCTGGTTGTGTCCTTTCATCTAAGGTGAGTCTCTTGTAGACAACATATAGATGACTCACATTTTTTAATCCATTCTATCAGTCTATGTCTTTTTTTTTGTCCATTTATCTTATTAATTTTTTAAAGAAGCTTTGTATTACATAAATGTTACATAAAAAATATAGGGGATACAGGCCATTATACATTTTGCCAAAAACTATACAATTACACATTGCAAAGTGTAAACCATAATGTAAACTGTAGACCATGGTTAGCATCGATACTTCAATATGTATTCACCAATTTTAACAAATGTACCACACTCATAAAAGATGTTAATGGGGAAAATTGTGGTAAGGGGAGAGGTGATTTATATGTGAATCCCCTATATTTTTGGTATAACATAGTCTATGTCTTTTGATTGGGGAGTTCTATCCATTCACATTCAAAGTTATTACTGTAAAAGCATTACTTCCTTCATCTATTTTATCCTCTGGTTTTCCATTGTCCTATCTTACTATTGCCTGTCCTTTTACCCTTTAATTTACCGTTCCTAATAATCTACATTTCTACACACTTCTCTAAGTCTCTTGCTCTTGTTTTTTCCTTTCAGGGTGCAACACTCCAACGCAGAGCCCAATGCTCTTACAAAAACAATGAAGAAAGAGCCAAAAGCTGTCTGAGGTACCTGCTTTGGGGTTCAGCAGACCAGGACATTGCTACACACCTCCCAGGAGGGTGAGGGACAGAGAGATGAAGACTCTGAAATGGAAAACATGAGTTACCAAGCCCCCATGGCAGCCGGGGAGGATTCCGCTCCCCCACGCCCAAAATAATAAGCTGGGGTAAGACCCCTAGCTCACTCTAGCTGACTGAGAGGGGAACAGACACCATCTTCCCTATCAGCTGTTTCAAGGGAAAAGGGATGGGGAGTCAGGGGACTTCTCTTCAGTGAATTCGGCCAGCAGAACCTGCTTTGAATCTCCACTCTGGAGATTCAACACAGGAACACAGGAAAGCCCAGACTGAAACAGCTTTGTGGAAGGGTGTGTTGATGTGTGCCATCTGCTGGCCAGGTTGGAAATTGCATGGACAAAAACTGTTTATGGTACTCTCTGGGACAAAATCTGTACCCCATTAGTGAGTCCCTGGCCTGATTTTGATAACTTAAGCTAGGCAATTTTAAAGACTTAGAATAAGTTGAACCAAATATCAAAGAAGAGCTCTGAAAAAAAAAAAAAAAAAAAAAAAAAAGCAAGAGAGAGAAATCAGAGTAAATTCATCAACAAATTCAGATGTCTAGACATCAGCAAAAAATTGCAAGCCATGCTAGGAAACAGGAAGAGATGGCCCAGCCAAAGGAACTAACCAAATATCCTGAGGAGATACAGGATTTAAGACAATTAATTAGTGATAATCATACAACTCTACTAAATCATTTCAAAGTACTTAAAGAAAATATGACCAAAGAAATAAAGAATATTAAGAAGATACTGGGTGAGCATAAAGAACAATTTGAAAGCCTGCAAAAAAAAGTAACAGACCTTATGGGAATGAAAGACACAATGTATGAGATTAAAAATATGTTAGAGGCACATAAGAGCAGATTTGAATTGTTTGAAGACAGAATTATCGATTTCAAAGACAGAATATCTGAACTGAAAAAGACAGGAGAACAGAAAGAGAAGAGAATGGAAAAAATGGAACAGAGTATCAGGGAATTGAATGACAATGCAAAACACACAAATATTTATGTTATCAGTGTCCCAGGAGAAGAGTATGAAAAGGGGCAGAAAGAATATTTGATGAAATAATGACCAAAAACTTCCCAACCCTTAGGAAAGACATAAATTCAGTATTCAAGAAGGACAATGCACCCCAAACAGAATAGGCCTGAATAGACCTACCCCAAGACATATTCTATTAAGAATGACAAATATCAGAGATAGAGGATTCTGAAAGCAACAAGAGAAAAGCAAAGCATCCCAGTGCAGCACTCCCTTTAGTACCTCTTATAATTCTGATCTTTTTTTTTTTTTTTTTTTTTTTTTTTTAAATCAGTTTTTGCCTGCCTGGGAAGACTTCGAACTCACCCTCATTTTTGAAGGACAGTTTTGCCTGATACAGAATTCTTAGCTGGCAGTTTTTCTTTCAATACCTTAAATACATCATACCACTTTCTTCTCACCTCCATGGTTTCTGATGAGAGGTTAGCACTTAATCTTATTGAGGCTCCTTTGTATATGATGCTTTGCTTTTCTCTTGCTGCTTTCAAATATTTTTTCTGCCACTTTTCCATTCTCTTCTACTTCTGAGAATCTATAATGTGTATGTTTGTGCATTCCATGTGGTCATCCAGTTCCCTGAGACCCTGTTCCATATTGTCCATTTTTTTTCTCTTTTTGTTCTCCTGTCCTTTCAAGTTCGCATGTTCTGTCTTTGATATCACTAATTGTATTGGTCAGCCAAAGGGGTGCTGATGAAAAATACAGAAATCTGTTGGTATTTATTTGAGGTAGAAGCTTACAGTTACCAGGCAATAAAGTATAAGTTACTTCCCTAACCAAAGTCTATTGCCACAAGTTGGGGCAAGATGGCTGCTCACATCTGCCAAGAGTTCAGGCTTCTTGGGCTCCTCTCTTCCTGGGCTCTGTTTTTCTCCAGGCTCAGCTGCTGTGCTCTCTCCACAAGGTCTGCTGTAGATTATAAGGTGAATAGCTCTGTCTCTCTCCCTGGGACTTCTGCTGTGTCTAAGGAGCCATCTCTATTCCTCTGTGTTCTTCTCCTGTGTGTTCACTTGTTGGGCTCCAGGTCAAAACTCAGGATCAGAACTCCAGCTCACTCCTCTGCTCTGCCATGTAGATTTATCTATGAGTCCCTGCACACCTGCTTCCAATGCACAAATGGATAGACACAGAATAAGCATTTCCATTATCATAAGGAGAAATTGGGAAGGAAACATGAGCTATGGGTCTTCTACAGTTCAGTAAACCTGCAGGGCATACATCATTAGATTTCAAAGTCTGAGAGTCATTCTTAAGATGATGGTTTCTTCTTCCTGGGGCCTTATAGGGACCCACCCTCTCCACAGGTTTGCCCAATGGCCATTTTCTTGGTTCCACCCTGGGTGTCAACCAAGCTCTAGAACTTACCCTTCAAGAGTGTTGTGGTGATTGCCACACTTTATCCAATATTTGGGTTAGAGTCTTAGCCCCCCTAGTACAGTGAAATGAAGACAACATTCTCCCTAACTTTTTTCATACAGTCTCAACCTTCTCAGAGCAAAGAGTTGACTATCTGGCCTTCCCCAACCCATGGAGAACAGTTCTACCCCTCTCAGACCTATGGGGTGGTGACCTTAACTGCCCTAATCCTTGAATAATGTGCTTCACCCTCTCTTTACCCTGGATTGGCAAAACTCTCTCTGAACATTGGGTGGGAACATCTATCCTTTTCAACTGCTGGGGCAAACTCACCTTCTCTGTACACATGAGTGGGGTTTCTCTCTTGGCCCAAGGCGATGTCTTAATTCCAGATCTCAGCTTCCATGATTTTCCTCTTAAAGCTGTTTCTTCTTCAGTCTCTCCCATTGATGTCCCTTTTTGTCCAAGCTGACAGTGGTTTTGTTCATACAGCTCTCTCAAAAAGCTTGTTGGTTTAGCTTGCAAAAAGCAAGGGTCCAAGCCATCAGACAGTAAGACTTTCCACAAGTCTTTCTGAGATAATTGCATCTTCAATCCTGATTTACAAGCTCCAAGTTTAGTTTAGTCCTCAAATGGGGCACTATCATCTGGGACTTGATTTCCATAGGTTTGGAATTTCCAGAATCAATTTCTGTTTTCTTTGTGCCCAACAGTTCAGTCCTCAGCTTATCTCTCTTAACTAACATTTTGCTATAAGCTAAAAGGAGAAGCCAAGCTGCATTCTCCAAGTTTACTTTGGAAAGTTCTTCAGCTAAATGCCCAGACTCACCATTTTCAAATTCTGCCTTTCATAAAACATCAGGAGTCAATCTTGCTAAGTTCTCTGCAACTTTAAAACATAGATCACCTTTCCTCCAGTTTCCAATAATAGTTTCATCATTTACTTCTAAGGTCTCATAAAAAGTCTCTTTAGAGTCCATATTACTATCAACAGTCTCTTCAAAGCACTGTAGGCCTTTTCTACCAAGAATCTCACAATTGCTTGAAAAAATACCCCTTACCCATTTATAAAACCATCCCAGCATTTTGGTAATTGCAAAAGCACAACCACACTCTCTGGCACCAAATTCTGTATCAGTCAGCCAAAGGGGTGCTGATGCAAAATACCAGAAATCCATTGGCTTTTATAGAGGGTATTTATTTGGGGTAGAAGCTTACAGTTACCAGGCCATAAAGCATAAGTTACTTCCCTCACCAAAGTTTATTGCCACATGTTGGAGCAAAATAGCTGCTGATGTCTATGAGGGTTCAGTCTCCCTGGGTTCCTTTCTTCCCAGGGCTTGCTTCTCTCTAGGCTCAGCTGCTGTGCTCTCTCCACAAGGCCAGCTGTACACTATCAGGTGAACGGCTCTGTCTCTTTCTCTGGGACTTCTGTTGTATCTAAGGAGCTGTGTCTATTCTTCTGTGTTCTTCTCCTGTGTGTTCACTTGTTGGACTCCACGTGAAAACTCAGCATCAGAACTCCAACTCACTTCTCTGTTCTGCCATGAAGTTTTATCTGTGAGTCCCCATCCACCAAGGGGGCGGGGACTCAAATGTCCTACTGATGTGGCCCAATCAAAGCCCTAATCATAATTTAATCACGCCCAGATACAGACCAATTTACAAACATAATCCAATATCTATTTTTGGAATTCATAAACAATGCCAAACTGCTACACTAATTCTGACTTCAATCAACTCAAATCTGCTGTTATATGCCTCTAATGTATTTTTAATCTCATCCATTGTATCTTTCTTTACCATAAGCTCTGTTAATTTTCTTTGCAGGCTTTCAAATTGCTCTTTATGCTCACTCAGTGTCTTCTTAATATTCTTTATCTCTTTAGTCATATTTTCCTTCCATTCTTTGAGTTGATTTAGGAGATTTGTGTGATTATCATTGATTAGTTGTCTTAAACCCTACATCTTATCAGGATATTTGGTTTGTTTCTTTGGCTGGGCCATCTCTTCCAGTTTCTTACTATGGCTTGCACTTTTTTGCTGATGTCTAGGCATCTGAATGTTTTTGAATTCACTCTGATGGCCAATTTCTTTTTCTTGCTTATTTTTTTTTTCATGGCTTTTCTTTGATTTTGGCTCAATTTATTCTGAGTCATCAAAATAGGGCCAGGAACTTACTGATGGGGCCTGGATTTTCTCTCAATGGGTTTGGGTTAAGAGAGAACTAAAAGTCATTTTTCTTCTCTCAGTTTCCCTGCCGGCAAGCAGATGGTGTTTGTCAGTGAACTTTTTCACAGAGGTTTCCCTTGTAACCTCCATTTACCCATGTTTCTTGTCTAGCCACAGCTGAGATTCAAACTGGGCTCTTTTGGACAAATTCCCTGCAGAGAAACCACTCTCCACCCTCCACCACACTCTTCCTCTTCCCAGCAAAGAAGACATCTGTTTACCTCTCATTTGGCTTCAGTGAGCCATGGGTTTTTTCCAGGCTGCACACTTTGAGGGTGGGTGCAGGGTGCCATTCATGGCCACTGTGGGGGTTTAGGAACTCATGGTTGTTATTTCAGGGTTCTTCCTCTCTCTGTCCCTCACCCTCCTGGAGGTTGCCCAGCACTGTCCTGGTCTGCTGATCCCTAGGACAGCATTTTGCCCTTTCTCCAGTGGTTTTGTGAGAGAGTTGAGCCCTGCATTCCTATGCCATCTTCTGGAAGCCCTCCACCCTTGTCTCACTGGACTTTTAAATGACTCAGCTCACTTCTAATTTGGCAAAAAAGAACAACCATGTTCAGTATGTTACTTTTTATATGTAGATATAATTCTTTCAGACTAGTAGCAGTTTGTCTCATTAGATGCTGCTTCTTTACCTCTGCTTTTGTCTTTCAATATGAATCTACAGAAGGCTCTAGTAGCAGATCTTGACCCACTCAATTGCTAAGCCAGTCCAGGATGGAGCAGAAAGATGTTGGACGCCTCAGTCACAAGCCATTATTTGGAAGGGCAGGTATGGTGCTAGGATCTGTGCAGCTTCTGAGTCTCTCAACAATTCCCCATGCTTTCCTTGATTCCCTTTAGCTCAGCACTACTTTTGAATTCCATTTTCTACCCCATTCTGTTTTCTGTCTAGTAAGTCTGCTCTATTTTCCAGTCTGTCTCCTGGCTTGGAGTAGTAACTTGAATTTGTTCCATTAATGTAGTCTAGTTCACAACTTTTGGTATTAAAGAGTGGATTATATTTCTTGCATCCAACTGCTGCCTTACTCAGTGACAAGATTCATTGCCTTGCCAGGCATCTATTGTTCCTCCTACCCTTCTGATACTCTCTATCCTTCTTGACCCTACATAAAACACTGTTTGCCTGCTTGTTTTCTCACTTTGATGCATTTTTAGGCTGTCTTGAACTACCAACTGGCATTTCTGGATTCCTACCAAGGCACAGATTACTTTCTTTACAGTTTGGCCTGACTCTAGCATGTATCTTTCAGTAGTCCGGTACTTTTATGATATAACAATTGAAAACAAATCTTGTTGTTTACTTATATTAATTTTATTTGTAAGTATTTGTATGAATGATAACAAGAGGTAATGTCTTTTTAAAATTTTCACACTATGGTAAAAGAAAATCTTGTATCTACTGATTTTGAGATTTTCCATGTATTAAGAACTGTTAAGTTCTGGGATTTTACCCTGTTTGCAAACTAACACATTTGCCTGCTATAGTTTCATGGATGCTGGCAGAAGACATGAGACTCATGGGTCAGAAACAGAGGACTCTATTAATCATAACACAAGCAAGTGAAATGAGCATCATTTTGGCATCAGCTTTCCTTGTCTCCTAGGTCCTAAGGGGGCTACATGAAGAGGTGAATACTGCTTATGCAGGGGTTTGCATCACAGCTGAGAAACCCTGAACTTAGGGAATCTGAATATTTTATAAAAGCCTGCCTGAACTTTCCCTGAAGGAAGACATTATCTTCATTATATAGGACAGTAAACAAACCTGTTCTTTGTTCTGGGGTGAGGTATCTCGTTCTTTCAAGGCTGTTTGCTCTACAAATACGCTCAAAATGATAGCTTAGAAAAAAGACAGAGAATGCCGCTTCTCTTAAGATATGCAGAAATATGAAACACCCATGGAGGATTGTCTCTCAACAGCCTATATTCAGTATGGAACACAAGGTACCAATGCAAGATCAGTAGCATACCTCTTGCCCAGAATACTTCCAGAAGCACTGTTTTTTGAGGAATTACTTTTAGAGTGCTGTTCTTTAAATGGTCAGTTAATCCTTTAATTAGAAGATTCTTGAGAATCTTCTAAGATTCTTCTGATATCCCAATATGGGTGTTTTTTTTTTTCTTCTTCAAGGATGATGTGAAGAAGAACATCTAGGAGTAAGTCCTAGGAACAATCACCTCTCTTTTTAACTATATAAAGCAAGCTATTATCACCTTCCTCTTCTCTCTAACAACATGACTGCCTTGTTTAATCTCCCTGTCAATTACCCCAATCTCTGGGACTGGGAACATGTACTGCCATGAAGCTAAATGCATTGGTTTTGATTCCTTTAGATTAACTGTGGGGTTCTGGCAAACGAAGGCGTCAGTGGCAGGCATTTGTGATACAATATTCACTTGTTTCACTTCTGTGGGTGTCCTCTCTATCACTTCAAACAAGACTGCTGAGTAGTTTGTGTGCACTGGCCCATGTACCTGTCTTTATAGACTCAGGAATGGTATTTGCCTAATGCTGTCACTACCCTGCTAAAACTTATATAAGTACCATAAATCTTTGGATTTCAATTTTCATATCTGAAAAATGAGGGGCTTGGACAAGGTCAAGGGTCAAAGAACTCAATGGACTATGAGCTGAGCCACTGGGTGAGCCCAACCCCAGAGAGTATATAGTCTATGTAAATGGAAATTTCTGAGGGCACAACTATGTGAACAGTGCTCTCTGAAGGTGAGCATCTGGGGAACCCTATTCATGGGATCACTGAGCAGGTAACACCAATGTGCTAATAGGGGATATGACAATCAACAGGGTATGACATTCCATGGCCAAACCATTAACCAAAGAGGTTAATCAAAGCATGTAAGAGTCTTCAAATTCTGGTGTAGGTGGTCTCTGAAATGCCTTTTAGATCCTGAAGTTTATGGTTTCTTTGGTTTGTTGCCTTTTCAGGAGCTCTTACTTCTTCTCACCCTTTGTGGTGAACTGCTTTCTCTAAGAGGCACAATTATTAGAAAGTGGTGGCAAAGAAAAGGACGCAGAGAAGAAAGTGTTCGTTGTACTGAATGCCAGTGCTTCTCAGTGTGAGGTATAGCTCTGCTTTCCAAAGACTGGCTCCTAGACCAGATGTAAAAGAATCACCTGGATGATTTAATTAAAAATAATAAAAAACTTTCTGGGCTGCATCTACTGAATTGGTTACTCTGGGGTTGGGCCCACTAGCTGTGTGTTTTAAAGGCTCCCCAAGGGGCTCTAAAATGCAGCCAGTGGTGGGAAGCAGTGTCTGCAGAAATGTCTGTGAGAATCAGAGACCTACTAGATCCTTAGGCCCATCTGCTTAATCTGAGCAGAAATCAGGAGTTGTGGCATGGGGAGGATCCGATTAAGCATAGGACTTCTTGCTCCAGAAAGCTGGATCACAGATTTGGATATGCCTATCAAGCTGTATTTTGAGAATTTAGTTTTAATCGGGTGACTGGGATTTTGGAAGCTGAAGATTGGCTCAAGATTAGCAAGAGCATTTTAATTGTCCAAGTAATACAACTATTTCAACTGAATTCAATTATTTTCATTGTTGCCCTCAGTGGCTTTTTTTTTTCCTTTTGGTAAGTTTTTAGTTGGTCCATTTAGGATTTGATTCTTAATAGGATATATATAGAATTTCACTGAAAAAAAATGTTCTTGTTCAGATAAAAAATCAGTAGAATTCATTCTGTTAGTTCTCTAGGTCTGGGTCTATGCAGCATAACTGAATTGGGTGCAGGACCATAAAATTAGCTCAGGAAGGTTTTCTGGATAGTTTCCTGATGGCAGATGAATAGCAGTCTATTTCTGTTCCTTACTTCATGGCTTAATCATGTGATGATTTGTGGTAACTTGATGGACACAATTTGCCAGCTAGTCTGAGGATGGCATTCACAGGGCATATATGCCACCATTATCTTCATCAGAGCCTTTGGCAGACATGGCCTATCAATCATGGTGGCCTTTCACATTGGACCTTGATGTGACTGCAGAATCCCTCTGAAGAGTTACTCTAAGCCACACTACCAATTGACCAGAACTGCCTCACAAAATGAGCTGTCATTGTTGTGTAGTAGAAAAAGAACAAACTGCTTCCTGTCTCATGTAATATGAGAAATGAGAAGTCTATTTCTTTTTAAGTGTTTCTTAATTTTCTGTGAGTTCTTGTTAGTCTATGCCTTTGTTGTCCCAGTTGTTAGAGGAATTAGATTAATGGCTATTCACTATTTTTTTAAAAATGTAAGGCAGATAATTCCATACTTGTTTTTACTTGCTCAGATAAACCGTAGATGATCTCTAAGATACGTGTCAGTTTTGAAAAATCAATATCTATGACCTATTAGCTTGAATATTGTTGTGACTTTATAGTTTAGCCCTATAAATGGAAAATAAATTTGGAGATGGATAGAAATAAATTTACAAGGAAGTCAGAGTTGGAGAGTTAGAAAAGGTTTTTCCTGAGATTTATTTTGAAATTTCCCTTCCTCTCATATCTTTTCAGTTCTCCAAAACTCAGAATCTCTAATGTACTACATTCTGAGTGGGTTGCCATATTTTCTGTTACATTCAGCTCTTAGATTGTTGATGAACTTTGGGATAAGAACTTTCAAAGCAGAAAGTTGACAAAGTACATAAAAGTATGGAAGGCAAGGTTGGTCTGACAACACTTCAGGGACTCTTCTTCCTTCTGCCTCAATTGAAATTTGGTCCAGGTATGTCTATTCTCTATAGTGGCACACAATCTACTCAAGTCTTTGTTTGAATGAAGCATTTTGTTGAGTAGGTCTGTTGTACCAGGGAGCTGGCTCCTGTGGGAGACAGTTTCAATGTATACAGGCCTGTTTTAGAAACTTAGAGTAGGCATAAGGCACTTACTGGTATAACAGTGTCTTCTCTACCCCTCCCATCCACCTAGAAATAATCAGTTAAAAGGTAAAAGCATATCAGTCAGTATACTAAACTTTACCCATCAGCTTCTACTGTGGGTGATGACACTGATCATAAACTGCTAAAACCTTAATAACCTTAAAGTTCTCCCTTTAAATCTGAATGAGCCATGAATAATCCTTTTTTAAATGGAGTGCATGAATAAAGTGATGTGCTCTTTGAGGGTGTTATTCAAAATACAAAAGGTGTTATTCATAATACTTCTTTTACTGTAGAAAATGCATGCTTGCTAACTTGAGCTTCAGCTGTTAAAAGAAAATCTGCAGATAGAGCAAAAGGGCAAAAGGGTGACATCTGGCATAACAGACTTTCTAAGATGGTTTTGGCATAAAGCCTGCATTAAGCAGCAGAAGCAGAAAAATATCTATTGAAATAAAAAGAAAAAATTGAGGACAATGCAACATTGACTTCTAATATTAGCAAACCTGTTTAAAACCAGTGCAATTGTTTTGTTGTTGTTATGACTTGAAATGGGCCATCACCTCTAATCTTGGCTCTGATAGACAAGAGAATATGACTGTGAGGTATTTTCGCAAGTAGAGGAGGTTGAATCTTTTAATAAATTCCCTGCCACTTTACACTTGACTTCTCCTTTTCATCTGAGTGAGTAATATGCTGAAATGTCCACATTATTACAGGGTCTCCTCCACTTGACTTGTTTGGATACTTGCTAAATGTAATGCATCAAGTGCTACTTGAAGTAATAAAGAATATATTTTATCTTCAAAACTACAGTGGCATAAAAATTATGATTGCTGTAGTTTGAGAAGAAAATAATATACTGCTTGATACAAAACAAGGGACAAATTAGGATAAAACTTTCTAAATCATGTAATTACTCAAGACATTGAAAGATAAGAATCATCGTAGAGCATTACCTTTGCAGGATGCAGGTTTAAGACTGGCAATTTCATGGGCTCCATTTTTCTTAAACTGTATTATTTTTCCTGCATGTGCTCAGCTTGAAACCTGGTGGGTGAGAGGGAAGCAAGAGCATAGCTATGGATTCTGGGTGGTCAATAACACATTGTTTGACAGCTCCAGTGCAGGGATTCTGTTGGATTCTGTGTCTGAGTCCTTGGTTAGCTCTGATGTGAGTAGGCCCAAGCAGTTTGTGCCTGTTGCTTTGATATCTGTGCACATCTGTGAGGTGACAAAGCCATGGCAAAAATTCTGTTAAAAATCATCCTTTATGCTTGGTCTTGGGTTCAGTCCAATTCATTAACACTGGAGCTTGAACTTTAAGGATGTAAAAGACTTATGCCTTTACCCTAGTTTCTTACATTGAGATGAAAATGGGAAGATTGTCCATCATGTGACCTATATCTCCACATGATTAGATCTCAGTGGGAGTCTGGCATGTGAATAGGGGACACATTCTGGCCTTTGAGAGTTGTTTATAAATAGAAACTTGCATGACTTATAAAGCCAGGATTCCAGAGATTGAGTAATATTTGTGGTTGGGAGAGAAAGAGGGAAATACAATGAGAAATAGCAGAATGCTACTTTTATACACTAGCTATTAAAAAACCTTCTGGGGTTGAGTTCCTTGACCCAGACATTGAATTACATGAATTGCTATTGCTAATCTTCCCTTAATGCTAAAAGTAAAAATTTAGGTCTCTCTATTAAGTTATTTCAAATAAAAAAGAACAGCAAATACAAGGAGATTGGAGGAAAAGTGTTAAATGAAAGGAGAATAAAATTCTGAAAACTTCGTTTATAGAGATATATCCTTAGCAACAAGGAATGCAGTTATCCTGAGTATCAGGTAGACCTGTGATAAATCTGAGTCATGGATTCAGGTTTTTCTCTTGTTTAACTGTAGCAGTGGCTATTCCTTTTATGAATCGTCTGGTGTTACAGGGCCTTCTCTCTTTCCGTCTAGGTTTGGGGAGACAAGTATGCATATGAGAGCAACAGTCACAAATTGTTTGGGCCTACTCACATCAGAACTAATGTAGGTCAGTAGATCTAAAACGGAAAAGAATCAGAAGTCAGGTATGGATGGGTGTGAATATTTGAGAATTAAAGAGGAAGTAGAAAAATGTAGTTAAAGGCAGAGGCTCTGAAATCATATTGTGTTTCTAAACCTGATTCTGCCACTTATTATCTCTCTGAGTTATTGTGCCCAAGTATTCTTCTCTGTAGCATGGGAATGACAGGAATGGATATAGTAGACTGGTACTCAAAAATCATTCTAAGGGCGCAGATGTTGCTCAAGTGGTTGAATGCCTGTTTCCCATGTATGAGGTACCAGGTTTTATCGCCAGTACCTCCTAAAAACAAAAACAAAACAAATGAACAAAAAAGCCAACTCTCTTTGGGTAGCAGATGTAGCTCAGTGGTTGAGTACCTGCTTCATATGTAGGGGGTCCTGGGTTCAATCCACAGTACCTCCCCTCCTCCCCCCAAATCTTTCTACTCTCCTCCTAGTCGACCTTCCTCTTCCGTAGAGTATAGAAAGCTAAAAATTGTATTTCTTAGATTATTTACTTCTACTCATTATGGATATTAAGGATTAACTTCTACAACATTGTTTCTCTGCCATTAACAGTTAGAAAGATGGGCAAATTTGATTAAAACAAAAAACCGTTTTCAGAAATTTAACAATAGGCACTATAAGACTGTGATTCCAGACAGTAGGGAAGCAAATGAGGTGAGCAATACCATTTTACCATTTTCCAGGCTTAATGCCTAAGTCCCCAGGCCACAGAATAGGGAGGGGAAATCAAAGAAAGCCTGGTGGCCTTACTGAGTTAAGGAGATAACAATCAGGGACCAGGGAGACCAAAGTGGCTATAATTTGCAGTAAGAATACCAGAAAGGGGGGAACTGTAAAAGGAGAATTCTAGAGGTTTACAGAAGGGGGTAAGTCTTTGAGTCCTTGACTGAGTAATGATTTGTATAAGCATGAAGTAAAATTTCATGGAGGTGTGGGGAGAAAACTAAACAAAACACTGGAAGATAGACAACTTTTTTTTTTTCCTTAAGAAAACAAAACAAGCTTACTAGAACACTTTATATTTCTATCAGCCAGAGTGGCTAAATTTCATAATAAATGAATCATTAGAATGAGTCCTCAGAAAGGTCATGCTTTAGTGGTGAGGAAAAATTATCTCAGAGGAGATTCTTTTGTGCATGCCAGAAAAAAAACAAAACAAAACAACAACAACAACAAAAAACAACTTAAAGAAAACCATAATGTGATCACACTGAACTGAAAGATATTTTATTGCATGGCAGAGCAAAGTTGGCCATTCATTAAGGGAAGACAACAAAATCCAACACTTATTATCTTTAAATTTGTCTGACAGCTAATAAAAAATCCCTGGCATGCAAAAAGCCAGAAAAATATTACCCATAGCCAAGGAATGATCAATTCATTAGAAACAGATCCAGTATTGATACAGATGAAAGAGTTGATAGAAAAGGACCATGAAACAGCTCTTATAAATATGTTTAAGGATGTAAAAAGAAACAAGAATATTATGAAGAAAGAAAGGGAAACTATACAAAAGATACAAGTAGAACCCATAACAATGAAGATGCAATATCTGAAATGAAGAAAAGTATAGCAGAAGGGATTAACAGCAAATTAGATAGCACAGAAGAACTTGAAGATATAGTGATAGAAATGACTGTAAATGAAGTATAGAGAGGAAAAAGACTGAACAGAATTTAAAAGAGCATTATATTTATATAAATTAAATATATAACATATATATTTAGGTATATAAATAACATATCAATATGTCTAACATATATTTAATATAATTACAAGAAGTAGAAGAAGGTATGAGGGCAGGGAGGAGGTAGGAAAGATGTAATATTTGAAGAAAAAATGCCAAAATGTTTACAAATTGAACCTGTGGATCTAAGAATTTGCAAAGAACCCCAAGCAGAATAAACACACACACATACACACACATATGCACACACCAAGGCATGATATAATCAAATTGTTTAAAAACAGTGGTAATGAGGAAATCCTAAGAGCAGTCACAGAAACGACATAAAATATAATATGAAAGTGAAGGTAAAATAAAGCTATTTTTCAAGCATACAGATGCCAAAAATATTCATTGTCAGCAGACCTACACTAAAATGAATGTGAAAGGAATTTCCTCAGGCAGAAGAAAATTGGAACCAGGTAAAAATTTGGAGGTAAAAAATAATGAAACTGCCAGAAGTAGTAAACACATGGGTAAATGCAAAATACATTTTTATCTCATTAAAAATACCTTAAAAGATAAAAATATACATGTTTAAAGCAAAATAATAATAATGTATTGGGTGTTTATAACACACGTAAAAGTAAAATATATGACAACAGTGGTACAAAGGATGAGAGGAGGGAAAATAGAAGTGTGCTGCTGTAAGTATTTTAAACTTTAATGAAGTTATTTTTTTGGCAGGTAGACTGTGATAACTTAAAGTTAGATATTTTAAACAAAAAGCAAACAAAACAAACAAAATATGTGTAGCAAATAAGGCATTAGTAGAGATATAACAGATTCTTAAAGAAATATTCAATCCAAAAGAAGCTGGTAAAGAGAGAAAAAGAAACAAAGAACAGACAGGACAAAGGTAAACAAATACTAAAATAGCTCATTTAAAAATATACATATTTATAATTACATTAAAATTAAATGGTTTAAACACTATAAGGAAACGTAGGAAAAGGATTGTCACATTTGATACAAATGTTTATAAGAAGACATTTTAAATGTAAAGGGACAAATGAGTAAAAAGAAGGAAAGAAAGATATATCATGCAAACACTAATCAGAAGAAAGTGGGAGTGACTATATTAATATCAAAATATACTTAAGAACAAGGGATGTAATTAGATCTTCTAAAAAGAGATATTTCATAATTATAAAGGGGTCAATTCAGAAAGAAGAAATTATATTCCAAAATGTGTAACCACCTAATAACAGAGCTTCTTAATACATTACTCAAAAGCTGATAGGATTGAAAGAAGATATAGAGTCACATGTATAGTTGAAGATTTCAACACTTCTCTCTCAGTAATTTATATAACAAGTGAGAAAAAATAAGTAAGGATATAGAGCCTTTAACAATATCTATCAGTCAATGTGTCCCAATCAATATTTATAGAATACTGCACCCAACAACAGCATAATACATGGTTACTGTTTTCAAGTGCACACAGAACATTCTCTAAGATAGACCACATAATGGACCACAAAACAGTCATAATAAATTTTAAAAATTGAAATCATAAAAAGTAAATTCTCTGACCACTCAGGAATTGAATTAGAAATTAAAAGCATATCTGGAAAATTTTCACATATTTAGGAAAAAAACTACAAAAATCTAAATAATTCATGATAGACAATAATAGATCAAAAAGAAATTTAGAAAGTATTTAGAACTGAATGAAAATATAAACTAAAACTTAACATTTAAACATTTATAGAAGGCAGCTAAAGCAATGCCTATGGGGAAATATATAGCATTAAATGGAGGGGAGTGGCTGTAGCTCAAGTGGTGGAGCACCTGCTTCCCATGTACGAGGTCCTGAGTTCAATCCCCATTTACAATGGGATCCAAAAATATGAAATTGTTATGGGGAATTTAACAAAACACATGCAAAACCTATTTACACTGAAAACTATGAAACATTGCTGAAAGAACCTAAAGACCTAAATAAATGGAGACATATACCATGTTACTGGATCAGAAGACTCAACGTTGCTAAGATTTAATTCTCTGCTAATTCACCTATAGATTCAACAACACTCAATAAATTTCCAAGCAGACTTTTTTTTTTTGTAGAAACTGACAAACTGATTCTAAAATTTATATGGAAATTCAAAGGACTTAGTATAGTAAAATCAATTGTGGGAGGCAGAATTATGCCCCACCCCAAAGTCATGCCCTCATCCCCAGAACTTGTGACTATGTTACTCTACAAGGCAAAAGAGACTTGGCAAATATGATTAAGGGTACAGACCTTGAGATGATGAGATTATCCTGGATTATCCAGATGGCCAATCACAAGGATACTTAAAAGCGGAGAACCTTTCAAGGCTAGGTGAGATAGATGAGATAGAATATGGAGGAGGAGTGATTCAAAGCATAAAAGGGGCTCAACCTGGTATTGCTGGCTTTCAAGAGGGAGGAAGAGGGCCAAAAGCCAAGGAATATGGGTGACCTCTAGAAGCTGGTAACAGCCCTCATCTGAAAACAAGCAAGGAAACTAGCACTTCATTCCTGCAATCACAAGGAACTAAATTCTAAATTCTGTTAACAACCTGAATGAGCAGAAAATGGTTTGTCCCCTAGAACTTCCATAAAGGAATGCAGCTGTGTGAGCACCCTGATTTAGCCCAGTGGGACCCATGTTAGACTAATGAATTAAAGAATGTATGACAATAAATTTGTATTATTTTAAGATGCTTGTTACAGAGCAATAAAATCTAATATACCCATGTTCTAAAAGAAAAACATAGTGGGAAGAGTGACATTACCTGATTTCAAGACTTACTATGAAAGTAAAGTAATCAATATAGTATGGTATTGGTATAGGGGAAGATAAATAGATTAGTGGTTATCAAATGTTTGGTTTCAGGAACACTTTAAACTCTTAAAAATGACAGAGGATACAATCAAAGTGGACTTTTGTTTGTATGATTATATGAATTTTATCAGTTGATATTTACTATGCATTTTATTTTCCATATAAAATTAATACTAAGAAATTCTAAGTATATATTCAAACTACTTGAAATATTCATTTAAAATAATTACAATAATCTCTATTAGATAACATATTTTGATGAAAATACCTATAAATTCACAAATCAAAAAAGTGAGAAGAGTGGTATAATTTTACATTTTTGCAAATCTTTTTAATGTCTGGTTTATTAAAAGATCTTTGGATACTCATTTTTGCTTCTGGGTTCAGTCAGTTGCAATAACACACATAGCGTGGCCTCTAGCACAACTCCATTGTGTGTTCATGAGAGATGATAATGAAAAAAACAAATAATATCTTAGTGTTATTATGAAAATAATCCTGACTTCAATGACCTTTGAAAGGCTCTCTGAGACCCAGACCACACTTTGAGAACCACTGATAGAGATCGAGCATATAGAATAGAGCCCAGAAAGAGACCCACTGATATATATTCAGTTGATTTTGAACACAGGTACAAAGACTGTTCAATGGAAAGGATAATTTTCTCAACAAATGGTGTGGAACAATTGGGCATGCATATATATTAAAAAATGAACATCAATCCTTTCCTCAAACCACATATAAAATTAACTCAAAATGGATCCTAGACCTAAACATAAGAGCTCAGTCTTTAAACATATGGGGGAGATTGTATCATGTATCCCACAAAAGACAGGTTCTTAATCGTAATCCAAGTGCCTGTGTATGTGAACCCATTTATAAATAGGACCTTTTGAAAATGTATTATTAGTTAAGGTGGGCTAAACTGAACAGGGGTAGGCCTTAATCTGTATTATTGGAGGCCTTATAAAGAAAGGAAGCTCAGACACAGTTAGTAGAAACCAGAAATCAAAAGAAGCCAGAAGTCAGTGGAAAAGAGAGGAACAGACACAGGGAGAGGTAGACCTCCATGGATGGAGGCAGAGGTGCAAGACAAGGAACTCCAAGGATTGCAGAAAGCCAGCACCAGAATGCTGCTCAGACCTTGATTTTGAACTGAAGCATACCCATTGTGTGGTTTTTGTCATAGTAGCTGTGGCAGACTAAGACAACTACATAGGAAAAAAACCATAAATAAAATTATTTGTGATCTTGGGTTTAGACCAAGATCTTTTAGATGGGACTCAAAAAAGCATGAACCATAAAAGGAAGAAAAAAAGATAATTCCAACATCATCAAAATTAAAACCTTTTTTTCTTTGAAAGAAAATGAAGATAAGTCCTAAACTGGAAGAAGATATTTGTCAATCACTTATATAACAAAGGTAATTTATTCAGAATATATATCAATTTTTGCAACCCTATAATAAGAAGAGTGTGATTAAAATAAGAACAAAATATTTGAAGACACTTCACCCAAACAGATAAGTGAATGACATATGAAAAATGCAATGGAAAATGTCCATTATCATTATTCATTAGGAAAATGCAAAGTAAATCACAACATAACACCAACACCCACTAAAATGGATAGGAAAATAACAAAGCCAAGTGCTGTTAAGGAGGTAGAGCATTTGGAACTCTCATACAAAGCTGGTGGGAATGCAAAATGGTATGGCAACTTTGGAAAACGGTTTGACAATTTCTTATGAAGTTGACCATTCACACCCTATATGACCCAACAATCGCAGTCCCAGGAATTCACTCTTTGTGAATGGATAAACAAATTGTGGTATATCCGTACAAAGGAATATTACTCAGCAATAAAAAGAAATCAATTGTTACTGATACATGCAACAACATATAAACTTAATAGTGTTATGCTAAGTGGAAAAACCAGACACAAAGGACTACATAATGGATGATTTCATTTAACGAAATTCTAGAAAAGGCAAAACTATAGTGATAGAATGTAGACTGTGGTTACCTGGGCAAGATTGACTGGGCAATATTGACTGGGCAGGGGCACATAGGAACATTTCAGGATGATGGAAATGTTCTATATCTTGACTGTGGTGGTGGTTACATACCTGTATAACTTTTTCAAAACTCATCAAAATCTGCACTAGGATGGGAGAATATTATTTTGTATAAGTTACACATGAATAAAGTCAATTAAAAAATATCCCTCAGTCTCACATGCACCAGATTCATTTGTGCTTATCATACTATAAACTCAGTATGATTTAAGTTATATAGTAAAATGTATTTTCTAGAGATTTGAAAGGCTGAATTGATGTTGTGCTGCTTCAAATTCTGCTTTTTCTGTTGGCAAAGAGGTAGTGGAGGCATTTAGTTTGTTCTGTGGCAGCATTAAACAGAGTTCACTATGTCTAGTCATTGCTTTGTAGGTGCCAAGAGGCAAGCATGGGGCATCCATTTTGCTGGTGCATATTGTAGCTGGCATGGAAAGATTCCTAAGCTGGCAACTGTAGCCGCTTCTGATTTATGGCAGTTCTCTGTTTGTGGCAGCCACCTGGCTGTTGTTCCTGACCAATGTTGATTTGGGGCCAGCAGGTTCTGATCTTAGAAGAGACAGCACTAGTTTGATGGTGTGGTTTTTGGAATTGTTTCCAGAAAACTCAACCCAGAATCTGTTTCTTCAACTATTTCAGTGATTCTGTAAATTATGCAATATTCTATAATAAAACCCTTTTTGTTTAACCCATTCAGAATGGATTTTGCCCTTTAACTGAATGCTGCCTAATATACAGTCTCATAGGCATATTGTGAAAAATAAATGAGATTGTGTATATAAAAACTTAGCGCCTGATACTCAATAAATATTTATTGTTGTTATTGCTATTTGATGCTAGGTTTATACATGATGAGCAAACCAGCATGGAAGTATAAAATGGAGATTTGATTTGATTCAGCTCATCTATTCAGAAAGAACTGAAATCATGTAACGACATGATGGTTCTCTGGAGCTGCCTGGCTTTTCAGCCTATGTTAATTTGCTTTATATGATCTGGTCCTTCCTACTTCACTAATCCTATCATCTACTGCTTTCCATCTTGCTTATTGGACTCTAGACAAACTAGCTTTCTAAAGCTCTGTCTCAGGCATGCTAAATTTATATTTGCCTCAGGGAATGAATGCAGATACTGAGGTAGGAGTCCTAGAGATCTTATATCTGCACCCTAAGTAACTTCAAGATGCACATGACTTACATTCCAATAATTCTCAGAAAATCCTGGATATATGCTTTTTGGTATTTGATAAATCATAAAGAATGTGAGATGTTCCAAAAGATGGAAGGCAGGAAAATGCTCTTCTGGTTTTCAAAAAAAACAGGGAAAAATTAGATTTTAAAAATTGTGGTGTGGCAATCCTGAT
Source organism: Tolypeutes matacus (assembly GCA_026826555.1). Lineage (NCBI taxonomy): Eukaryota > Metazoa > Chordata > Mammalia > Cingulata > Chlamyphoridae > Tolypeutes > Tolypeutes matacus. Next base: position 19,854,700 of record JAKSZT010053770.1, read on the forward strand.
AGAAATATCTAAAAAATCTATTTAATGGTTTTAAAAATAAGACTTAGTGGTTGAAAAAGTGTATTAGCGAGAGGCAGCATTAGTTTCCAGAAAGCAAGCCCAGCCAAGTGAAATATATTGTTTCCTTTAAGGAAGATTAAGGGGATGCTGTAGACATAGAGTATCTGTACATCAGCATGGCATTTGACCAAGTTGTAATATCCTTAGGAATAAGATGTAGAAGTGTAAGCTGGTTTATAACCCAAGGCAGTGACCTATCTGACTTAATACCTCTAAATTGGGACAAATTAGTGAGTCCCCACGGGCAGGACCAACCCTATCTGAGGCTCTGAGACCATTTGTGACCCAAGTCAAGATTTGAGTCAGGAAATCAGTAGCTTGATATACAAGTCAGCGTGGTCTCTCAGTCTCCCATACATCTCTACTTGATTGGGATTCTTGGAGCCATCTTTTACATCCTTTGTACATCTTACATTCAGTTAACTATTAGATATTGATTGAATTTGTCTTATCCCAACCTTCCCATTTGTCTAGTGCCTGTTCTTATCTTTCAACTATTGCAACAGCCTTCTAACTAGATTTTTTTGTTGTAGCTGCTCCCCTTTCCCAACTCAACCTCCACATTATCTTCCTAAAAGTCAAATCTGATCATGCCACTTTCCTGATTAAATATCCCAAACAAAATAAAGTTAAAACTTCTTCATAATCTGAAGTAGACCTAACCTATAATTCCAAGTTTATTTCCTGTGACTGGCTGCTTGTGCCTAATACTCAGATTCAAAATCACTTCAAGTTGTCTCATGCCTCTGTATTTTGGTGCTTTCATTTTCACTGCCTATTCTCTTTCACATCTACACTGCCTGTTGAACCTTCCTTTTTTTTCCTTTTTTCTAAGGTCACTGAAATTAAAAAAGAAAAAATTGTACCACTTACCATGGCAAGTTGCAGATCTCCAGAAGCACTAATCGCATTTTAGTTTCTGTGAAAGTTGTACTACATAACCCCAGGGGGCAAGTTCTTTACTTAGAATAGTGAAGAATTGTCCTTAGTGTTCTGAAACTTGGTGGCCGTGAAGATAATAATGATGTTATATGGTGAAAAAAATTAAAATGTTATATAAATATAAAGAGCACAGTGAAACTCACTTTATTGTTCTTCTCTTGGCTCCTGTCCCTTTTATAGAATTAATCCCTGTTATCATCTGGGCTATATTATTTTAGAGCCTTATGTATTTATTTATATACATTTATAAATATACCCACAAATAAAGTATGATTTTTTTTTTCTTACATGAGTGGGATCAAATTACACATTTTGTTGTGTAACTTGCTTTTCAATATGCCTTGGGAAATGTGGCTGATCAATATATATAGATCTACCTCATTCCTTTTTAAATTGAACTAATTTGTCAGGATTCATCTCAAATGTCTTCTCAATTTGTTTTTGCCAAACTCTTCCTAGCAGGTCAGTTACCATTTTTGTACAATTACTTAACACTGAGAATTCCTATGTAATAGCACTTATTAGGATGAATTATAATTATTTCTTTACATGTCTTTCTAGTCTCTCCTTAAATGGCTCAAAATTTCTATTAAATGAATGAACTTTATTGGAGCTTTCCTCACAAGCCTAGGACTGGGTAATTAAGAAGATAAAAGTGCATAGCCTATCCTATTCCCTAGCCATGTCTTTGAAGTGAAATGATTAATACCTGGATCTCTGAATGGTGCAAGGAGAGGTCCTGTGTGTCTTATTTTCTGGGTATTTCAAAGGCTTTTCTTGGTAAAAATTATTGAGGCATTCTATAATTTATTGTGAAAGGCTAAATTTCATATTGAAATGTAGAATTTGGGGAGAAATTCCTATTCTTCTAGGTTGTCACTGCTCCTGACCCAAACTCAAATTGGGTCTCAATTGAAAAAGAATTTTCTCCTAAGACTCATTTTAAGAGGCCCCCCCACCCTGCCCTTTTACTTTGCCTTTTTCCCTTCAAACTTCTGGACCTTCTTTTATTTCTCCTTTTTCTTTCAGCAGTTAGAAATAGAGAATAAAGCTATTCTTTAGAAAAATCCTTTGCTCAGCATAACCATATCATCTTCTCTTTCCCTTTCTTCCTTTCCTTCTTTTGCCCTCCAGCTACTTTTCAACTTTTCTTAATTATTTTACTTATCCAATTTTATTAAAAATGATTGTGAAGAGTTGAGGGAATGGTGGCCCATAAAACAAACAAAATTTCCAATCTAAACAAAGAAAAAATTCTCCATAAATAAAAAATTTATTGTATTTATTAAATATAAGCATGATTAGCCTACTCCATGCCACCCAATGGGTGCATTTAAAGCCATATTAATAGTAATAAATCATTTTTAATGTTTTATTCTCCATTTCCAGCAATTTATCTCACTCTGCTACCACACCCATAGTTTTTTTTAGGACACCCAGGATATCACATCTCACATATTTTCAGATATGTCACCTCTCATTGGTTACTGCTGATATACTACCTGGTAACAACAGTGTCAAATTTACATGAAAGTTTGTAATGAAGGGCTATCTCTCTTATGATATCATAGTGTACACTATTATTGCTATCTTACTATTTTAGACAACTCTTGTTTTCATTAGGATCTGCAACTGGTGTCCTAAGCCAGGGCTGGAGTAGAGTGACAGGTAATCTATATGCAGAATAACTTCTCCCTCTGAAGCATTAAAAATTTTTTATTGGACATCTTGTTATGTCTGGTTCCTTCTTTCCCTGTATGGCAGAACTGCATTTTCCAAAAATGTCTATAATAATATTTCCAGTCCCAAATGTCTTCCAGAACCTTGCCAATCTTCTACCAATAAGAGGCTTTGTCCTCTCCCTTTGAAACTGGGAGAGTTTTTGTGATGATACAACTAAAAATGGAAATGATGCTATGTGACTTCAGAGGTTGGGTCTTAAAGGATACAGCTTCTATCTAGCCGAATCCGGCCACAATAATGTGAGAAAGCCCAGGTCACAAGGAAAAGCCATTTTCTGGCCAAAACTACACCAAGAACTCAAAGGACAACCAGGAACAATTTCTAGTCATGAGAAAGGAAGTCTTTGAAATGACTCCACCCCCAGCAACTCACTGACTACAATTACATGAGAGACAGTGAGCATGAATCACCTAGTTAAGATCTGCTGACCCCCAGAACTATGAGATAATAATAATTAAATTATTGTTATTATTTTATCCTACTAAGTCTGGATTAGTTTCCTGGAGGTGGGATGCTATTTTTAAAACAAAACAAAACAAAACGAAACAAAACAAAACAAAACAAAACAAAACAAAACATGTGATAGTGTGGGACCAGGTGGTGGTTGGAAGTTGGTAGGGATATGAAAAGGCAGAAGCCTTTCAGAGGCTGTTAGAGTTGACTTAAGGAAAGTGAGGAACATATTATTGGCAGCTAGAGGCAAAGGGGATATTAGTGATGTAAAAGCAGAAAGTTTAGAAATATTTTCATTTGAAATTGCATGGAAAATATGAAATATACGTAAGGAACTGCTGGATTTGGCTAAGGAGATTTTTAGGCAGAATTTTGAAAGTATCAGCTGATTTCTTTTGGAGAGATAAGATAAATCTAATTGTCAAGCAACAGTTAAAGGAAATATAAAGGATCTTCAAATTAATGGGTCTGAAAATAAAATTGTTTCCCATTTCCAGACTCTCTAGTCATCCAAGGGTTCGCAAATTAAGAAAGGACCTCAAACTAAGTATCATATCCAGGATGGGACTGTGAAATGCTCTATTAAGATTTCAGAAAGATTAAGGTGCCTCAGAGAAACTTTCAGACAGACAAGTTTTAGGAGACTTTTTGACAGGACTCTAAGGATCTTAAGGGCATGACATGATTCTCTCTGTTAATGATTCAGCTTTTAAATATCTTAAGGACATTATCTTGCAGAAGTCTCACAGAAGTCCAAGATAGAGAAAGACTTTTTTTCAAAGAGAGTAGTTGTGTTTTTTTTCACCTAATTGGTTGAATACCAATAAGATTAATAGGAAATACACAAAGTTTTAAGAGGAATTGTATCAGTGGAAACACCACCAGCTTAGACTAAAAAGGACAACAATATATAAAGAGGATTTTGCCCCCAAAACTCTATAGGCAGGAAGAATCCTGAGAAAACTACTTAGAAGCAAACATGGGCGATATTTATGGAAAAGCAGGTCTATTCAGAAAGTATAATCAAGAACTTAGAGGGTGGAGCCAAAAGGCATAGAAAGTTTCCAGTCAGTAGTACTGAACCCTAATTAAGGAACTAGCAATGTGTGTCTGGATGGATTTCAGAATTGCCATGGACCAGTGACTGTTGTGTGCCTTCTGTTTTATTACCCATATAGAACAGAAGTTTCCATAGTGGATATTCTATGCTTGTCCTAGTACTCCATGCTTCATGTGTGAGAAGCAGGTATGTTTTCACTTTCATAGCCTTTCATATTGAAAGGGACAGTATTCAAGAGGCTATACTGGAGGAACTGCACCCTAGGGACACCAGGATCAATGTTATATGACAAGATCCTGAACTTTAAACCTGAGCCTAATTTCATAATGGAATGAGACCTTGAGGGCTGTAGAGGATAAGGATAAACATATGTTCTATGTAAGTGGAATGAGGAATGCTTTGGCCATAAGGCAGACTTTGACAGGTTGTATTTTCCAAAAATAGCTACAACAATATTTCCAGTCCATATGCTCTTCCAGAACTTTTCTATTCCCTTATCAAGAGGCAGGGTTTATATTCCCTTCCCTTGAAAATGGGCAGAACTTTTTGACTACTTTGACTATTATAGTATGGGGGAAGTGACAGTATGTGAGGCTAGGTTATAAGAGGCAATAAAACTTCTTCCTGGATCTCTTTTGGGATACTTTCTCTTCAAATCAAGGTTAAATGGAGATGCAATCAGCAGCAGCAAATACTAGACATATGGATACAACTCCTATTCCATCCACTATCTAATAGCAACTGTTATTAGAGTGAGAACTGCCTAACTGAGCCCAGGTAACCTCCAGATCTATGAGACATAATAATAGATACTGGTTGTTTATTTCATCATTAAATTCAAGCAAGATTTTATGTGTTAATATAACTGAAACATCTTTTATAGGTGATTTAATATTAATAAATCCTCTTGGTTTTAAGTGACAAAAACTCAGCTTGAACTAGCTTAGGCAACATATGTACATTTATATTAGCTCAATTAACCAAATTCTAAGACAGTAGTCAACTGGGCCCTGGGATTCCTTTAGCACAAAGACTTTCCTCCTTTTATCTCTGTTTCAGTCTGCATCATTTGCTTTATTATCTCAAATTGGCTTCTTTAAGGCTGAGGATTCATATCCTTGGAGACTTAAGGCCATATTTAATAGATAACTTCACTCTTTTGGATCCACTTAGAAAAATCCTAATTATGATGAACTGCTTCAGTGTTCTATTACTGTGTAGTAAACCATCCCAGAATTTAGTGTATTAAAACAACAACCATTTTATTATCTCTCATGATTATCTGGTTAATGGGACATGGTTGGTAGTTCTACTCCATATGATGTCTTCAAGTGGCTTGGGTTTCTCACAGCATGGTGATTTTCTTAAAGCCTGGGCTCAGACATCCTGGAACATCACTTCTGTTGCATTCTATTGGTCGATGTTCTGATCAAGGAAAAGATAAATAAACTACATCTCTTCACGTGAAGGGTAGAATGCATGTACATGGGGGAGTAGTTGAGATGCATCTTTGGAGACTAGATACCACATGGATTCTTGTGTCACATGGGTTATGTTTTATCCTTCGAGACCAATTGATATTTTCCTAGTTTGCCAGGCTACAAATACCAACAGTGGGTTGGCTTAACAACAGGAATTTATTTGTTCACAGTTTGGAAGACTAGAAGTCCAAAATCAAGGCATCAGCAAGGTCATGCTTTTTCCCTAAAATCTGCAGCATTGTGGTATTGGCTTGCACAATCCTTGGTGTTCCTTGGCTTGCAGCTCTGCCTCCGATCACATGGTAATCTCTCTCTCAGGGTGTCTTCTCTTTGGATTTCTACTGGCTTCCTTCTTTGGTCTTCTCTACCTGTGGCTTTTTCTCTATAAGGCCCCCAGTAACATGGATTAAGGATCACTCAGATTCAGTTGGGTCATACCTAAATAGGATCTTAGAAGACCCTATTCACAAATGAGTCCACACCTTCACTAATAATATATCTTCCAAGGACCCTATTTATAAATGAATTCACACCCACAGGAATGTGGATTAATATGTTTTTGTTGGGGTACATAGTTCAATCTGCCATAGGTATCACAGAAAATGTAGTACTAAGATGGCTTAACTTGTTTAAGTTTTTGTGATGGTTGATTTTATGTGTTAACTTGGCTAGGTTATGGTATCTAGGTATTTGGTCAAACACATACCTAGATGTTGATGTGGAAGTATTTCATAGATGTGATTAACATCTACAATCTGTGGTCTTTAAATAAAGGAGATTACCAACAATAAAATGGGTGAGACTCATCCAATCAGATGGAGGCTTTACAAGGAAAGGACTGAGGGTTCCAAGAAGAATTTCTGCCTCTAGATTTTAACATCAACTCTAACCAGAATTACTGTCCTACTGGCCTGCCCTACAGAATTTGGACTTGCAAGCCCCCACAATTCCTTAAAATAAATATCTTTATATTTTCTTTTCTTTTTCCTTTCTTCTTTTTTCCTCCCTCCCTCCCTTCCTCCCTCCCTCCCTCTCTCCCTTTCTTTCTCCTTCCCTCCCTCCCTTTCTTTCCCCTTCCTTCCTTCCTTCCTTCCTTCCTTCCTTCCTTCCTTCCTTCCTTCCTTCCTTCCTTCCTTCCTTCCTTCCTTCCTTCCTTCATACCTTCTTTTTCTTTCTTTCTTTCCCCCTTGTCTCACCATCTATCTTCTATCTCTCTATCTGTCTACTTATCATCTATCTATTTAATCTCCTGTTTCTGTTTCTCTGGACAACCCTGACGAATATAGTTATAATTAAATAAAATACTGTGACTGGGATCATGAAGCTTCTACACTAGAATAGGAATTTCAGGAGAGTGGGTGCCTTCCTCTCAAACAAAAAGAGAAAAATAATAAAAGAAAGGAAAAGGATGATGATTAGCCCAGATATAGCTACTGAAGGAATCACTATAAGTTTCTAACGTATTCCCATTAAAGGTTTCTTTAAGGAATCTCTGGGCTTCTATAAATAGATGTTTTTACAGGCTGAGCCTACCAGTTTTTCAGAGATTACTAAATGAATCTGAATATCTTTTAGGTCAGTACTAGGATTACAAACTATTTTTGAAGATTATCTAGATTTTTGTATTAAATATCCAAATTTATAACTTACTGCTCACTTCATATCTCTACTAGGATATCTAAAGGAAATATTAGCTTGTGACTTCCCCCCATACTGGTTTCACCTATAGTTTTGCTTATCTCAGTTGATGGCTGCTCCATTCTTCACATACTCAGGTCAAAAACCTTGAAGCTACCCTCGTCAAAGCCACTATCAATCCCCTGGATTATTGTATTAGGTCACTCTGTATCATGCTTTTCCCACCTGCACTTTAAACTTTATATTGAGATATAACTCATAAATAATAAAGTGCAATAATCTTAAGACATGTACAGGTCAATGAATTTTTACATAAATATATATTTTTGTAACCACCAGCAAATTCAAAATATAGAACAATTCCAGCATTCTATAAAGTTCTCTTGTGCCCTCTACCAAGCAAAGCTAACTACAACTCTAGCTTCTTTCAATAGAAATTAGTTTTGCCTGTTAATGATAAAAACATAAAGAAATAGGTGTTTTTCTGTCTGGCTTCATTTGTTGTATGTCATGTCTGTTGTATTCATTGTTTTGTGTAGCAGTGGTTTGTTCTTTATAATTGCTGTGTCATATTCCCTTGTATTAATATGTGACAATTTATCAATTGTACAATAACATTAGATTATTTTCAGTTTTTGGATATTATGAAGAAAATGGCAATGAGTATTCTTATATATTTCTCTTAGTGGATATAGCATTCATTTCTATTGAGTATATAACAAAGAGTAAAATTGCTAAGTCATAAGGTATACATCTCCATGTATTATATACATATGGCTTTCATTTTTCAACTTTTAATGGTGTCTTTTGCTAAACATATGTTCTTAATTTAAAAGAAGTCCAATTTATCAATCTTTTCTTTTATGATTAGTGTTCTTTGTATTGTTTAAGAAATCGTTGCCTGCTCAAAGATAGTTAAGATATTCTGCTATGCTTTCTTCTGGAAATTTTATTCTTTTACCCTTTATATTTATGTTAATGATATATCTGGAAATAAATTTTATCTCTGATGTTAGGTAAGGGTTAAGTTTTTTTCTTTCTATTGACCAGGTATGATTTATTGAAAATGTTATCCTTTCCTCCCTGAATTGAAGTAGCACCAGCTATATTTAAGTGAGCTTGTTTCTTATTTATCTATTCTATTTTCTTGGTCAATTTTCTATTATTGTGTTAATGTTACACTATATTAATTATTAAGCTTTGTCATAATTTTCTTTCTTGTAGTATAAGTGATCCACAATCCTGTTTATCTTATCCTCTTATTATCTGTTTAATGTTTATAGGATTTATTGTCTTTTCCTCTCCATTCCTGATATTGGTAAATTGTATTTCTTTTATTCTTGATTGGTGTTGCTAAAAGTTTATATTTTAAAGAACCATATTTTTACTTTATATACTTTATATTTGCTTTCCCTATTATACAATAATCTGTACCAAATTTTTCTTAGCAGCACTGTTCATAATAACCCCAAAGAGGAAATAACCCAAATGTCCATCAACTGATGAATGGATAAACAAAATTTGGTATATCCATGATACAGAATATTTTTTGGCAATAAAAATGAAGTGCTGATACATGCTACAATGTGGATGAACCTTGAGAGCATTATGCTAAGTGAAAAATGTCAGTTATAGAAGATGACATACTGTGTGCTTCCATTTCATGGAAATGTCCAGAATAGGTAAATCTATAGAGGCAGAGATACAGACACTAGATTAGTGACTGCCTAGGGCTGTTTTAGTGTTTGTGTGGGGGTGGGGGGGTGAGGAGTGGCTACTAATGAACCTTGGGGTTTCTTTTGGGGGAGACAAAATACTCTAAAATTAGATAATGGTCTTGGTTGTACAACTCTGTGGATATAATGAAATGCATGGAATTATAGAATTTAAATGAATAAATTTTCTGATATACGAATATGTAAAGCTGTAAAAACACAAGCTTTTGCCAAAGTGGCTTAAAATTTAGAGAAAAAAAGTGAGGGAGAGGAAAAAAGGTACTTAAATTTTTTTTCTTCTTGTAATGTGCGTGAGAATGGAGAAATACATTAAGGGGCTATATAAACACTTTGTCTTTGATAAGGTCATGGTAGCCTTAGCTTTCTGTTATGCTAAATCTAAGCAATCTTCCTGGTGTCTAACTGAAGCAGAGTGAAAGTTATCTTCAATAATATATACATTAAAAGAGCAAAACTCTTTAGCAAATCATTTAATGTCCTGCAGAGGCAGAAGCAAAAGCTACTTCCTCTACTATCATAAATAACGTACCTAGCTGTGAGTAGGCCTGTCATAGAACCATTGACACAATACCCTGTATTTCACACATTCTATTCCAAGACTGTACAGGATGTCCCAAAGTTTCAGTTAGGGCAGAAATTCTCTTAGAGTTCAGCTTAAGATCTTCCGATGGTATATGCAAAGCTATTCATTTCTGTACTATTTGCAAAAGCAGAAATAACCTAAATATCTATCACTAGAGGCAGTTGAATAAACTATTAGACAAACACAAATGTAGTATTAAGTGGCTGTAATATAGAATGAGGAATAACTCCATGTACTGCTGAAGAGCAATCTTTGGGGTATATTTTTAAGCCAAAAGAGAAAAAAACAAAACCTCAGTGGAGAATAACGTGTATAGAAAGGGGTGAGATGGCTACCCTTATTAGGAAAGGATAGGGATAGTAGTTTGACTCCTTTGATTTTATTTTCTTGTAGATTTAACATTTCAACTGTGTAAATATTTTATCTAATTCTAAAATAAAATTAAAGTTAAAATCAATTTTAAAAATCAAAAATAAAATTAAATAAATGGAAAAATTAGGTGGAAAATATTTATTTTCTACACTATATGAGAAAAAAACCCCTCTGACTTAATGGGGATTTTAGGTAACATTTTTGGAATCTGTTATTTGACTTTTGGTGGTTTGTTCAGTGACCTAGAAATGTTTGTTTAATATTTCATTGTGATTTTATAATCTTTACAGAGAACTTACTATATAGATGACAAAAGACTAAAACCTTTACTTATCATCTCATATAATCCCCACAATGACACAGATAGGTTATGATGCCCTTTTTACATGTATGAAAGCTAAGACTTTGGATCGTTAAGGGGCTTGTCTAAAGTCAGTTTGATTCCCCCAAGGTAGGCAGCTTGACTTTATATGTCCTTAACCATGACTGTGTTTCTGGTTATTAAAGTGATGTTAATCTAAGGGCTATATAAGTATCCATAAGAAGTTATTACTTATAAAATGCACACTTCACTTTACTTTTCTTAAAGAAAACCCTCTGCATTTTACACATCATTTCAAGTAAGAATTGATTTAGCTTAGTCTTCTACTGTAAAATGAGGAGTCTGTAATTTAACATTCAAAAGCATTTTCATTTATATCAGCACACTAATAAAAGCAACATATACTATTTAAAACAAACAAATGATTAGTCTTAATAAAAGTAGTTTAACAGGACTCTATTGGATTATTTTTAAATTACTATTTTTTTCAAATAGCAAGAGAGCTATTAAATGACTATTTACTGTAAAGTTTGAGTGGATAACATTGGCCCTTTTTAGATATGTTTTGATTAAACTTCTTGTATAATTTAAATGTGTATTCTCATAATGCTTCTCACAGTGCTTTGTATATTATACATAATAAATATTTGTTCAATTAATGTATGAAAACCTGCCACAAATTAGAACAGGATCCAGATTCTGAAAGAAACAATCACCTTTTAAATGACTGAAGTTGATAACCAAACTCAAGGTCTATTTTTTTCTCATCTTTATATTCTATTTGCCTCATGTATTCATTCCTTCCACAAATTTCTATTGAATACCTGGTGCATCAGGCCCAACACCTTTGGTGTCTTCTTCCTGCAGAGCTCTCTGCATGCTTCTCCACCAGGTATGTGTCCCACCTCCTCCACCAGGTGCATTCCACCTCATCTACACTCTTGTAAAGGCATCCCCAAGAGAGTGAGCCCAATGACAGGCAAGACTTCCTTTATCTGACACTTTCAGGCAGAAACTGCTAACTCAGATGAATGCAGAAACCTGTCAGAAAACCAGATAAGTGAAATGGGCCAGGTAAAGGCACCAGAGGGACTAGTGGGGCCTGGCAATCTGGGGATACCAACTTCTTTGATCCCTCTGATTGTTATTGTTACAGAATGTGGAGCCACGTTTGCAAGAGCTTCCAAGAAAGATGGAAATTACCATACTGTAGAAATGCTGACAATCAGCTTAAAGGATTAAAACATTAAAAAGCAGGAAGCGAAACAATAATAACATATGGGCATGTGCATGGTTCTAGCTGAACAGAGCCTGCTTGTGGACTGTATTTGGCCCAGTATCAGTACCACAGAACTTCTGCTTTATGAACTGCTCGCCTAGTATCATATCCCTGTTTGACATTCCACCTTTTCTGTAGGGAATTGATATTGGGACTATTCATACCATTCAAAAAATTTTCCAACTTCTCATAGTCATGGCCTTATTCTATAGCCTCACCAGGACAACAGCTCAAAAAATAGTACAAGAAAAACAGCATCCATAAAATATCTACAGAATAATTGTTACAAATTTGTGCACCAAGACCCAGAAAATTTACAATTTACAGCCCTCTTCACATCCTTCAGTGTTTTGTTTCAGTCAATTGTACTATTTTAACTTTGTGCATGAAACTAAGCACACACAAACTCAAACCAGAATTTTATGACAAAGAAGTGGTTTTGGAATGCATTAACACTTCCAGGTCTGTGTTCTTATTTCTGTTTCTTACTTATATTAAGTAAATGCAGCATCGTTGTCTCTTTGAATTAAGATTCATGATCTTCAGTTTTCAGATGTTAGCAATGTTGTAGTTTGACCTTTATGCTCTGTATTAGTCAGCCAAAGGGGTGCTAATGTGAAATACCAAAAATTGGTTGGTCTTTATAAAGGGTTTTTATTTGGGGTAGAAGTCTACAGATACCAGGCCATAAAGCATTAAGTTTCTTCTCTCACCACAGTCCATTGCCATGTGTTGGAGCAAGACAGCTGCCGATGTTTGCCAGCTTTCAGGCTTCTTGGGTTCCTCTCTTCCCGGGGCTGCATTTCTATCCGGGCTTAGCTCCTGTTTCCTCCACAAGGTCAGCTGTAGACTATCAGGCAAATGGCTCACTTCTTTTCTCCTGGGGCCTTCTCTCCAACATCAAAACTGCTTCTCAAAAACTGTTTCAACTCTGTTCTTGCCATGCCTTTTATATTTGATTCCCCACCCACCAAGGGGTGGGGCTCAATGCCCTACTGATGTGGCCCAGTCAATGCCCCAATCATAACTCAATCATGCCCAGATTAACAGATCAGTTTACAAGCATGATCCAATTATATTTTTGGAATTCATAATTACATCAAATTGCCAAATGGTCACATGCTCAAAAACCAATTCTCAGAACTATTCCAATGAAGATGGCAGAGTGAGACACTTCAGGCCTTCATCCCTCCACAGAAGCTTTGACAACCAGCAAGAACTGGCAGATACATCTTTCTCAAAGCTCAAGAAAACAGTTAAAGGATTGCAATAACAGGGTGAATGCTGAATAAAGAGAAAGGCTACTTAAAAGTGATAGGATCTTGTGGTGTCCTGACTGGCCCTTCCCATATCCCCACCTAGGTTCCGCATGGAGTCAGCCTGTGCTCCCAGTGCAGAACACTGGTTCTGGTTCTGGGGGGAAACAGAGTAAGTTTCTTGCACATACTAGGGGTTTGTATGTCTGGTCCAATCTGTCTGGTGGTGACCTGAAGAAATCATCATCCCTGAACTTGCCCTGCATGTAGAAGGCAGTTCATAGAGATCTCCTATAGAAAATTGTGGGTGAAGACCAGATCTGGGGCATACCAGACAAAGATTTTTAAAAAATGGTCCTAAATGTGCTCTAAGAGCTAAAGGAAAACATGGACAAAGAACTAAAGGAAATCAGGAAAATGAAAGATGAACTCAAAGAGAGTATCAGTAGAGATGGAAATTATGAAAAGAAACCAAACAGAGGTGAATCCCAACAGTAATAGAAATAAAAAATTCCCCCGAGGGCTTCAACAACAGATTGGAGCTGGCAGGAGGAAAATTAAGTGAACATGAATATTTGAATATAAGACTATTGAAATCAGCCAGTTTGAAGAGCAGAAAGAAGAAAGAAGAAAGAAAATTAAACAGAGCCTGAGGAACCTGTGGGACACCATCAAGCATACCAATATATGCATCTGGGAGCTTCAGATGCAGAAGAAAGAGAGAATATTAAAAGAAATAATGGCTGAAAACTTCACACATTTAATAAAAGACATGAATATACACATTCCAGATGCTCAACACACCCAAACAGTTTAAATCCAAATGGATCCATACTGTAGAGTCACCTTATAATCAAACTGTTGAATGCCCAAAGATAAAGAGAATTCTCAAAGCTGCAAGAGAGAAGTAATATGTTACATGCAAGGGAGACTCAAAATGATGAAGTTTCAATTCCTCATCAGAAACCATGGATACAAGCAGGCAGAGGGATTACATATTTCAAGTGCTGAAAGCAAAAACTTGCCACTCAAGAATTCTACATCCAGCAAAATGTAAGATATGGACTGTAGTTAGTAGTAATATTTTGATGATGTTCTTTCATAATTTGTAACAAATGTTTCACAACAATGCAAGGTGTTGGTAGTGGAGTGATGGATGGGACTCCTGTATGATGTTATGCATGTTTATTTTGTAAGTTCACAACTTTTACTATACATTTATTGTTTATGCATGTTCATGTATGAATTATATACTTCAATAAAATTTTAAAAAATATTTTTAAAAATGAAAAAAACAAGCAAAATGAGAATATAAACTGTAAGCTTTATATCAATGTTAAATTTCTTGAACCTGATAACTGCACTTAAGGTTGCAGGATATTCACATAAGTGAATATCCTTGTTATTGGGAAATGTACATAGCATCATTAACTGTTCAAGAATTATGCTGAATACAACTTACATTCAAGTGTTTAGAAAATGGCCTGATAAATAGTTAAGACAGGCAGACAGAAAGAGAGATGGATAGATAGAATGATATGGTAAGTGTGGCAAAATGTTAAAGTTGGTAGATCTGGGTATCTGGGGGAGTTCTTTGAATGAGCTTTGTATTTTTGTAACTGTTATGTAAATTTGAACGTATTTCAAAATAAAAAGTTTTTTTTTTTAAAAATCGACTCTCAGAACTCATTTACTATTACTTAGAAACTGGGTAAATAATGAATTTCCTCTTACTTGCATCAATGAGACTAGTCGAGCTAGAGTAAGAAGTTTGAACTTTAAGAACTTTGCCTATTCTGATTTGGAAGGCAGGCAAGAGCCCATTAAAGATATTCTTGTCAAGTCTCTGATAAGAATGAAGGAACAAACTGAGTGACTTGCCAGCTGCTGATCAAGGGAGCAATATCCCACCATAGAAGGAATCACCAATCTTATTTACCAGAATACAGGTAGGACATTGTGGTTGATATTATAGGTTGGCCCAATTAATATCCAATTTAACCTATTTCTAGCGTGCCTCCTGTACTATAGAGGCTGGAAGGTTTAAAAAGTTCATCAATGCAAGGACTCAGCAATGTGAATTGTAGTCTTTCAATTAGGTGTACTTTCATGAGACTTGAATTTGGAATTATGGAGAGGCTGGTGTGAATCATAGCAGAGAAAGTGTGGTTCTGGAGCCTGTGGCTGTCATGGCAACACCCTAATTCTGCAGGCAGCTTCTAATTGTAGAAGGGGCTGTAGTTCCCTTGCAGGTCCTGTTCTGCAGTAGGTTTTGGAAGTCATTCCTAGAGTCAGTTTCTTTAACCTTCTTAATGAGTCTGTAAACCATTTGAAATGCTGTAATAAATCCCTTTCAGATAGGAAGGTTGGGGTGAAGTGTTAGTCACCTTGTTTATCTGTTAAATTGTCCTGTATCCAGGCTAAGCATTGAGCCTCAAAATAAATCTGGGTAAAGTACTATATAAGCAGAAAAAGTTAATTTGAAAATGAAGAAAAAAACCTTCATAGGGAAGGGCTGCTTCAAAAAGAGCCTCCCTGTTAAAGCCACAGCTGCTACAGTCAAAGGTGGTATCGCCAATCCTTCAATCATGTCGGGAGGGATTCCCAGTATTCCCCTTCTAGTATGTAGTACCCAAAGATTTTTATAGTGACCTGGGATTAGTCAGAGTGCTGGATAATTGTTGATTTTCAAGTGACTGGCTAACCATCCATCACACAAAATCCCCATGTTCTGTAAATTTCAGGGGCTCCAGAAATTTCCCCATTTCAGAGCACTCTAGTTCTGACAATCTGTCACCTGGGGCTTCAGCTTCTATCACCACTGAGAAACTGTTTTGCTCAAATTACGTTTAAAACCGTGAGATTGGGGAATTTTACTTTGCTTCAAATCTTTGCTTTTCTGTAATCATTGACCACTATCCAAAACGCAGCCCCCTTTGCTCATCTATTCCTTTTTCAGAATCTGATCTCAATTTCCTGGCTTCTCCAGAACTACCTTTCTGCTGTTTTTTTCCCCTCACAATCTTTCATATCATCTCCCTCTGGAAAACTCAAATGGTGATGAAGACCCTCCTATACAGCTCTAATCTCTGCAGCTGCCTTCTTGCCTTACCTGGAACAAAGCTCTCGCTGAAGGACACAGCTTCTCTTAAAGATCTGTACAGTGAAAGCTGCTTATTTTCCTGGTTCCATACCCTCAGTATTTTCATAACTCTGCAATACTATTTATAACTTATTTCTCCTCAACAATCTTGTAAAAATCACTCTTTCTTTGAGTCTTATACCACTTAGTTAAACATATTTCACCCTTCCTTATCACTCATATATATTGGCCTCTTGGTCACCCCTTCCCTAAATATATAAAAGGTTTCACACGTGGCTCACAGCCTTCTGCTTTATCCCAAGTCTCTGGGTCCATGTAAACAGCCCATCCAATTTCCTTGCTTCAGAGGTTCTTGACCTCCTCAATATTAGTACCTTTCAGCCTCAATCCATCTCAGCTACTTTTACCATGGACCTGATTATCAGCCATAATTGCTATTCTTCTGAAATCTCAAACTCTAATGTCCTATTCTTTCCAGCTCTCTCAATCTTCTTCCCATTACTCCAGCATCTTCTTGCCTCACTGGCATTTCCAAGTCCCAGATTGCTATATTTTCATAGAATCTATCAGTCCTCTCAGGAAGTCATATCCTTTGCCATCCACCTAAGTCTGATCCTTGAGCCACTGTGATCCATGACTGCACCTGCCCTGCAACGTCTGCGTTCTAGAATGAACTATACACCTTCACCATTCTTGACACCTGTGCTGCAGTCCAAGAAATTTAAAAACCAAACATATTTGAACTCTGCAAATTTGTAATCTCTAAGGTTGAGTGGGCCTCAGCCTCACCTTGTATGCCCTTTATATAGCCTAGGTTTACCTCTCTTTATTCCACATAACTTAAAGCCTTTACCACTCTTTTTTTTTTTTTCAACTCTGCCTATAACCGTATTGAGAAGATGGAGACCATCAAGCAAGAACACTTTAAACTCTTTCTTTTTGTCATTTCCACAGACTACTTCATCTACCCTCATCTCCATCTTTCCTTTTCCAGAAAAGGATTCTTTGTTACTGGTCAAGGCCCAATCCTGAACCTACTCTCTAGATTCTACCCCTCCCATCTTCACAGGAACCAGTTTAACCAAGTGTGCCCTCTTTCTCCTGCATAATCAGCCTTTCCCAACGTTGAGCTCTTCCTCCTCTGTATGTAAATGCACTCACTTCTCTCCTACAGACTCAACCCTTTCTCAATCCATTCTAACTTTTGGCCAATCATTTACCTTTCCTTGACTGCCTAAAATTCTTAAAAGTGCTATGGGGTATTCTGACTGAGGCTTGGCCCCAGAGATTTGAAATTCTGAAGAATAGAGACTAGAAACCCTGCTATTTCAAAACTACAAGTACTTTTCTTTCTCTAAGGGCAGAATAAATGTTCTGTTGTTCTAGAAAAATTCCCACTTAATTGGACCCTTTTATCACATAGGTGTAAAGCAAGCATTTACCTTTAGTTCTTATGGAAAACAGGAAACAGGACTCTATTAACACAAATCCGATGTATTTTTTTTGAACTGGGAAGTTAAGTGTTTTGTTGGCAAGATAAATAGTTCTGTATTTGCTGGAGCAGTTTAATGTCTCTGAGATACTTTTGGTGTTTGTTTTTGTGGTGGGCAGAGAGGAGAACTTTTTTTTTTTGGCCTGTATAAATTCATGGGTATTGTTATCCAAAAGGTTAAGGCCAGAGATGGGTAATTAGGGCTGTCAGATGCCTGCAGAGAGGATATGCAATCATTATCATGTACATTATCTGTACCTGGCAGTGGAGAAGTTGAGAGAAATGACCAGAGTGGGTGGGTAATGTCCAATACCCAATGTTATATAAGTCTGAATGATGTAATATGTACTGATAGTGGATAAATTGTCCTTCTTAGGATGGTAAGGAAAGGTTTACCCTCCTATAAATGAGAGGTTTTTTTCTGAAGTTGGTAAATAATCCCTCCGTCCATCAATTATCCAAGAAAGAGGTATAACCTGGCTCAGGAAAAGAGAATTTAAGAGGTGGGATTTCCAAGCCCACGAGATGTGAGGAGGAGTTCTGTGTGGTGAGGGATTTCCAGTAGGGAGTGTTGCAGCTTTAAATGGGTAATGAGGGCATCTGTGCAGGGGACTGCGGTGAAGGGGACCTAGGAGGAAGGTCAGATCAAGAGGAGCGAGAGGGGTTTCCATAGGCACAGGGTGAGAGTGGGTGTGATGGGAGATTGGTTATGTATAGGGAGATTGATCAAATAAGTAAATTTATTGAGGATAATGGGAACTGGGTTTCACTGCTGGAGAAGGGAGTTACAAATGTGGAAGAGGAGAAAACTAGTATAACACTGTATTGTTAGAGTGGGTTTGGAGATTTTGGTGTAAATTCATGTTTTTAAATATACAGAGATAGTTGTGGAAAAAATATTGCCGTAAACCAATCTCTCTCTCTCTTTTTCAATCCTAACTCAAAAACGATCTTTCTAAAATACAAATATGATCAAGTCCATTCTTACCCCTATAATGAATTCATGTGGTCTTCAAAATAATATAAAATTCGTTAGGTTTACAAAGGCTGTTCTTTCTAGCTTCATCTTTTGCCCCTTCTCCTTTGGCTTCTCCTTCTCATTTCTTAATCTTACAACCTAGAACTACCTGAGTACCCACATATGCAAAGGACTCTCTCCTAGATTGCTGGGCAAATACTGTCCCCCCTGTTTGTGATGCTATTCCCAATCTTGTTTGCTTAGCTAACTTCTGCTTTCTAATTTTTAGAGTAAGCTCATGCATAATCACCTCCAGGAAGTTTTCCCTGGACCCTGCATAGGTTAGATGCTTTTCCCTTTTTTTCTTCTTTCTTTCAAAACACTCATCACACAATCTCATAACTGCCTATTTCACTCCCTTTTTCTGTCATTACACTGAAAATGGCCAAAAAAGCACAGACTGTGGATACGTGTAAATATGTGCATGTGTTCTTCTCTTATATTTTATTCCTAGCACCTAATATATTGTCTGGAACATAGCAAACATTAATAAAAAATGTTCTTGAAAAGTGAATGATACCAGCTATATTAATAACTATTTCCTTAATTATCCATCATTTTAGACTGTCAGATATTTATAGTATATTGACAAATCGTCATGCAATAATAGCATATTGGCAAGTCAGTCCATCTTTTTTCTCAGAGTCTGGCATTCAATAAGTGCTCAGTAAGCATTTTTAAAATGAAAATGTGATATTTACTTTAAAAACATTGATCAGAAATTAAATCTTTCTTTAAAACCATTTTTAAAAATGTGTACTGTGTCAGATTTCTCTGCCTTAAGATTTGATCTTTCTAGAGACTTTACCATCCTAGCTTTTTGAAATACTTTCTAACTTATTGTAGATGAAAAGGACTATTTTATTATAATTTTCCAGGGGATCCCTTTCTGCCACGTATGACACTGGTGTGTGAACAGTTCCTTTCTTCCAGTTAGGACCACCGAGCTATTTTCTTTATATTTCATATAGATTTATGATCATCCAAACATCATATGATACCAAAAAGCAACTAGGGTATTTTATACCACAAGAGTTAAGAGTTCATAAAACAACAAACAAAACTATCAATAAATCCTAAAAATGAGTCCCTTAAAAGTCTTTCACAAAAGCTCTGAAGATTATCTCCAGGGAAATATAGACATAGCTTTTATAAAGTTCTAGATTCCCAGGACTTTTTTGGATGTGAATTAAGCCTAAATGGCTTTATTTCATGTGATTGAATCAGATATGACTAAAGAAATTAGTTGTTTATTTTTATATAGTTATATGACCCAGAGAATGGTGTTATGAATATCTACCTTATAAGATAGAGTAAAATAACATGATAGAGTCGAAAGCTTTAACAATGGACCTAGTTGGCATTTTTCCCCAATGATATATGAGTATTTGATGATAAACACCTTCATGCCCAGGGTTCTTTAAGGCTTCTAAGAAGGGTTGACTCCATGGGTCAACTCCATTGTGTCACTGTAGGGGAATCAGTCAAGCTGCATTTCCCAGAAAAATGAATCCCACTAAAAAGAAGGTGGGGATATAGCAGAACAGGCCTCCATTGAGCCCCATGTGTCTCTAATTCACCTTGGTAAGTTGCCTCCATCATTTCATGCACATATTGAAGAATGATGTTTAGTTGGGGTGATGAGTATCTAGAACACTTTAATAGGTCATTATGAAAGTCATACTTACAGAGAAATCAAGACTTATTGAAAGGTAGATGTTACTGCATCCAACAATCTTTTTGATATAACAATATCCCCTCAAATTTGAAGGCTAACCATGCTCAACAAGCAGAGGGAATTGGGTAGTGCCTATCTCTATCAGATGGATGATTTTAACAGAGTAGCAAGACATCATTCAGTTTTATTAGAACCCAACATATTGACAATGTCCAGGTTCTGTCACAATACCTAGTTAAGTATGTTGCATCAAGCTGAAATTACCTAAAAGTGTGGTCTGATGGATAGAAGTGAACTGAGTCCCCCCAAAAGACTTACAGTCATATGTGCAAGATAGATGCTTTCTATGTCAGAAGAAAGCAGGATGCTATCAGTGATCAAAGGGTATTATAAAACTTCATGAATTTTTAGCTAGGTTTGACATTAAAATTAAGGAAAATTTATTGCCTCAATTTAGTAGGTAAAAAAGAAAGAGTAAGATCTCTGGATTAGGTAAAAAAAAATTCAATTTAATTCCATGAAAAAGACAAAATAATCAAAGAATCATAAGGCCATGAGATAATCTTTCCACAAATCTTCATATAATCCAGTCTTTAGAAATCATAGAGGATGGTGCTTTCTTGATGCTTTTGAAAATCTTCTATTCTGTCTCCTTATTAAATTGACTTCAGCTTTAAATTGATCTGCTTAGCATATAGCCATTGACTTTATCTTTGAAGGACTCTAATCACCCTCTGTCTAGTCTAGGACTAATAGTAAATCAATGGAGAGAAGTGATTCATGGTTTCCTTCAGGTTACTGAAACTCCATGCAATCCTTTTCTGAATAAACATTTAAAAATCTAGCAATTTTTTGTTTCCTTAATATTTCTTAATATTTATGATATTCTGGTAATGTTTAAGAAGGATATTAATTTCAAAAGAAAAATACACACACACACACCAGACCAGGAACTTTCTCACTAAGAAGTTTTGAATCTTTGAGATGTAGCCTCTGTTTATATAATTAGAAAACAGACATTTTCCCAAAAAGCCTAATCAGTGCCATTTACATTTATGGATTATTGCATGATTGAAGCAAAGGTAGCCATTTGGATGCCAGACCCCAAAATGCACCCCAGCATCAGGTGGAGAATTTTATCTGGAAAAAAA
Organism: Tolypeutes matacus; assembly: GCA_026826555.1. Classification (NCBI taxonomy): domain Eukaryota; kingdom Metazoa; phylum Chordata; class Mammalia; order Cingulata; family Chlamyphoridae; genus Tolypeutes; species Tolypeutes matacus. The sequence goes on from JAKSZT010053770.1 coordinate 19,876,067, forward strand.
AAGTACCAAACATCTACCAATGTCTGAAGTCTAATAGACTCAAGGTTAGCAAGGGAATTGAAGACAATCTGGTTTTATCTTTTACCTAGTGTAGGGTTTCTACTGTAGTCTTAACTACTGTTAGTAAAACGCAACTATGTTGGAAGCTATGGCCTGTAGTTATAAGTGCAGATGGTCAGAACTAGGATTTCTTTTAAGAGAATTGTGTATATTTTAGGAATAATCTGGAAAAAGAGAAGATAATTTTTCCAGTATCAATATGTCAAATAACCTCATCCTTCTTAGAAGCATAAAGATTTCTGGAAGTGTAAAGAATTTAAGAATCATAACAATATTAATTTAAATACAATTAACCAAAAAAGAGACCAAGAAATAGTTCATAATTAATGAACAATTAGTAGTACTAGGCACTGTGATTATTGTTTTGTATTTATTCTTTTCAACAATGCTGAGGAGTCATTATGATCACTTTTTACAAATGACGAAACTAAGGCTTTAGAAAGTGTTGAGTAACTTGCCCAAGTTAACATGGCCAGTAAAGTGGCAGAACTAGTCTCTAATCTTGTCTGCCTGACATGAAAGCTTCTTTGTACTGAGCCATTTACTCCACTTATTTGTTCATTTGCAGATAATTCAACTGAGAAAAGTAATAGCAAACATATTTCTCACCTTTTTTGCACCTACCCCCATATCCATCCCAGCATAATGGAGAATCATAATTACATAGTGGAAATCAGATCAGATATCCTACTTACTTTTTGTGTAACCTTGGAAAGTTTACTTTACTTCTTATTGTTCAATTTCTTCTTTTGAAAAATGGATATAGAATAATTTACTTCTATAGCAGATACTAAAAATGCAAACTAGAATGAAAGAGCAGTGGTAGTGTGAAGCAGTAGTAGGAGAAAAATCTTCCCTCCTCCATAGTACATGACTACTCCCAAGCCTAAGCAGCTGCTTTACAAAGATCTGGCTGAGTCAGTTGAACCAGAGCATTGCAATCTATTACAAGGATGGGTTAATGATAGAGACAATGAAGAAAAAGACTCTATAGTTCTGATTATACAGTTATTAATTTGTCATTTCTAGTATTTCTGGATATTAAATCTGTAGGAACACATTTTCACATTTCAATCAGTTTCATATATTACAATAGTTTATGGGAATATTCAAGACTTGGATATTGATAATTGCTTGATGGGAAGACTCTTGGCTTTTACTTTAGAACAAATTTATTGGATGTTAATTTATTGTTATTACATATTTATTTCCAATCAAATAAGCATATTCTAGTATAATCAAAGCATTAAAAACAATAACAACAAAAAAGCATTAATCATCATGTTTAATTATTTTGAATAGGTTAAGTGAAAATGGTCCTACCACTTCTTTATTAGTGTATAATAATGGATCAACATACTATACTTGTCTCCAACTTTGTTTTTTTACTTTTTAATTCACATACTCTGACATTTGTTTCTATTTAACCAATCATTAAATTGAGCTTTTACTTTATTATTCTTTAAGATGAAAATAATCTTTTTTTGTACTATTAGTTTGATTTTCATCTAACTTTTTAAAGATCAACACATTTGTCAGATTTAAAATTAAATACTAAGACCAGCTATAAATTAAGCAGGAATAGTGGATAGTATAGCTTAGACAAGATGGCTATTCAATTACCATTCCTTTGAGTGGTCCTGACTGGAGGGCAGAAAGGGATATTGAGAGGAGCACTGGGCTAGTGGTGATCTATATCTACATCCCAATTGTAGTTCTGCATTTAGGTGTGTCCCTTTACTTTGTAGTAAGGGTACAATCACCTTATAAACCATGGACTTGGGTTGGATCAGCTTTTCTTTTTCTTTCTAGCTGGAAAATCGTGGGTACTCTGGTTTCTATGGATCTATGCAACTATGTAATATCAATGTCTCCATGGACACTTTAAACTTATTATACTATATGTGTAGCCTCTGTGAAGCACTCCTAGATTTGGATGAATCTGGCATAATTTTTAAAAATTCTACCTCACCATTACCTCATTGCATTTGGGTAAGTCTGGTCCCCGCAGATGAGAAGCAGACTCTTGCCCCAGCAGCTCAGGGTGATTTGTGGAAGTTTTCACCAATTTTCTTTCAGAACAGAATATCAGTTCCTGTCTGTCTTTTATTTATTCTTATCCTTTTCTAGGAGATGTGATTGCATACTTAGTGCCTGGTGCAAGACAAGGAAAATTTTAGAGGCGTTTCAAAGGAGCTTCTCTCCTTTGTGCATGCAGGGAATACTGGACTGGGGAGAACCCATTAAAGAAATCTCTTGGAGGAAAGCCAGCCAGCCACTGTTTACAAATCTATAGTAATATTTTTCCTAGGTCCCTGTCATATTATTATGGTTGCTGTTAAATTTTCAATATGCATCATTCTGCATTGAAAAGGAAAAATCAAATCCCACTGTAACAGTCTTTTCGTTATTTTTCTTCTAAGTTCCTGACTCCCCTGCAACCAGTTGTAAGTCTGTTTCTACTGATGTTTTCAATACCTTCTTTAGTATTAACAACAAATTTTATTAACATGCTGCTTCCATTTCCTTAATGAGAATATCAAATTATTGGACTAAATGCCACCCCTGAGCACCCCATAGCACCTCCCCTAAGGAAGATGAGTCATCATTTATCATTGTCTTTGGTTTTTAATCTTTGAGACAATAAAAAAAATTCTGTGTAGCTGTATTTTTACTGAACATTGCGTGACTATATTTTTGAAATAAACTATTTTATAGGGGTAATGCTTTGCATCATGATGCATTGATATAAAAACGAGCTGATATGATTTGCTAAAGTAAACTCAACCTGCTCATTCCCATTAATTTATATTGTTCTAAGTTCATACATATGTTTAATGTTTTTAACTTTTTTTCAGTAGCTTTGCTTAGATTCAGAGGATATCCTTTACAGAAATTCTTACTTCTATGAAACTCCTGATTATTTATAGATTGAAAAGTGAATATTCAAAAGAACCATGTATGTCATCTCCTTTTTGGATGGCATCAAGTCATATCTATGCTCATTTTTACTGATTTTATAGATTGATGCATGAAAGAAGACGGTTGTCAATTCTTTCACAAGGTTGAATTTTTAGTGAAAATGGTCTTAAGACCAAAATTAGGTATTTCAATCTTATTCTCCACAGATGGTTGAATAATAGATATGTAATTATTTCCTACCACCCCCAGTAGACCATAGACTCCATTCAGATGGAGTCTGTGTACACTAGACTCACAGTTCCTGGTACATAATTGTTGAGCCTTTCTCTCCATGTATTATTCACACATACACACATTTGTTTTCTTAATTTTTTCATTGAAGTATAATTTATTTTCAGTGAAATGCATAGATCTTAAGTGTAGAGTTTTTTGAGTTTTGACAAATGCACATACACATGTAACCCACACTCTGTCAAGATAAAGAACGTTTTCATCATTCCAGAAAGTTTCCTCATGTCTTTTCCTAGTCAATAACTCCCTGCCAACCTCTCTTCTGATTTTTTCAGTATAGGTTAGTTTTGTCTTTTATAGAACATATAGAGTGTGCACTCTTTTGTGTGTGGTAGCTTTTACCAGTTTTTGAGGTTTATCCTTAGTGTTCATCTTTTGGTAGTTTGTTCCTTGGTATTGATGGATATTGAATATACCAGAATTTATTTGTAAATCCATTCTCCTGTTGTTGGACATTAACATTGTTTCCAGTTTTGAGCTACTATGAATAAATCTGCAATGACTATTCTTTCACAAGTCAAATACTTAGAAGTTCTTACAAGCAAACACTTAGATGTAGAATTGATAGGTCATAGAGGTAGGTGGATATTAACTTTATAAGAAACTGCCAGGTTAATTTTCAAAATGGTTGTGCCATTTTATACTTCCACCAGCAATGTATGAGAGCTCCATTTCCTCCACATCCTTGCTAACATTGTTGGGCATTTTAATTTTATCCTGATGGGAATGTAAAATGATGCAACCATTTTAGAAAATAGTTGAACAGTTCCTCAAAATGATAAACATAGATTTACCACATGACCCAATAATTCTGCTCCTAAAAAATGAAGACCTATGTTCAAACAGAAACTTGTATTTGTACTCGATGTTCATGGCAGCATAATTCATAACCAAAAAGTGCAACCACTCATATGTCCATCAACTGATGAATGGATAAATAAAGTGTGGTATATTCATACACTGAAATATTATCCAGAAATAGAGATAAAATAGCGATACATGCTACAACATGGATAAACCTTGAAGATATTATACTAAGTGAAAGAAGCCAGTCACAAAAGACTACAAATTGCATGATTCTGTTTATGTGAAATATCCAAAACAGGCAATCAATAGAGACAGAGAGTAGATTGGTGGTTGATTAAGGGAAATGGGGAGTGACTGTTAATGGGTACAGGATTTCTTGTTGGGAGGATGAATATTAAAATACTAATGAATACTAAAGTTGGTAGTGGTGATGCTTGCACAACCTTGTGAAAATACTAAAACAACAACAACATTGAATTGCACACTTTAAATGAGTGAGTTGTATGGTTTGTGAATTGTATGTTGAAAAAACTGTTTTTCTAAAAATAAAAGGACATTATGCAGATGTAATAACAAGGGCAAAGTCCTTGCAGCAGGAACATGCTTGGTGTGACTGAGGAATAACAGGAAGTCCTGTGTGCCTTGAGTGGTGGACACAGCAAAGAGAGTAGTGGGAGTTGAGGTAGGAGAGGCAGGCAGGGGCTAGAGTATATAGGGTCTTGCAGCCTTTGAAACAAGTTCAGATTTTATTATGAATGTGGTAGGAAGCCATTGGAGGGCCTGGACAGAAGAATGGCAGGATGTGAGGGATGTTTTCTGATGATTACTCTGCTGCCTATATGGGGTGGAAATTGCAAAACAGAAACAGGGAGACAAATCAGAAGGCTCTGCCAGGAGTTCAGGTGAGGAAAGGTTGGGGGTGTGGCCAGGGTGAAAGCCGTGAAGGTCTGGGCTTGGGATAGATTTTGAAGTCAGCATTGAGAACTTACTGAGGGACTTTTAATGTGATGGAAAGGAAAGTGTCAAAGAGGGCTATGTGTGTGCATTTATGTGTGTGCGTTTGTGTGTGTGTCCCACTTTATAATAAAGAAAAAGCTGACTTATTTTTTTAATTTCTTCTAAAGGTCTAACATTTTATATAGAATAAAAACCAAAATGGTCATATTTTTGTTTCTGGAATGATTTTTTAAATTTACATGTAGGACATGCATATCCAAATAAACTTAGAGAATGTTCCTAATATTGTTGATGTAAGAAATAAACTACACCTGAAGATCAAGCACATAGTGTTACATATATAATAATGATGTAAGAGAGCACGCTCTGTGGGAGTGCATATTTTCCCGTGGCAATCTCATATTTTGATGTTGTATTGAATATTTGCCACAAATCACATCTGCTTTTTCACTTAGTTTTTAGATAACTATTTAGACTTTAGAGGTAATTTTCTGTTCAGTATTTCTTGTAGCCATTTTTACCTTTTCACATGGTTTCCTCTCTACATCATCCATTGTTTATATATTTAAGCTGATCCTACAAGTCTGAGTCATATTTAAATTAAGCCCTCATTTTTAAAAAATGTAATTATTTCATAGTTGGCTTCTTCGTAGCAATACAATTATTTTCTGAACAGCAATTTTAATGCATAATTTATATTTGGAAAAAGTGTCAGCAACATTTAGCAGCAATCACTTTAAGTGACCATGTATGTGCATATTTCATTTCATATGTGTATGGTTGTGAAGCCAGGACACAGCCAGGAAAAGATGAGTAGCTAGAACAGTCACACAGTGAATCAAGTGTAGAGCTGACTGCAAAAAACACAGTGAGCTACAGCCAGTGCATTTGTATTTTCATTAGTATATATTGAATTGCATAATTATGTTGTTGAGTGGTGCCCTACACTAAAGGTATTAAAGGTAAATAAAGGTCTTGAATATTCAAACTAAATCAGTCATTCTCAAATTCTTTTAGTTTTAGGTTTACAAGCAGTTAATAAAGTTCCTTTCTCTATTTTTGACACAAAACTCAACGTTATCTTTTTAGTTCCCTTGCTTCCAGTGGGTGGGCAAGGGTGTTTTTTTCAGTAGGGGCTCTTCCTGGTTTTAACGAGAGGAAAGAGTTTTATAATTCCCTGAAGTAGGTGATATTATTGAGTACAATTCTCATTCACCAGAAACTGTGGAAACCCAATAATCTGGCCCTTATTCATCTTCCATGGTAGAGTATAACCTTCGTAATCAATCATGCATTACAGCTGACTTTAATGTTGCCTGCCAACAAGCCTCCAGGGTCTCCTTTCCCCAGTTCTATTTTTATTTCCACACAGGAATCACTCTCCAAGGATGAGGAAAGTTTGGCTGTGGGTTGTGACTCCCAGGGAGTTGAAGCAAGAGCTGCAAGTGCTCCTGCTCTTGTTCAAGGGATAAACAAGGTGGGGACCAGTTCCTTTTGTCTACAAAGAATTTTAACTGGAGCTAGATGTCTGCTGGCTGAATCAATCAGGGAAGGTAAAGGCTGGGGATTTGGCAGTGAATACTAAATTAAAAGGAGGAAAACCCCGGGGAAGGCAGAGTACATAAGGATAAGAGGGCAGTGTCTTTTGATATTCTGAGGGAACAGTGCTCCATACTTCCTGTGCATTGCTGGGGGCTGTAGATCAACCATCAAACAGGCAAGCAAAATGCTGGTAAGCTGCCTGACTTAAGCAGTACTCCATAAAGCTCAACACTACAAGCGGTACTTTTTGTTTTGTTATGTTACCATTTCCAACTTTTTATTCTCATAATGGAGATAGCTTGCATTTCCTTAATTGGATCCCATAGTGACCAGTGGCCTACCAGTCTTAGGTGCAAACTCAGTGGAAAGCAGTTCTAAGAGCTCCGTGTAGGGATTTAATCCTACCTCAACTTTGACTCCACTCATACTCTGTTCTCACCACTTAAAATCCATAGTTATATGCATATATGTCATAATTATCATGAAATTAAATCCTTGTATAGGTACTATAAGTGCCTTTCAATTGAATACGAATGTTACAATAGTTGTATATTTTCTTATAATCCCTATTAATAATAAACTAGAAGGAGGGGAGATAACCTCATTAATACTTCTCAATTTTTTTTAAACTTGGGTGGTATGTATGAATTAATCTAGTCACCTGTATTTTTATAGATGCAGGAATAAGGTCAGTCGTCAGTCGTCAGTAGATTTTCTCCCAACCACATCTTCCCTAGCATTGAATTAGAATGAGACAGTTGGCTTTGAATTTTAGTCCTTAGTTCCCATGGTGAAATGTTCATCTGTTAGAATTTACACATAGGTCAGCCTCTCACTTTGTTCCACAGAAAAATTTGAAATCCATAGGATAGGATCATTCCTCCATGGATGGACACCTACCCAGAATGAACACTCAGCTTGTAGATTCTGCATTGCCACAGAAGTGGCATATTTCACAGACGTGGAAGTATTGTACACTAGAAATGCTAAAGTTTTCAAGGATATGTATATTTCTTAATTTTAAAAATTTTATAGGATGTTGCTTATTTTAAAACATGGAGAGGATATAAAATGGCATAATTGCTTATTCCTTTTTCAGATACTCTTAAAAACAAATGATAGGGAAGCGGCTGTGGCTCAATCAGTAGGGCTCCCGTTTACCATATGGGAGGCCCTGGGTTCGGTTCCCGGGGCCTCCTGGTGAAGGCAAGCCCGCCCGCACGGCGTGGTTAGCTGACCCAGCGAGCACAAGCAGCAAGGGGGGGCGATAAATGAATAAATAAATAAATAATCTTAAAAAAAAAACAAAACAAAACAAATGATAAACATTTTTATTGTTCTATGCATGGTAGTATATGGAACTTGAAGATCAAATAATGTCAGTCTGAGGTGGTGGGTGGTCTTGGGTGTCATCTGATGACACTCTATATGGCAGTGCCAGGCTGGTCTGCTCTAATCATTGGGAAGTAAGACTTAGATTCCAGCCAATGTGAATTGTTCTGTGTCTGTCCCTTAGTTGCAGTGCAACTGCAGATATGAGACCAGAACATGTGTAGCCTTTTTATACATATAAGATTTGGTAGAATGGATATTTCTACAGTGTTGAAGTGCTTTTTAGGGTATCAAAATTAGTTGCTGTTTTTTTTTTAAATGCCAAGGTAAGGCTTAAAATTTTTTAGTACATAGTTCTCAAATTGGAGTTAAGTTATATTTCTTTTAAAACCTTTTGGGTGTCTGGTCAGAAGGAGACAAGGTTTTCTGTTTACAATGATGCAATGAACTCAATGTGTTGACCAAAAAAAAAAAGTTTTATTATTGTGTTTATCACTTGTTTAACTACCAAATGAGTCAAAGGAGCAGGGTACTGGGCCATGGATCTTTTAGACAGGCACAGAGCTGTTAGGTGACACTCTTGAAAGTTGACTTTCTTCTTGATTGGTGACTCTAGGATGACTGATTCATAGTATTTTGTTGGATAAACTCCATTATCTCCATGTTTTTATGCCTATTTGTCCATATTGACTTCGAGGGAATGGAAATGGGGTAATGAGTTAGCCCTGGTAGATAGAATAAGCTGGTAATGAGACACTGTCATTGGAGTGAAGAGTGAGGAATTTAGAGAAGCACTGGTGGTTCAAATGTTGGAGAATATCTCTCTGGCTTTTGAGTAATTATTATCTGTTTACTCAACTTTTACAGGTTGACCTCCATCTCCTGTGCTAAATGGAAAGGAAGCCTACTTATCAGGTATCTTAGTTTGCCAGGGCTCCTATGAAAAATGCCACCACATGGGTTAGCTAAAAAATGGGAATTTATTGTCTCATGGTTTTGAAGGCTGGAAATCCAAAATCAAGGTCTTGACAGGGCGTACTTTCTCCCAGAGTCAGTAGCATTCTGGTGCTGGCTTGCTACCATCCTTGAGGTTCCTTGACTTGCATCTCTGCCTTCATCGCATGGTGATCTCCCTCATTTTCTGGCTCCTTCTGTCTCCTGGCTCTTCTTACTGACTTCATTGAAATTTCCTCTGACTTATAAGGACTCCAGTCATATGGATTAAGGCCTACTTTGACTCAAATGGCCTCATCTAAATAGGATCACTGAAGATTCTCTTCACAAATGAGCCCACACCTTAACTAACAATAGCATTTTTGTGGTCCCGTTTATAACTGGGTTCACAGCCACAGGAATGCAGATTAAGACTTGAATATGTCTTCTGTTATAAACACCTGTCACTTCCTATTTTCTCATCCCTGTTTGGATGTTATTGCACTTCCAGCTTTCTTTTCCTCCCCATGGTGATATATTTCATAGCATAGATACTGGCAATGGCCTTTATTGGATCATGACTTGTCTGCCCTAATTCATGGCCAAATTCTTGTTCAGTGGTGAGTTGGAGGTCCAGGGTTGGGTGTGATGACTTCAACAGTTTGGATATAATGCCAGCCAAAGTGTCCCTAGTCTATAACCAGCACATAGAGGGAAAAAAACTCAAATGTCTATGACTACACTATCCAATATACTAACCACCAGTCCCACATGATTATTGAGCTCTTGAAATGTGGCTATATCAAACTGAGATATGCTGTTGGTACAAAAGGCCCACTGGATTTTGAAGACAGTATGAAAACAACGATTTAAAATATTTCACTAATAATTTTTATATCGGTCACATAATATATTGAAATGGTAATATTTTGGATGCATTAGATTACATAAAACATTAAAATTGATTCCACCTGTTTCTTTTTTTCAAAAGGAGCTAAAATTTCAGATTTTTTACCTGAAATTTCCTGATTTTTAACATTGTTAACCACCCTGTAAGCTAGAATTACTTCACAGATAGTCCACAAACTTTGACTTATATTTTTAATAATGCACCCCCTCCAGCAGTTATATGCTTAAGCAGAGTTATCTTTTCTTTATATTACACGAGGAACACGTCTTTAAGTGTGCTTTCATGAGCCTGTGTGTTTACATGTGCACCTGTGATGTAGCGGGGGGGGGGGCGTTGAGCAGAGAGAAAAGGGAGTGGAGATGCTCATCTATCATTGGATTACTTCTTCCCAAGACCCAGTCAGCTGAGAGGAAATCAAGTAGCTATTAGCTTCTATTTTAGTTACCTAAGCTGCTCAAGCACATACCATGAAATGGGTTGGGTTAAACAATGAGAATTTCTTTGCTCATGGTCTTGAGGCTAAAAGAAAGTCCAAATCAAGGTGTCATGCAAAACCGGCATTCTGGGGCTGGTTGCTGACAATCCTTGGCTCCTCTGTCACATGACAAGGCACATGGCAATATCTGCAGGTCTCTCCCTTCTCTCTGGATTCTGTTGATGTCCAGCTTCTGGCTGTTCCCTCTGTGGCTTTCTCTCTTTCTGTCTGAATTTCGCTCTGCTTAAAAGGACGCCAGTGATAGGATTAAAACCCATCCTGATTGAGGTGGGCCACACCTTAACTGAAATGACCTCATCAGAAGGTCCTACTTACAATGAGTTCACATCCTCAGGAATGGATTGATTAAGAACATGTTTTCTGGGGTATGTGCAGCTTCAAACTACCACAGCTTCCTTGCTCAATCTTATTAGGGAGACATGTTTGATACAATAAAAATATTCTGGTGGTCAGCTTCAATCATTGTACATTTTAAATCAAAATACAAAAAAAAAAAAAAAAAAAAAAAAGCAGCATACTGGTGAAAAGCACTCATCTTAGTATCAAACTTCCTGTAATAATCCATGCAATTTACTTAAGGCTAAATTTCCTCATATGTAAAATGAGGCATTAATTGTACCTGATGGGTAAGGTTCCAGTGAAGATGGCACAAGATACTGTATGGCACTAAGTACTAATTTAATAAATTTCTTTATCATCGGATCGCTAAACATGTTTCTTTTTTGAAGGGGATAAAACATAAGAATTTTTGTTGTAGGAAAATTCTCAAATGTAAGTTATCACCTCTTTCACTCCAGTTCTTAATGTAGCCACAAAAAGAATTTTAAGAAATTATCTACATGCCAAGATTATTTCTTTCTTATTTAATTTTTAAAATTAGATAACTTGTAAGTTTACAGAAGAATCATGTAAAAATTACCGCGTTTCCAAATACCCTTTATTGCTGAACTTTAAATTAGTGTGGTACCTTTGTTAAAATTGATGAAAGAGTATTAAAATTGTACTATTAACTATAATCCATAGTTTACATTAGGTGTGCTTTTCCCATATAACACCCAATTATTAATACCTTGTATTAGTGTGATACAATTTTTATAATTCATGAAAGAACATTTTTATACTTGTACTTTTAACTATGGTCCATTGTTTATAATAGGGTCCACTGTGTTAGATAGTCCTAGGCATTATCTTGTGATTTTTATTCCAGTAACATATATATGACCTAAGTTTTCCACTTTTAACCATATTACCTTATGTAATTCAGTGTTGTTAATTATACTCACAATAATGTGCTATCACCACCACTATCCATTTCCAAAACTTTACACTCAACCTATATGGAAATTCTGTACATGTTAAACATTAATATCCCATTCGCTATACCCAACACAACCCCTGGTAACCAAAATTCTAGATTCTAACTCTATGAGTTCGGTATTCAAATTAGTTCACATCAGTGAGATCATACAATATTTGTCTCTTTGTATGTGGCTTATTTCACTCATTATGATGTCTTCAAGGTTCATCCATGTTGTTGCATGTACCAGTACTTCATTCCTTTTTACCACAGAATAATATTCCATTATATGTATATACCACATTTTGTTTATCCATACATCGGTTGATGGACCCTTAGGTTGCTTCCACCTTTTGGCATAATGGTGATGTGAATAACGCCATTATGAACATTGTTGTGCAAATATCTGTCCCAGTCCCTGCTTGTAGTACTTGTAGAGAGAATGCCGGATCATATGGCAATTCCATACATAGTTTTCTGAGGAACTACCAAACTGTCCTCCACAGTGGCTGCACCATTTTGCATTGCCACCAGTAATGAATGACAGTTCCTATTTCTCCACATCCTCCCAATGCTTGTAATTTTTTTTAAATAGCAGTCATTCAAGTGGGTGTGAAGTGGTATCTCATTGTGGTTTTGATTTGTATTTCCCTGATAGCTAGTGATGTTGAGCATCTTTTCATGTGCTTTTTACCCAATTTGTATATTCTCTTTGGAGAAATGTCTACTCAAATCTTTTGCTCATTTTTAAATTGGAATGTTTGTCTTTTTATTGTTGAGTTGTAGGATTTCTTCATATATTCTGGATTCTAAACCATTATGGGATATGTGACTTACAAATATTTTCTCCCATTGAGTAGGTTGTCTTTTCATTTATGTGATAAAGTCCTTTGATGCACAAAAATATTTAATTTTGAGGAGATACCATTTATCTGTTTTTTTCTTTTGTTGCTTGTACTTTGGGTGTAAAGTCCAAGAAACAATTGTCTAATACAAGATCCTGGAAATGCTTCCCTACATTTTTTTCTAGGAGTTTTATAATCCTGGTTCTTATATTTAGGTCTTGGTCCGTTTTGAATTAATTTTTAAATATAGTGTGAGATAGGGATCCTCTTTCATTCCTTTGCATTTGAAGAGACTATTCTTTCCCAGTTGAGTGGACTTGGTAGCCTTGTCAAAAATCAATTGGCCGGGGATGTCAACTCAAGTTGATTTCATTGGTAAATATATTTATTACTGTGTGATTACCACACTGTTTTGACCACTGTAGCCTTGTAATAAGCTTTAAAGTCAGGAAGGGTGAGCCCTCTAATTTCGTTCTACTTTTTCAAGATAATTTTGACTATTATGGGCCCCTTACTCATGCAAATAAATTTTATAATTGGCTTTTCCATTTCTCCTAAGTAGTCTGTTGGAATTTTGATTGGGATGATGTTGAATCTGTAGATCATTTTGGGTAGAATTGACTTTTTAATGATACTTAGTCTTCCACTCCATGAACATGGAATGTCCTTCCACTTATTTACGTTTTCTTTAGTTTCTTTTAGCAATGTTTTGTAGTTTACTGCATACAATTTCTTTACATCTTTGGTTAAATTTATTCCTTGATGTTTGTTTCTTTTAGTTGCTAATGTAAATGGAATATTTCTTAATTTTCTTATCAGATTGCTCATTACTAGAGTAGAGAAACATTTTTGCATGTTGATCTTGTACCCTGCCACTTTTCTGAACTCATTTATTAGCCCTAGTAGTTTTGTTGTAGATTTTCCAGGACTTTATGTATATAGGATAATGTCATATGCAATAGCAAAAGTTTTACTTCTTCCTTTCTAATTTGGATGTCTTTTATTTCTTTTCCTTGCCAAAATGTTCTTGCTAGAATTTCCAGTACAATGTTGAATAACAGTGGTGGTAGTGGGTCTCCTTGCCTGTTACAGATCTTAGATGGAAAGCATTCAGTCTGTCACCATGGAGTATGAAGTTAGCTGTGGGTTTTTCATATATGCCCTTTATCATGTTGAGGAAGTTTCCTTTTCTTCCTATTTTTATACATGTTTTTTATAAAGAAAGGACGATGGATTTTGTCAAATGTCTTCTCTGCGTCATTGTAGATGCTCATGAATTTTTTTCCCTTTATTTTGTTAATGTGGTGTATTGCATGAATTGATTTTCTTATGTTGAACCACCTTTGCATACCTGGGATAAAACTCACTTGATCATGGTGTATAATTCTTTTAATGCACGATTTGCAAATATTTTCTTGAAGATTTTTGAATTTATGTTCATAAAAGAAATTGATCTGTACTTTTTCTTTCTTATAGTATCTTTATCTGGCTTTGGTATGGGAGTGATGGTGGCCTCATAGAATGAGTTAGGTAGTGTTACTGCCTCTTCAATTTTATATAGATTTTATATTAATTCTTCTTGGAATGATTGGTAGACTTCACCTGTGAAGCCATTTGGTTCTTGTTTTTTGTTGTTATTGCGAGTTTTTTGATGACTGATTTAATCTTTTTACTTGTAATTGGTCTTTTATTTCTTCTAGAACCAGTTTAGGTTGTTTATGTGCTTCTAGGAATTTGTCCATTTCATTTAGGTTGTCTAATTTGTTGGCATATAGTAGTTCATAGTATCCTCTTATGAGCCTTTTTATTTCTGTGGTGTCAGTAGTAATGCTTCTCCTCTCATCTGATTTATTCATTTGCATATTCTGTCTTTTTATGTCAGCCTATCTAAGGGTTAGTCAATTTTATTGATCTTTTCAAGAACTAACTTTTGTTAATGTTTTCTGTTTTTTTTTCTCTTATTTATTTCTGCTCTAATATTTGTTTCTTTCCTTCTGCTTGCTTTGGGTTTAGTTTTTTTTTTTTTTTTCTTCTAGTTCCTCCAGGTGTGCAGTTAGGTGCTTGACTTTAGCTCTTCCTTCTTTTTAAATGTAAGCATTTAATGCTATATATTTCCTTCAGCCCTGCCTTTCCTACATCCCATATGTTCTGATATGTTGTGTTCTCATTTTCATTTGTCTCAAGATATTTACTGATTTCCCTTGTAATTTCTTCTTTGAGTGTGTTATTTCCATCCATATATTTGAGGATTTTCCAGTTCTCTGCTTATTATTGATGTCCAGCTTCATTCCTTTAAGATCAGAGATGATAATTTGTATAATTTCAGTATTTTAAAATTTATTGAGACTTTTTTGTGACCCAACATGCAGTCTAACTTGGAAAATGATCCTTGTGCACTTGATAATAATGTATATCCTGCTCTTTGGGTGGGCAATGTTCTAGTTCATTAATCATATTATTCATTTTCTTGATCATTTGTCTAAATATTCTATCTATTGATGAGAGTGGTACATTGAAGTCTCCAGCTATTATTGTAGGGGCATCTATTTCTCCCTTCAGTTTTGCTGGTGTTTGCCTCATGTATTTTGGAGCACTTTTTTTTAGGTGCATAAATATTTATGTTTTTTATTTCTTCTTGGTGGATTGTCCCTTTTATTAATACATAGTGTAATTCTTTGTCTCTTGACACAGCTTTTGACTTGAAATCTATTTTGTGAAATATTAGTCTAGTTACCTCAGCTCTTTTTTGGTTACAATTTTCGTGGATTATCTTTTTCCATTTTTTCACTTTCTACTTATTTGTATCTTTGAGTCTAAGGTGAATCTCTTGCAAGCAATAAATAGTTAGATCATGCTTTAAAAAAAAAAAAATCCATGCTGTCAATCTGTGTCTTTTGATCAGGGAGCTTAATCCATTAGCATTCAGTGTTATTACTGTAAAGGCAGTACTTACTTAAGCCATTTTGTCCTTAGGTTTTCATATGTCATATCTTTTTTTGTAGCTCTTTTCTTTTATTGCAACCTCCTTTTCTGTATAGTTTCTGTATAGTTGATCTTTCTCATTACTGTTTATGTATATTTTTTAAATACTATATTCGTGGGTACCCTCGCCTTTATATTGCACAACTCACATCTATAACCAACTAATTTGGAAAGATACCAACTTAGCTTCAATAGTATACAATAGTATCCTGGCTCCCATATGCCTCTGTTTCCCCTCTTTATGTTGTTTATGTTTATGTTGTTTTTTCCCACTTTATATTTTGCATGTGAATTTTTAGGAAATATGTCTTTTTCTTTTTCAATAGTCTTCTAATTCTCCTAGGAATTAAAAAGTAGAGTTGTATATCGAAGATAAATTACTATTGGGTTTTACATTTACCCTTTTAGAGTCATTCCTTTCTTCCCACTACTCCAAGCCACACTTATCCGCTTTTACCTATTAACCTGCAGAATTCCCTTTAGCAATTCATGTAGGGTAGTTCTTTTGTTGATGAACTCTCTTATTTTCAGTTTATCTGTGAATATTTTAACTCTCCCTATGTTTGAAGGATGGTTTTTCCAGATAAAGAATTTTTGGCCAGCAGTTTTTCTCTTTCAGTACTTTAAATATATCTTAAGAGTGCCTTCTGTCTTCCATGGTTTCTGATGAGAAACTGTCACTTAGTCTTATTGAGGATCCCTGGTATAGGATGAATATATTTCTTTTGCTGATTTCAGAATTCTCTATCTTTGGCCTTTGACATTCTGATTAGTTTGTGTCTCAGATTAGGTCTACTAGGATTTGTTCTGTTTGGAGTACATTGGGCTTCTTGGAGGGGTATATTTACATCTTTCATACAATTTAGGAAATTTTTGCTGATTATGTCCTTAAGTATTCTTTCTGCCATCTTTCCCTTATCTTCTCCTTTTGGGACACCCATAATTTATGCACTTTGTGCTGCCACCCAAATCCCTGAGACAATGCTCAAATTTTTCTATTCTATTCTCTATCTGTCCATCTGATTGTATGATTTCAATTGCCCTGTGTTCTTGTTCACTGGTTCTTTCTTCTGCCTTTTCAAATACGCTGTTGTATCCCTTTATGTATTTTTAATCTCTATTATTGTGCCTCTCAGCCCCATAATTTCTGTTATTTTTCTTTTTATACTTACAAATTCTTTTTTATACTCATACATAGTCTTCTTAATATCCTTTGGGTCTTTACTCATATTTTCCTTAATCTCCTTGAACTGGTTTAGATTTGTTTGAACATTTTTGATTAGTTGTTCCAAATTTTGTCTCCTATGAGTTTTTAGTTTGTTCCCTTGACTTCCTGTTTCTTAATATGGCTTGTGATTTTTTGCTTGTGTCTGGGCTTATGATTATCTTGATGAGTTAACTCTGAAGGTCAGTTTCTCCTTCTTGTCTAGGATTTTACTGTTAATTGGCTTCGTGTTAAGTCTTGTCTTTGACACTTGGTCCAAGTTATTTTAGATCTTTAGAGTAGCACTGTTTAACTGTTCAGATTTCTCAGGTTTTCTTTATCTGATTCTTATCCCAAATATGTGGAACAATTTTTTTTGTGCAATTGTTTCACCTGCAGGAGAAAGCTTCCTTTCCTCTGTTCTTTCTCTGGGCATCTTGATATATTTTGCTTGTTTTTATGCAGAATTTTCTCCCCAGCTACTATGATTTGTTTAAATTCTTCCCTTTACTCAGTGCCCCATTTCCCTTACACTTTTCAGATCTGGGACCCTTCCTCTCTTACAGCAGTTCAGTTTAGCCCCTATCCCCCCTTTTTTCTGTGAGGCTTTTCTGCCACCAATTTCTTCCCCAATAGGGTATCCCATTCCTGGCAGTCAGATGGGGTCAATTCAGAAATGGTGGGTCACTCTAGAAAATGTCCGCTTAGTATTTCGGTGGTCCAACCAACAGAAACTGGATTTAGTAAATACACCTCTTGCAAACAGTTAAGCCATGATCTCCTCTGTTTTCTTCCTCCCTGGGGGCCCTTTTGTATGCAGCACTGTTTAGTGACTTATGATCTGTCCTGTGTTGTTGCAGACTTGGCTCTCTGTGGCTGGGTATGCATAGGGTTCTAACTTGCTGCTGTGAATGGCTCTATAAATCTGCAATGGGAAGGACCTGCGCCAGGCTGCCTCTATGCAATTCCCAAGCTGCATGGGATTGAGTGAGGGGGGTATATGTACTGGTGGGTCTGGGATGGAAATTTTCCTACTTGCTCTTGTAGATGATTATTCTTTTTCTTTAAGCCTGTGTTGTGGAGTCCTTTTCTAGTCTCTAGCATCCTCTAAAGTTCTAAGCAAATAGGATTTGCCCTTTTATTAGCTGGTTCTGAGGGAGGACTTTTCCAGGAGATGTCTTACATTGCCATGTTCATGACTTCCCTCCCCTCCCAAGATTATTTCTTATTCCATTCAGTGGTCACAAATCTAAAATAGATCAACTTGGCAAGAGATAGATGGTCATGGATTTTCTTTTATTGAGATACACTTCACATAAAACAGAAGATTCACCATTTTAGCATGTACAATTCAGTAGCTTTTAGTACATTCACTATGTTGGGAAACCATCACCACTATCCAATTCCAGAACATTTTCATCACCTCAAAAAGAAACCCCTTACCTATTAACAGTTAGTACCAAATCTCCCCTCTCTTCCTCTTCTGGCAACTACTAATCTAATTTCTATCTCTACTGATTTGCCTATTCTGGACTTTTCATGTAAATGGAATTTTACAGTATTGGCCTTTTGTGTCTGGCTTCTTTCACTTAGCATATTTTTTAAGTTTCATCCATTTTGTAGCATGTAACAGTAATTAATTCCTTTTTGTGGCTGAATATTATTCAATTGTTTTGATACACCACATTTTGTTTACCCATTCATCAGTTAATGAGCATGTGGATTCTTTCCATTTTTTGAATATGAGCATTTTGGCTTTTATCTATATGACCATTCATGTACATGTGTTTGTGTAAGCATGTGTTTTCCATTCTCTTGTGTATATACTTAGAAGTTGAATTACTGATTCAATTATATGGTAATTCTATGTCTAACTTTTTGAGAAACTGCTAAACTCTTTTCCACAGCAGCTGTACCATTTTTCTTTCCCACCAACAGTGTGTGAGGATTCCAGTTTTTCCATATATTGCCATTTTCATTTCCTGATTAAAAACATCATAATAGATATGAAGTGGTACCCCTTGTGGTTTCAATTTGCATTTCTCTAATAATTACTAATGTTGAGCATCTTTCCAGTTTTTATTGGCCATTTTTACATCTTCTCTGCAAAAATATCTGTTAAAATACTTTTACCATTTTAATTGGATTATTTCTCTTTTTATTGTTGAATGGTAAAGGTTCTTTATATATTCTGTGTCAGATATATGATATATGATTAGCAAATATTTTCTTTCTTTCTTTGGCTGTCTTTTTATTTTCTTGATAGTGTACTTTGAAGCACAAATGTTTTTAAGTTTTATCCAGTCCAGTTTATCTATTTTTCTTTGGTGGTTTGTGCTTTTGGGGTCATATCTAAGAAACCATTGCCTAATCTAAGATCATGCATATTTATATGTTTGTTTACGTTTAAGAGTTTATGTCTTTGATCCATTTTGAGTCAATTTTTATGTATGGTGTAAGGTAGGTCCACCTTCATTTTTCTATGTGGATATCCAGTTGTCCTGGTCATGGATTTTTAAATAGACTTTATTTTTTAGAGCAGTTTTAGGTTCACAGAAAAGTACAGAGAATTCTCATATCCCTCCTTGCCCTGCCCTACCTCACAGTTTGTCCTATTATTAATATCTCACATTAGTATGGTATGTTTGTTATAAATGATGAGCCAATATTTGTACATTATTATTAACTAAAGTACATAGTTTACATTACGATTTCATCTTTGTGTTACACAGTCCTATACATTTTGACAAATGTGTGTCATGTATACACCATTGTAGTATCAGACAGAATAGTTTCATTGCCCTATGAATGCCCTGTGGTCCCCCTAGTCATCCCTCCCACCTCTCCCACCTCTTCCTGAGCCCCTGGTGACCACTGATCTTTTTTTTTTTTTTTTTTGGTAAGAATAAACTTTATTTTTTACAGAATTTTTAGATTCACATTTACAGAAAAATTATAGCAAATACATAGGAATTCCCATATAAAACACCCACACCCTCACACATACAATTTCTCCTATTATTAACATCTTAAATTATTATGGTACATTTGTTACACTTGAAGAACCAATATAGAAGCATTACTACTAACCATGGATACAGTTTACATTATGTTTTACACTATGGGCTGTACAGTTCCATAGACAATTACAAATGCATGCTGTCATGTGTCCATCATTACAGTATCATATAGAAAAATATCACACAAATATATCCTGTTTACCACACATTCATCCCTTCACTTCCCTACTGAACCCCTGGCAACCAATTTTTTAATATCAATATTATATATTCTTCCATTAACATGAGATAATAACTACAATAACATTAAATCTCTTTGGTCTGTGGTTACACTCCTCCTTTATGTTTGTTCACTCTTCAATCTTGAGGGACTTGGGAATATCCATTCTGACTGCTTGAGGCTGAGAGGGGACTTGGATATCATGGGGCACCTGGAAGGAATTGTTTTCTTGTAGTTGTGGACATTGATTTTTTTCCACAATGAGAGTTGTCCATCATCTCATTTTGGTGGTTGTCTAGAGCAAGCCAGAAGAATTGGAAAGTAGAGTTGGCCACTCCCCTACTGGAATTCAGGGCTCAACTGGCATATGAACAATCCAAAAGATTTAAGCTCTGAGGGATATACTTAATGGGTATATTGGGAATTATACTGTCTCTGTAGTTATGCATTTTTCAGCTTGTTTTAGAATTGTAATCATATAGTATATAGCTTTATCAACTGATGTTTACCCTGAGCAATATGTATTTAAATTTCCTTCATGTCTTTTTATAGCTTGAGAACTCATTTCTTTTTATCACTGAATAATACTTCATTTTATGAATGTATCACTGCTTGTTTATCTAATCATTTATTGAAAGACATCTTGGTTTATTCCAATTTTTGTAAATTATGAGTAAAGCTGCTACACTCATTTGTGTGCAGGTTAGACTTCTGTGCACATAAATTTTCAACTCAGTTGGGCAAATGCTTAAAAGCATAATTGCTGGGTTGTATGGTAAGCCTATGTCTGGCTTTGTAAGAAACTGTCAGACTGTTTTCTAAAGTAGCTATAGCATTTTGTATTACCATTAGCAATGAATAAGAATTCTTGTTGTTCCACATCCTCACCAGTATTTGGTGTTATCAGTGTTTTGTATTTTAGCCATTCTGATAGGTATATAGTAGTATTACATTATTGTTTTAATTGCAATTCCCTTAATACATATAATAATGAGAACCTTTGCAGATGCTTATTTACCATCTGTGTATCTTCTTTGGTGAGGTGTCTGTTCAGAACTATTTCCCATTTTTAAATTGGGTTATTTCTTTACTTATTTTTGAGTTTTAAGAGTTCTTTGTATATTTTAGATACAAATCCTTTATTCAGACACATATTCTGCAAATATTTTACCCTAGTATGGTATGTCTTTACATTCTATTAACCAAGTATTTCACAGAATATATTTTTTTATTTTAATGAATTCCAACTTATCATTTTTTCTTTCATTGATTATGCTTTGGTGTTGTATCTTTTTTTTTTTTTTTTTTTTTTTTTAAGGAGGTACCAGGGATTGAACCTGAGACCTCATACTTGGGAAGCAGGCACTCAGCCACTGAGCTACACCCAGTCCCTGGTGTTGTGTCTAAGAAATCATCTCCAAACTAAAGATCACTTAGATTTTCTCCTATGCTATCTTCTAGAATGTGTGTAGCTTTGCATTTTGTATTTAGTTCTATGATCCATTTAGAGTTTTTCATTTTGTGAAAGGGAATGTCTGCATCTATATTAATTTTTTACATGTGAATGTTCAGTTGTTCCAGCACCATTTGTTGAAAAGATTATCCTATATCCATCAAATTGCCTTACTCCTTTGCCAAAGAACAGTTGTTTCTATTTATAGTAGTCTATTTCTGGGTTCTCTATTCATTTCCATTGATCTATTTATCTATTCTTTCATCAATTCTACACTGTTTTGATCATTATAACTTTATAGTAAATCTTGAAATTTTTCTTCTCCAGTATTATTTTGGCTATTCTCAGTCTATATAAATTCTGTATAAATTCTACAATAAGTTTGTTGATACCCACAACATAACTTCCTGAGATTTTGACTGGGATTCCAATGAATCTATAGACCTTGTTGTGAACAATTGACATCTTAATTACATTGTCTTCCTGTTTATGGACATGGAATATCTCTCTCATTTATTGAGATTTTTTATTGCTTTCATTATTTTTGTAGTTTCCTCATAGAGATCTTTTACATATTTTGTTAGACTTATACCTAAGTTTTTCAAGTTAATGTTTTGTGTTTTAAATTTTAAATTCTGAATTTTCATTGCTGTTATATAGGAAAGTTAGCAATATTAACCTTGTATTCTTTTATCCTGCAAAGTTACTCTCATCTTCATTAGATTTTTTTTTTGTTGTTGATTCTTTGGGATTTTCTACACAGGCAATTTTAATCATCCACAAGTAACAAATAAAGACAGTTTAATTTCCTCCTTTCCAATCCGTATCTATATCCATCTGTTTTCTTTCCAATCTGTATCTATTTCCAATCTGTTTTATTTCATTTTTTTGTCTTATTTCATTAGCTAGTACTTACAGTACAATGCTGACCAGGAATGGTGAGAGTGGTCATCATTGTTTGTTCACAATATTAGGAAAAAAACATCTACTTTCTCACTATTAAGTATGTTATTAGCTATAGATGTTTTGTAGATGTTCTTTATCAAGTTGAAGAAGCTTCCCTCTATTCCTAGTTTGTTGAAAGTTTTTATTATGAATGGGTATTGGATTTGATAAAATGCTTTTTTTTTCATCTAATGACATGATCATTCATTTTTTCTTCTTTGGATTCTTGCTTTGATTTTCAAGTATTAAACCAGCTTTCCATACCTGGAATAAATCCCACTTAATTGTTGTATATAATTCTTTATATATTTTGTTGAATTCTGGCCATGGATATTTGAGAGAGAGAGAATGGGAGAAAGAGAGAGCACACATCCTTAATAGTTCTTTGAAAAACTTGTGTGATACCTAAGCTGATTCTGAGTCTCTCCATTTGTGCCTTATAGTATAGTTTGAACCTTTCAGAAAGATAGACTAAAATAAATTTTAAGACATTTTTATAATTAAATAGAAAAATTTAAATATAGGGAAAAAAGAAAGAAAAAAATCTAAAACCACTCATACTCCTACAGCTAGGTTTAACCACTTTTAATATTTTGTTATATACTTTTTCTATCTTTTATCTATGTGTTTATATCATAATATGCATACTATTTGTAGATTGCTTTTTAATTAATATAATATGGGCATTTTACCATGGCAATATATATCTTTATATATATATATATTCAATTTCTGATAGTATTAGATCATATGGCTGTACTATCAATTTCCATCCTTGTACATTTGGGCTATTTCTATATATTTTTTTTTCACTTAAGAATGCTACTATCAGTGTTCCTATATCTTAATGTATGCACATGACACTATTTCCTTAGGTAAAGTCATTGTATTTGGGTTTTAGTATCAAAGTCTTTGATTGATATTCCCAACACTCTGGAAATGTTATAAATGATAACTCATTTTACATTCTTTTAATAGGAATGTAAGATTTTAAAAATATAGGCAGGAAACAAAGCCTAATTATCTTTCATTTGAATGGGTAGAAGTTTAGGGAGGATGTGTGTCAGTTGAAATTTTACTTTCAAGGAAATAAGTGTGATTATTGAGACATGTGTCATAAAATTCTATAAATTGAGAACTAAATGAGTCAGCATTATAAGCTTTCTATGGGAAGGATATGGATATAATTTCTTTTGTAGACTCATAGAGCAGACAGCCAGTAAATACTCATTAGCAGCCTGAATGAAGTGTAATTTCTTTCAGCAATGTCCTGTTTGGATCAAAGTATCCAAAAAGTATATAGTTCCCTCTAGGGGACAAGTCAACCACAGCATACAGGGATGGGCAGTACTGTGTGGCTATGTTCTCAACTGTACGACTCTTCCCTAATCTCCTACCACAGCTAATTGGACCAATAGTTGGCAGCCAGTTCACAGGCTGGTCAGGAACCTGTTGTGGCTTCACACAAATATATGACTAGTTCAATTAGATTCTATCTCTTAGAAATTTGACCTGGGAAAATTTTAGACTAATGTCATGAACAGGGAGTGGATTAAGCTGACTGAGTGTATTGCCAAGGTCATGAGGTAGAGCAGGATCATAAGGAACCACGACAAGCCAAACGCTTGAGAGAGAAGAAACCATTAGTTAAGCAGAGACTAAGAGAAAGTGAAAACATACAGAGTATAAGGTGCACGGATTCATACATAGCAAGCAGAGATTGGAGCAGACATCAGAAGAGCTGATGATCTACATATTCCTACTGCTGGGATTCCTCAATTTGCTTTGGATCCAGAATGCCAGTTTCCTCAAGGTCTGAGCCTACTCTGGCTCCTGGAATTCTGTGAAATTCTATCTCCTTCATTTCTCTACATGCATCTTTTATTAACTTACCCCATCTAGTACTTCTTTTAGATACCTTATTGTAACCAGAGGGCCTAAATAAAACAAATTCATGTAGCTTTCTCCAGGTTATCTATAAAACCTTGATTTAGCTCAATTTCTGATAAGACAAAAAATAATTATGGGTGATTTCCCATACACTCATTAAAGACAAAATCTGTTTTAATTCAGGATAATTGAATGATATTTGTCCTTCAATTATTGATTTTATTATCCAGTTGTTCTTTTCATTCATATTGCTTATGGTTAATTTGTTGTTTTAGGTTTCAGAAGAGTGTATCTAATAAGCAAAAGGGTAAAAAAGAAAAGATTTTCAATTACATGCTCCAGACTAAAAGCAGCTTAGTAGTTAGGATTTAAGAGTCATTCTTCAGGGCACTTATTTTTTGCATTAGTTGTTGCATTATGAATTCCATAAGACTTCTTCAGAGACTCCAACATAGACCTCTTTGGGGAAATGTAGTAGCAGTTTGAATTGATAGTTTTAGTTTAATGCCACAATTATTGAGTTCTTACAGAAACTAGTCTAAATTATGCACAGTAAATTTGCTTTATTTTTGTTTTTAGTTGCTTTCACTCTTAAAATAAGATTTAAAATTGAAGAAAGTAATAATTAAATTCTGTCTTTTTTCTAAGGGCTTTTTGAAGTTAGAATAATTTAAAAACCATAATTATAGTGTCTTAATGCTTCTATAAAATGTCACTTGGTCAACAAGATACCTTAAACAGTAATCACATATCCTTGACTGGAAGTCTAAGCTGATACTGTATGGTGTCAATGCTGTAAGAAGAGCAAGATAAATGAAGTTCACAGAAATTTTGACCTATCTCACAAGCTGGTTGGCTCCCTGTCATAAAATATCTGAAAGAAAAAGGGGTGCTCAGGAGGGCTCATGATCAGACAGAGTAGGTAGAAGAAAAGGAATCTTATTTGTTCATAACACAGCAGATTGGGTCTAGAGGAGAAGAAGAAGAAAAACAGGGTAAAAAGGGAAGAAACAGAGAGTTGAAAGAATTGGAAACAATTGGGGAAATTGGAGAGAAACTGAGTCAAAACCCATACACTTGAAGAAAATTATATGCTATGTCCATATTCCCACACTGCAAAACAAAGAAGGGAACTATAAGAATCACAATGCAGTATCCACCCCCTTTATACTCTATAATTTCCCAAGTATTTATTAATACAAATTAAAGGAGAGACAAGAATGTTCCCTTAGCTCTAAAAAGTGAAAATAGACAACTATTTATGTATAATTAAACAATGATAATAAGAAAATTTTGTTGGAACACAATTATAGTTCTTTTGTTAACGTTGTATAAAGGAAAAAGTGACTTTTTCTTCTACCATTATGGCAAAATAGATATTCTGAAAACTGTTCCCCTACAAAACTCTCATGTGTTTCAGAAAAACAATCATCTACTTTAGTTTCATGGGTTAATATAGCCCAGAGTACCTGTCAAGCAAAAGTAAATTATTCTCATGGTATTAAACCCAAACCATATTGTTAAGGTTCCTATTAATTAAATGAAGGAACATGCTACCTGTGATGGTTAGGCTAATGTGTCAACTCGGCCAAGTAGTTGTGTCCAGGTGTTTGTTCCAGCAAGCACTGGGCTAATTGTAATACAAGAGCATTTATGGACTTCAATCACCAGTGAGTTTACTGCATGGATGGCTGATTACATCTGCATCAATCAGGGAGATTACATTACCAATGCGTGGTGCTTTTATCCAATCAGTTGAATGACTTAAAAGTGGAAGTGATTTCAACATTCAGAGAGAATTTCCCAGCTCGTCGTTGGACAGGCAACTTCTCCCAGAGACTCATCAACGACCTTTCATCGGGCTTTCATCAGAGCCCTTGGTTTGCAGCTTGCCTGAGGAACCTGGACTTGTGAGTCCCCACGGTCGCGTGAGAGACTCTTTTAGAGTTCCATATTATTCACAGATATCTCCTGCTGATTCTGTTTCCCGAGAGAACCCTGACTAATACACTACCTGAATAAAAAGTTATTTGAAAAAGAATGGACAAACAATAGAATCTATAGAATATATTTTAGATAGGAGGGAAATGATCCCAAAAGGAAAATCTGAGATACAAGAAGGAATGAAATTCCTAAAGATGTGGAATGTAATTATTAAAGCAGTGAAATTAGTGTAAGCAATTAAATAAGTATTATTAAAGGTACAGAAAAAATCAAAGCAAACATTGACGATTTCAAATAACAATTTTGAATTATAATAAAAGTAAGAAAAACTACAAAATTGGACAAAACTAACATGTAAGACAGTAAGAGTTTTAGAATTTAAATGATTTATGGGCCTAGTATTGTTTGGTGGGAGGAAGGTGGAGATATTGATTAACTTTAGGTTTTATATTAAGTATGCAGATTAAAGATTTAAGGGTTCCACAAAAATAATAAAATTAGAACAGGGGTCAGTTAACTTTTTTTGTGTGTGTAAAATTAGTAAATATTTTAGGCTTTGCGGTTTGGGTGGCTTGGAATTATGTACCGCAGAAAAACATTGTTCTTAATCTTAATCTATTCCTGGACATTTGAAAACATTGTAAATAGAACATTTTGAAGATCTTACTTTTAATTAAGATGTATCCAACTGACTCGGGATGGGTCTTAATCCTATTACTGGGACCTTATAGAGAAGGTCACAGGGGAAAACAGGGAAAGAAGCTGGAAGAACATATATAAAAGCTGATTACAAAATTTTTATGGAAGACAATGACCAATTCTGACAATTTTGAGGAAGAAAAAGAGAATTTTAGTCTATCAGAAATTAAGACTTATTATGAAGTTATGGTAATCAAGACAAATTGCTCAAATGGAACGAACAAAAAAAGAACCTTGAAATAAACCCATACATATATGGAAATTTAATACACGATGTGGTATCATTGCAGATCATTGGAAATGGATTGTTCAACAAATGATGTCGAGAAAAGTAGCTCCACATTGAAACAAATAAGATTGCATTTCTATCTCACAATGCACACACACACACACTCACTTAATTATTCTAAATGAATAAATTACCTAAATATGAAAGTCTAAATTTCATAGGATTTAGGAAAAAATAAAGGAAAAGAACTTTGTGTTCTCAGGTAATGGAAGTAAGTTTTTAAAAAAGCAAAGCCAAAACTCATAAGATCTGTTGAAAATCAGACACAATGCTCTTGGGGCTAGATATAACAAATCCGTGGGTTTGATAAATAACTCAGAACTGTGATTATTAAAAATGCTTATACACCAAATTATTTTACCATGGGTTTTTCTGGGTGACAGCTTCTGTTGTGGGTAGTGTGAGTAAATCAGAATCCAGAGTTTAGCTACATGAAGATAGGCTTACCATTTTTACTTGTGTGAATTTTTCAGGAGCCTATAACATAATTTCAGGATTGGGGATGGTGGTGGAAATTCTACTAGAACTTTAATTGTTGTTTCACATTTTGGGTTCAGGTTGTAGAGCATCTTTTATTTGCAAATAGTTAAAAGGCTCATGAATGTTTATCATAAGATGTGTCAATCTCAACTTTATATCAACAGAATCTAAGCAGCAAAATTGGATATTGAATAGGACTTCTGGACACTGTCACCCAAAGATGAGGAAAACAACCCAAAACTTACTAAACAATTGGAGAGCACATGCCCCTTCAAAGCTTATAAAGCAGTCCAATCACTATAGCCTCCTAAACATCACCTTTATCCCTAGCTTCTATAAGCAGAAATCAGAGTTGTGAGGCTTGAACCAATTATGTGTTAAAGACTGTCACAGGAGCCTTTTCCTTCCCTTCCCCATAGATATTGCCTATTCAGTAACCCCTTCCCTCACAAGTCCATCAAACTAAGTGATAGGGGCTCTGAGAAACAATTGCAGAGATTAGAAATACCTATGAGAAGAGACTGGTACCCCATTCCCTGGTTGGATGTCTACTTATGCATCAGACTTTCTGTGGTTTCTGTACATATGTTAGTGGAAATATGGGGTAAAAATGGGGAAGAAAATTGAGAGAGACAGTAGGTATAGACTGAGGGAGTTTTGGAGCAAATTGCTTTCTTACTGCTTAATGTGGTAAGAATATAGCAATTCTCCATTGGTCAAGTAGACATAGCAGAAGGAGGATGAGCTTGAGTCATATTGAATATATGTTACCTAAGGCAGGTGACTACTGGGCTGGATGAAGATAACTCCTAAGAAAGATATGGTGATGCATGCCACCATGGGTGAAAGTTGAGAGAGAGGTAGTCAAGCTGGAGCATATCTCCTACTTCAGGGAAGAGGACAATGGAGAGGACATCCCAAAAAGAACTCACAGATACTTCTCACAATGTCTGAATTCTTGGACATGAGTGTATAAATGTCTGGTGGGTGTTGTCTCTTAAATCTTTCCTGTTCATTTGTCCTTAACCTAACCCACTGGAAAGTAGTGAGGAAGGAAAGAGGTCAAAGATGTGGTGACGATGAGTCTTGAGGACAGACCATGGCCAAAAATATGTGAGGGAAAATTAAAAAGACCTGGAGGCCATATCCATTTGAAACACAGCAGTTTCAAAAAGAAGAAGGAAAAGAGAGAGTAAAAACAAAATTTAAACAAATAATCAAAGAAAAATATTCTCTGCTAATGAAGGGCTCTGTAGGCAAATTTTAGTTGTAGGTAGGTAAAATTCCAAAACAATTACAGACAATTGCATGAGAAAGTCTGAAACCTGAGAATTCACTCTTTAGCCAAGATATTTTTCATCTGTTAAGGAGAAACAAATGTAATTGTCAATATACAATATTTTAAAATTACATCAACCACATATACTACTTGAGGAAAACACATGGGAAAAGCTTCAAATCAAATGACAGATTCCAACAGAGAACTCAGGAGATAGAAAGATAAAGAAAACAGTAATGAGCAACAAACCCATTCCCCACACTTGTATATAGATATAAACAGATAAATAGGTGGATAATATTAAATAACAATGCAGCAAATGAAAAATCTACCTATAGTCTGGGACAAAAAGAGGATTTGACAAAATCAGTAAGTTGATGTGGGAGATAGGGTAAAAACAGTAAAAGCCTTTACTAAAAGAAATTTGGAGAAGAAAAGTAAAGGCATTTCAGAAGTTTCATCTTTTGGGAATAGGGATGGCACATTATTTGAGGAGAAGTGGTGGGCATCTTGTTTCATTACAGTAGTTGAGAATAAGAGTTCAATTACGTACTTCATTAAGACCCTGTTTTCTTTGTAGAAGAAAAAGTAAAGAAGACCTTTCAAATTAGCAAGAGGAATACATGGAATGAGTAGTAACTTAATCATACCAGCTAAAATATGGATAATTAAAATAAGAGACATTATAGAATGAAAGTCAATGTCAATTAAAATGGAAGGAATAACACGAACTTTATTTATTTTTTATTTTTTTAAAGATTTTATTTATTTATTCATTTATCCCCCCCTTGCTGCTTGTGCTCGCTGGGTCACCTAACCACACCGTGCGGGCGGGCTTGCCTTCACCAGGAGGCCTCGGGAACCAAACCCGGGGCCTCCCATATGGCAAACGGGAGCCCCACTGATTGAGCCACAGCCGCTTCCCACCAACTTTATTTGATATTACATTAAATGTGAATGGCTTTAAATCCCCTTAAGACAGAGAATTAGTTTGTATAAGGACATAAAACCCAACAACATACAGTTCACAAGAAATTTGCTTAAAACAAAGTAAGAAAAAATAAATGGAAAAAGAGATACCAGGCAATTGCAAATATAAAGCAAGAAGTACTGGCAATATTAATATGGGACTGTGTGGAACTTAAATCAAGAGCACTAAACAGTACAAAGAAGAGAGTAGGCAAGAATAAAAAAATTATGAATCAAGAGGAGACTTAAAAAAAACCCCACAATCTTATAATCCTAAACATCAGAGCTGATATAGAAAATAAAACCATTTTGAATGTAAGGCTACCTTGCTAAGTGAAATTATTATGAGAGATTTTAATATGCTCTTTTAATAATTGGAAATATTTAACCTTAAAAAAATCAGTAATCACATGATATAATTGAGTGAAAAAATACACATATATACCTAAAGAATATATATAAACAATATATACATTAAAATGCAAAGTTTTTATATATATATGTCAATGGATAATACACGTTTTGTATATCTCTATGAAACAATTACAGAAATGGATTCTTTACTTATAAAGTAAAAAAAAAAAAAAAAAAAAAAAAAAAGAATGCCACTATTTCTTTTCAAAAATCTAACAAAATTGGAAATTAAAAATACAAGTAAATTAATGGTGATAAAAATCTTAATTTCTTGGAAATTAAGAAACACACCTACAGATAACCTTTGAATCAGAGACTATTAAAACTGAAATTACTAACAAGGCTATCAAAACTGAATTGCTAAAAAGAAAAGCATTTCATGACTAATCACAGGACACAAAGAAAAACCTGTAAACAAAAGAAAACGAATAAGTTTAAATGCCTTCATTAGACAAAAAATAAAGAATATTATCATTTATCTCAAATAAATGGAAATTACATACAAGATAAACATAATGAAACTAGGAAGAGGAAATTAATAAATACAAAGGCTGAAATTAATGAAATATAAACAAAAAGTTAGATAAACAATAACAAAAAGACAACTAAATCCAAAATCAATTCTTTGGAAAGAAAAGCAATATATACAAAGTGATATCACTTGATTGTCTTAGTTTGCCAATGGCTGCCAATGCAAAAATACCAGAAATTGGTTGGCTTTTATAAAGGGGATTTATTTGGGGTAAAAGCTTATAGTTCTGGGCTGTGAAAATGTTCAAATCAAGTCATCATAAGAGATTCTTTCCCACCAAAGGTTGGCTGCTGATAGATCCTGGAGTCTGCCACATGGTGAGGCAAGATGGCAGGTCTGCATATCTCTCTACTTTCTCCTGGAGCTCAGCTGTGGGCAATCAGGCATCTCTCCTTGGGCCTTGTCTCTTTAAACCTCTTGGGGCTTCTCTGTCTTCCTGCAGCTGTAGGTGAACTTGGAGTCCTCTCTCTCACATGGCAGGGTCAAAATGGCAGAGCTCCCTTTCCTCTGTGTTTCTTCTGTGTGTTCTTAGTTTATGTAAGATGGAGCAAGAGGGTAGAGCTCCAACCTGAGTCAAGCCTCACTGAAGTAGTGCAGTCAAAAGTGATCTAATAAGGTAATCAAGGTCCCTTAAAGGAATTGAATGCAAAGTGCCCCTAAACCCACAGGAATGGAGTATTTCAAGAACAATCTTTTCTGGGATTCACAAAGTTCAAACTGCCACACTGATTAAAGGAGAAAAAAAATACAAGAGAGCAAAAATATGCTAGCTGAGGAGAAAACCACAAATACTGATGAGATTAATAGACTGTAAGAGACTATTAGATGCAATTCTACAGCAAGAAATTTTTACAAATTAAATGAAATGATCAAAAATCTCCCCCTCCAAAAAAGAAAAACTTGACTTCAGAAAAGATACTATTAATGTAATTAAAGATTACCACTAAAATAAAACACTAAGATAGGTTGATTTTCCCCTTGATTTGTATCTAAGTATTAAAGATAAATTTATTACTTAAACTGTGCCAGACCATTGAAAATGATGAATAACTCCCAGTTATTTTATGAAGCCTGAGTAACTTAATATAAAAATAATATATAGTAATTCCCAAAGAAAACTATAGGCAAAACTCTCTGATGAACAGAGTTGTAAAATATATTATCAAACAAACTCCAATAATGCAAGGGTACTTCAATAAAAGGAAATCTGTCAATATAACTCAAAACATCACCATGTTGTTGGAGAAAAATGATGTACTCATACCAATAGATTTTGAAAAGCCCTTTCACAAAAGTCAGCAGTGATTACTCTTAAGAATTCTGAATAAGACAGGAATAGAATTAAATTAGTTAAATATAATAAAGATTTTCAACAAAACTTCTACCATATCATGAAAATGGCATTCTTATTTGAATTAATGTGTAAATTTAAAGATATTATAGATAGCATTCCATTTTATCATATTTCATCATAGGATTTTAAAATTCATATAAAAATAAATTCCTGAAGTTATCTAAAGCCATTAATAATAATTGGTGATTTGCCTTTCCAAAGAGCAGAATTATAAAACTACTATAATAAAATCAATATGATATTGGAGCAGGAGTAGGCAAATTAAAAAGCACAGTAGCATAAAAATATCCAGAAAACAGTTTGAAGTATACATGAATATTTTATTACAGCAAAAATGCTATTTCAATTCAATGTGAAAAATTGTTTATTTAGTAAATGGTACTGGCACTGTCGGATATCCATTTAGAAGAAAAATTGAACTCATGTCTCACATCGTGTCTAACATCATATATTAGAGATTAATTTCAAGAAAAATTAATGACAATTTTTTTAAAGGAAAAATCTTAGATTTTCAGCAGGGTCATGGAATTTGGCTCTCATAACAGTTCATTTGAGCCAATTGTGCCCATATCTTCCCAATTCCATATTAAGAGATTAATTTTGGTAGCTTGAAATGGGCCATACTGGGGTTGTTTACATCACAGCAAATGATACAGCTCTGGACTTCTCCTCCTTCACCTGGAGCCAGGTGGTAAATATTTGCCAGAACACTACTGTGTACATAAAATTTCCTAATGTGAAATTTGAAAGACATCTGCATATACACTCTGCTGATATTGATTTGGGAGATATGCTTAATAAACCCAGGGAAACCACATCTGACAGAGAAACACTTGTCTATTCTTTCTTTCAGTTCCATCAGCTTTTGCCTCATATATTTTGATGCAAATATATTGAGATTTCTATGTTTTCTTGGAGATTGACATCTTTATCATTATGTAATGCCCCTCTTTATCTCTGAAAATGTTCTTTGCTTTTGTAATATAAGACCTAAACTTAAGACCTAATATTATGTGTGCCTTGACATCGGGGGAAGATCAGGAAGGACTTGAATGGCTTAACTGCAAGTTCTTCTCCCCATTCTTCTCCCAAAGACATGGTCTCCTACCCAAACAATTCTCCTTTTCACAGTGACCAACCTCAGTTCCTGTTCATCCCTGAGTAGTGGACTTCAGTTGCCTGCAAGTCTGCAGAATTATTTAAACAAGCCAATCAGAGGGCATTCCACTCTCTTGATACTACAAAGCCTTCCTCCCATAGTCCCTGCTTGTTCTCTCTGTTCCAGGGTGCAACAACATGTCATCCTGTATGGTATATTCTGTCCTCCTCTCCCAGGGTTAAGTATAAGTGACTAATAAACTGCTGTCGATTTCATCTGTCCAGGGTTGTGTTTTGCACATTTGGTCATCCCCTTAATCCTAGGGCAGAAATCCCTTCCTCACCAAGGGAGTGATTAGGAGGCATTTAAGGCAGTTCTTTTTATTATTATTATTATTATTATTATTATTTTCTAAAAGATGCTTAGATTACATGAAATGTTACATAAAAAAATATGTCTCACTTCTCACACCTCCCACTTTCCCCCACATTAACAAATTCTTTCATTAGTGTGCTACATTCATTGCAATTGATGAACACATTTTGGAGCATTGCCACTAAGCATGGATTATACTTTACATTATAGTTTACACTCTCTCCCACTCAATTCTGTAGGCTATGGCAGGATATATAATGGCCTGTATCTGTTGTTGCAATGTCATTCAGGACAATTTCAAGTCCCAAAATTGCCCCCATATAACCTCTTTTTCACTCTTCCTGCCTTCAGCACCTCCAGTGGCCACTGTCTCCACATCAATGATATAATTTCTTCCGTTGCTAGAAGCACAATAAATCTATAGGCGAATACCAGTAAATCCACTCTAGTTCATATTTTATTCCCCAATCCTGAAGATTCTGGGATGGTGATACCCACTCCACCTCTGATTGAGAGGGGGCTTTGATCCCATATGGCTGATAGATGGCACTCTCTTGCTTGCAGTTGTAGACTCTCTCGGTTTCTTGGTATGGTGGTTGTCCATCCTCACCTCCTTGTTAGTTGTCCTGGCTGAGTCCAATGAACTGGAGAGTAGGTGTTGCAACTCCACTGAGGCTCAGAGCCCAGCTGGCACATGGACAGCCCAAATATTCAAGTCTCTTGGGCATTCACCTACCAACTCCAGCACCAACTATAGTGGTTCAAATAGAAGGGACAGAAGAGGCATGTGTAGAGATGTCACAACGGAGTCCAACTCTGTCACACTCAGAAGCACAAACTCCAAAGTAGTGCCTACTGACAAGGCATCAAACGCCAGAGCTATCTGCCATGACTGTAGGACCTGGTGTCTCCAGAGCCTTCAGGAGCCCCACAATTTGGGGTAGTATCTACTTTGGCAGTTTATGTGATCCTGCTGAAAAGTGCATAAGTGTTACCTCTGGGATGACCTCCCGACTCACTTTGAAGTCTCTTAGCTATATAAACTCATTTGTCTTTACTTTTCCCCCCATTTATTCAAAGTCTTTTTCCAGTTGTATTGCTAATTGGTGCTTTGTAATAATCCCTCGGTGCCAGGGAGACTCATCCCCAGGAGTCACGTCTCTCTCTCGGGGGAAGGTAATGCATTTATATGCTGAGTTTGGCTTAGAGAGGTCACATTTGAGCAACATGGAGGCTCCCAAGAGGTAACTCTTAGGCACCCTACAACCTTAGGCTAAGTTGTAATTTCAAGAGCAAAGGCTTATAATCATAGTTGTCAATATCAAGGACCCATCAAGGGACCATCCTTCTTCATTAGTCATTGTCCCTGTAGTCTGGAGATCGTTGTTATTCCATTAGAGAATGTGGCAGAGCTCCCCAGGATGGTAATCCAATACTCTTTTGGGTATTGTGTGAATCTCTACCTACTGTGACAATGCCCCATGAACATTTGAACACATTTATATACCTTATATATGTGCCCCAGTGAACTTCCTCCCATGTATCCCCCATCACTGACACCCCACCCCAATGATCATCCCCTGCCACAGTTGTAACCTTTCTGTGGGCCAAAATGTCTTCAGAAATGAATCAAGAATATCGCCAAATACAATTAATAGGAAAATGAAATAATAATGATAGGTTTAAACATAAGAAATAAAATACATAATAATTTAGAAAAGCTAAAACTAAATTAAAATAAGAGAATTGGTATATTAAAAAATAATGAAAAATATTTAAAAAATCTTTTTGATGTTTTGCCTTTCATCACTGTAATATCTGTTGTCTTGTATGTACAGTGGCATTTTCTTCCATTTCTTCCCCAGTGTCTTACTTTTTGTCATTTTGTCTTCAAAGAAGTTTTAGGTTGCAGTAAAGTCATATGCAGAATATATGGGACTTCCAAATACCCAACATCTTCCCCCTTTTCCCCCTTCCCAGATTAATAACCTTTTAATCTGTGGATGGTACATTTGTTACACCTGATGTACAAAAATTTAAACTAGATCCCATCCATGGTCAATGGTTCACATTATGATTTACATTTAGACCATACGCTTTTATAAATTTTTGCTGAAATTTAACATGGCCTGTATCCAACATTGCAAGATCATGTAGAACACTTCCATTGACCCCTAAATACCCCCTCTTCCATCTTTCTATTCCTCCCTCATATTGCCAGAAATGCTTTCCTAACATTGTAGTTTCAACCACATATCCACCAATCCCGTGTTCACCTGCCCCCTCCCCCAATCCTTCCCCCAATTCCGTGGACAGTCCTACCCACCCTCCCCACCCTACTGACCTGTCAAACTTTCGCCACCCAACCCAATAGTATCACTACACCCCTGCCGTATCCTTAAGGCAGTTCTTAAACCTGCCTTGTCTGAAATTAAATAGCTCCTCCATCTTTGTTTTGATTAATGTTAGCATGATACCTCTTTCCCCATTCCTTAAACTATCTGAGTCTTTATATTTGAAGTGCATTTCTTTTAGACAACATATAGTTGAGTCTGTTTATTTAATCCACTCTGACAAGCTTTGTCCTTTAATTGGTATTTTTAGACCATTCACATTTGATGTGATTATTGATATAGTTGGATTAATATCTATCATTAATATCTACAGATATGAATCTGTTTTCTATTGCTCTTTGTTTCTTTTCCCTCTGCTTTTTCTGTCTTCTCTGGGCTTAATTGAGCATTTTATATGTTGTTTTATCTTTTCTTTTACTATACCAATTTTACTTCTTTTTAATTTTTTGTGATTGCCCCAGAGTTTACAATGTATATTTTTATCTAATCTAAGTCCACCTTCAAATAACTCTATACCATATCATGTATAGTGCATATATCTCCTATCTTTTGTTATATTGCTGCTATTCATTTCACTTACCCATATGCTATAAAATACATTATACAACTATATTATATATAAAATGCATTGTGACTAATCTTGCTTTAAGCAAACAGTTATAAACTAAGAATAAAAAAATTAAAGATTTCCTTTTGCCTCCATATATTCCTTCTCCATTGCTCTTCCTTTGTTTATGCAGCTCCAAGTTACTGATCTATAAAATTTATCTTCTGCCTGAAAAATTTTTATATTCTTGCAGGGCAGGTTGCTGGTGATGAATTCCTTCTGGTTTTGTTTGTCTGAGAAAGTCTTTATTTCTCTTTCACTTTGAAAGGATAGGTTTGCTGGATATTGAATTCGAGACTGGTATGGCTTTATTTTTTTATCAACGTTTTAAATATTTCACTGCTCTCTTCTTGCTTGCATGGTTTCTGAACAGATATGCACCATAATTCTTACCTTTGTTCCTCTGTAAATAAGAAAGGTGTTCTCTTTACCCACCAACACCTCCTCCATCTGCTCTTTTCAAAGTTTTATCTTTGCATATAAAAAAGCTAGGTGTGGTTTTTTGGTGTTTGTCCTACATGGTGTTCTCTGAACTTCAGGATCTCCAAGTTGATGCCTGTCATTACTTTTGGAAAGTTCTCAGACATTATTGCTTCAAATATTTCTTCTGATCTCTTTTCTCTTCTTCTGGTATTTTAAATATGTATATGTTACATATTTTTAATATTGTCACACTGTTCTTGGATGGTCTATTCTGCTTTAATTGTTCATTTTTTTCCTTTTTGAATTTTAGTTTGGGAAGTTTCTATTGATCTATCTTCAAGCTATCTGGTTCTGTCTTCAGACGTGTCGAGCCTAACGATGAGTCCATGGAAGGCAATCTTCATATTTGTTCCAATAATTCTGATTTTTAGAATTTACTTTTGCTTCTTTCTTAGAGTTCCCATCTCTCTGCTTACATTGTCCATCTGTTATTTCATGTTGTCTACTGTTTCCATTAGACCCTTACCATATTAATTATAGATATTTTTAACTCTGATAATTCCAACAACAGTATCATATCTGAGTCTGGTTCTGATGTTTGCTTTGTTTTCTTCAAACTGTGGTTTTTCTTATCTTTTGGCATGCCTTTTTATTTTTTTGTTGAATGCTGGGCATGTATTGAAGAATACTGAACTAAATAGGTTCTTAGTGTAGGGATTTATGTTACTAAAGCTAAGGATTGGGATGTGTTTAATGTTTTCTGTAGCTGTAAGTGCCAGAGTCTTTAAATTCTTGTACCTTTGTTTATGTCTCCCCTCTTGACTTCTGATTTCTTTAAATACTCTTCCTCAAAGAGAGTCTGTGTCTTGCAACTCTTTCAGCTGCAATCCATTGTTATTACGCTGGAGTTCTGTTGATGTGGTGGTAAGGTATGGAGGAGCATGAGGGTTCTATAATCTTCTGATTGAATTTTAGTCTTTAGTAGGCCTGTCTAAACTGCTATTAACATCACACACATTATATAGTTTGGTAATTAGAGAAGGCAAAAAAGAATAAAAACATGGGTATACACATATACTAACATATATTCATATCAAGAAGGGAAGAAAAGTCACACCACCACTATAGTCTTTGTTTCTGCACCTTGTTACATAGCCACAAGCTGGTATTATAATGTCTTTCCTATAATGTCCACTTCATGTCCCATATTATCTTTGTCCTGAAAAAGCAACTAAGCTGTTTGTGGTTCTTTGTCTGGCCAGTGACCTCTAACTTTATTCCTGAGGGGGATCTGTACCATCAGCAGTCCTGCTTATGTTGTAGTTTTCCATTACATTTAATTATAGGGGTATTAAGAGGTACCCTAGCAAATCTCCTGAATTCTGGGTTTATTCATTATTGCTTCATAACAAATGACCACAAATTCTAGCAGTTTAAAATAACATATGTTTATTATCTCAGAGTTTCTTTGGGTCAGGGACCTGAACATGGCCTGGCTGGGTTTTCTGCATCAGGATCTCTCAGGCTGGAATCAAGGTGTTGAGTAGGCTGTAGTCAGCTCAAGTCTCAACTGGGGAAGTTTCTGTTTCCAATTCCATGTGGTTGTTGGCAAGTCAGTTTCTCATGGGTTGTTGGCCTGAAGGCCTTATGTCTTCACAGTCTGCTGCCCAGAAGCCACCCTCAGTTCCTCCCCAAGTAGGCCTCTCCAGGTTGGCAGTTTTCTTCTTGAAAACATGCAAGCTAGGAAGACAATAGAGAATTGAGCAGGATAGAAGTCACAATCATTTGTTATCTAATCACAGAAGTAATATCTAATTCTATGAAGAATTGCATTCTTTGCTGTATTCTGTTGGTTAGAAGCTAGTCGTTAAGTTCATCCCACAAACAAGGGGAATAGACTATGCAAAGGCATGGATATCAGAGGCAGAGATCATTGGAGGTCATCTTAGAAGGCTGCCTACTACATTAGGTATATTCCTTTCTGCCATCATTGTATATTAGCACCTTAATACCTCTAGTCAGTAGAGTTTCCCCCTTTTTGCCTTTTGATTCTACATCAAGAGGAGCTTAAAGTGGCCAGATGGCATGCTGTGGTTCTAGTTAAATGGAATCATTACTTTTTTCCTGGTGAAAGCATTCTTTCATTGGGAAACAAAACCTCTAAATCAGCAGAAACCTTTTGAGTAGGGAAGGCAAATTTATATCTAGCATAAGTTCATTCCAATAAGAACAAATTGCTATCCTTTTCATGGAAAAAGTGTTGTTATATAACCAGCTTACCTTCAGGAAGTTGGTTACCCTACAGAATGGTGTGTTACTAGGGGCTCACTATTGGTGTCTACTGTTGGGAGTGTAGCATTGATATAGCCAGATTGGCCATGGTAAGTGGAAGCCCATGTTGTTGGGTATATCTATTCCAACTCTTCATTCTAAAACTATGACCAAAGGGCGATTTTAGAGAATCACTGTAGCTGGACTGAGCCAAAACTGCATTAATCACTTGAGTCTCATAAGCCCCCATTCTGTCTCCAGAAATTTTTATTAGTTCAAAGTCAGTGTCTAGTAATCCCTAAGATGTTTGGTTATTTCTCTTTCCCTAAAGCACTCTGATAAATGGCTGTAGGTCTTTTTGGAAAAGGCCAAATGGTTAATTTATGATATATATTTTTGGTAGTATATCCATATCCTTCCTCAAGGAGATTAAGCTTCCTCTTTTTTTAAGGTGATCTGACACTGCAAACCTCTTAAGTCTGGGAAATAGATAAGGACCATGTCTCTATAAATAGATTCAAGTCAGGCCTCTCTCTACTCAACAGTCCTAGAGAGTTTTTGCTAATACAAATCAAGTAAACTTGATTTAGTTGGCTGTTCTTCTCTATCAATCCTAGGGATATAATTAATTAGTCAGTGACAAAAATTTTTGGAGGCCAAGCTATCTAAGTACTGTGCCTAGAAGCAATGAGAGGTGGTAGAGGTGAGTCTTGATAAGAATTAGACTTCTCCCACAAGGCTACTACCGTAGAAGCAATCATACAGCTCTTCAGAAAGGGGAGTTGAAGCTCCTCAGATAGAGGAGCTTCCTACTAGTAGTAGAAATTTGGTGGAATTGGGTATTCAAAGTCCTCAGCTTCCTTGTAACTTACCCAAATACAACTATTCAAATTTTAAGGGTCCCAATCTTCCCCAATCAATACCAAAGATTTATGCTAAGAAACCCTGAGAAGCACTGAATTTGTTTTACATTATATTTCAGCTAATTGCAGGACCAGACTTTGGGTTTGGTATTCAAAAATTTAAAACCTGCATCTAAGAACAATACTGTAAGGTATTCTTTCAAGACAGTCATAATTTGTTTTGGTTTTTACTTGGGTCTTGAGCTGGGAATTTAAAGACCTGAACCCAACATTTTCTTTTTTCCAAGTTTTCCAGTGCAGGTAAAAATAACCAACCCTCTCTTTCCTTATCCCTATTTTCTGTATTTCCATTAAGATTACCCAAATCTATAAGCACCTGACTTAAGAGATAAGTTAAGAAACTAATTTGCAACTGTTTATCATGGTTTACCAGTATCCTAATTACTATTTACAATGGGTTTATTGAGGTTGTTAAATCTAATCATATTATAGAATCAATTTTAGATTCCCATCTTTAAGATTCTGTTCCTTTGGAGCCACTTCTAGTACCAAAAACTATATTGATCTGGGTTTGGTCAGGAAAACTGAGCAACTACAATTATTACAGGAATAAGTGTTTCAGTATTAGAATTAAGGCTATACACAATATGACAGTTAGGCTCAAGTGTCACCTTGGCCAGGTAATGGTGTCTGGTTGTTTGGTCAAGCAAGCATTGGTCTAACTGCTACTGTGAGGTCATTTTGGGGACTTAAACCATCATAAGTTGATTGCATCTATGGGTGATTACATCTCCCATCAATTGAGGAGATTGCCTTCAGCAGTAAGAGACATCTCCTTCAACCAGTTGAAGGCCTTAAAAGGAGAAGTGATGATGTCAGCAGTCAGAAGAGTGAGTTCCCATCTCTACTTCAGCCAGCCAGTTTTTCCTGGAGAATTCACTGAAAACTTTCATCAGAGTTCCCAGCTTGTAGCTGGCCCTATGGAATTTGGACTTGTGCATTCCCATAGTCACATGAGAAAATTTTATAAAATATCATAACATTTACAGCTTTCTCCTGTCGGTTCTGTTTCCCTAGAGAACCCTGACTAATACACACACATTTGTGCATAGCTGATAAATCGAAGGTCTGAGCTGGAGAGTCAGGGAAACTTTCTCTAGCCATTTCATTTGAAGCACTAACACTGGCATGAGAGAAAAATTTTGTAGGAATATCTGTGAAGTTTTGAACATGATATCACAAAGTAGGAGCTCATGGAGAGATCTGAGGAAGCATCACAGCAAATGAAGTTATAATGTCTGATTCCCATGAACTCCAAAGAATAATGGTTCTTCTGCTTCATTTCTGCTTTCCAAAAAATTTGTGAGGCCATCTTATTGGCAAATTCCAACCTAGAGCCACACTGGGAAGGGGATTCCTTATAACTTAGTTCCCCCACATAAAAGACAATAGTAGTGGTTGTGTCAGTTTGTAAGCAAACCATGAGAACACCTAGTTCTTAGTTATCTCGAATAAGGTCCAGTCTTCCTTAGCAACTCTCTAATATTATTCAACTACCTTTTTTTTGAGTGCTCTGTGACGGGCATTATACTAACATATGAGCATACAAAGATGAACAATTCACCCTTCTTGCTTCAAGATCTCAGCCTAATGGGGAAGAAACATATGGCGACAAAGAAGTGACATTTCTTTGAAGAATGCTTCAATAATGGTATTGTCCAAGATAGAGTGATGAAAAATGGGTATTTTTCAGATGGGCAAGGTGAAAAAGGTCATTAAGGAAAAGAAACAGGATGTGGAAAAGCATGAGTTTTGAAACAAAGTGTATTTTGAAGAAATAGAAGTAGATTTATATGTCTGGAAAGTAACAGCTCAAAGACATTAGGGGAGATTAAATTGGAAAAGCAAGCAGAGGACATGTATAGAAAATTTAACTCTTTTCTGTAGAAAATGGAAACCAATGAAGGGATTTAAACTCTTGATATTTGCAATATAGTAGAGAAACTAGAGTTGTGAGGCCAGAAATAGATAGGTATGTTAGTAGGCAAATGCCATAGTCAAGGTGAACATTACATATATTTTGTGGAGGTTGAAGAGAGGTGATGGCTTCAAAATGGGAATCGATAGAACTTAGTGATTAATTGTTGTGATTTAGAAAGAGATGTAGATGCAGAGGTTATAGGGTAACCTCAGATAAAAGGTAAGAGCCATTAGCTATATAGGAACTCAGACCAATGTTATTTTTTTATAAGAACTGAACTATGGAGAAATATCTTAAAATCTGTTTTGTTACTTTGAAATGGAACTATTTTTAAAAATTATAAAATGTACAAACTGTTCCCCATAACCTATCTCCCTGATACATAAAAAGAACATACTTTAACAATGTCAAAATAAGAAATGTAATGTATGTGTAAATTTAGTTGCTCAATATGACCTTTCATTTCTGTCAACTATAAAACCCTTGTAAATAATATGTTGTGGATGTCAGAAATTGTAGGCAAAAGTGTAGGAAATTTATGGACTTTAATCTGAGCCATTCACTTTATACAAGTCAAGGCATATTATATTCTTTACTTGTTTATTTTTTTTCTTGCTCTTTTATGCTTCATTGGTTAATTTTCAAATTCTATCTGTTCACAAATTATATCTTTATTTCCTAGTTTTCTCACCATAATAACTCATATAGTTCTTTTCATCAGTACACTTTCTAAAAGGAATCATTTAATAAATAAGGTAACCATCCAGAAACAACTGCATGTTATCACAGTGTAATTGATTACAGTACTAGATTAGGGTTAGGAGACTTGGGTACTAGCTTCAATTTTGTCATTGGGCAGGTGACTTAATTCTCTTTGGGCTTAGGTTTCATCATCTGAGTGACTGATTATTTCTATTTTTGCTCTTATGAGATTATATTTGAATGTACTCATTTTCAGGATTGACTTATTGGACATTGAGCTCTTTGAGGAAAGACAATGCATCCTATTTATCTTTTTTTTTTTTTTTTTTTTTATTATGGGTAAAAATCAAAATTCTCACAATACATACAAACATTTGTAAAATGATATATAAATATATATGCATATATGTGTATTTGCTTACAAAAATGTTATTTTTATATATATATATATATGCATATGTTTTAAGAGGTGCTTAGATTACCCAAAACACTACACGGAACCCACTGGGATTCCCATGTTGCCCACCTCCCACACCTCCCACCACATCCCACACAAACATCTCCCACAGTGTGGCCCACCAACCTCAATGAACCCACACATCCTGGAGCCCCGCCACCAACCACAGACCACAGTCCACACCGCAGACCACACTCTCCCCCACTCAGCCCTGAGCGGTGTGTGCTGATCCAAAATGGCCCACATCCATCGCCACAACAGTACTCAGGACAACCTCCAACTCCCAAAGAAGCCCCTGTATCTCAACTGCTCATCCCCTCCCTACCCAAAAAGTGTCAAGTGGCCACTGGCTCCACCTCATTGTTATAATTTCTTGCATTGCAAGAATCACCATATGTGAGCAAGAGAATACCATCAAGTCCACTCTAGTCCATAGTTCTTCCCCCAATCCAGAGGCGACTGGGATGGTGATGTCCACTCCAACTCCAAGTGAGAGAGGGCTTA